>OV884015.1:104680508-105280508 GCA_930367205.1 Acanthosoma haemorrhoidale | reverse complement strand
AATAAGGGAAAAATAAAATAATTTATTTGGATTGAGGGGAGCCTTTCTCTGGGGGGGGGGCCATTTGAAGGATGTGTGTATAGGATGAGGAATGTGGAGGACCTCAAGAGAGGTGTGGGTGATATCGGGACGGTGGTGAGAGTCCATCGAGGGTCTTGGCCTAAAGCTGAGACATATATGTATAAGAAAAGGATAAGATTGTGGGAAGTAGGGAGGTTTTGGAGAGACGCGGTCGCTTACTTAAAAACAACAGGAACCATCAGTGACTTCCATGAAGCCACAAGGCTGGTATACAGTTCTGCTCAAACCCCTTCTACTTGTTCTTATCATTATAAAACTATCGATGATTTACGAGCCTTTAAATTGTATCTTTGTCACGAGCACACGATTCCGGATGTTTTTCCCCGTCTTTCGTGCTGATTGAGCTTTGAAAATGATTCTAATTCCTTTTTTTGACCTCGCCAATCTTTGTAAAATTTTCGGAGATATTCTCATCATGAACTCCCCACTTCAGCCGTCTGGTGTTCCGAGAATATTTAGTACACAGTGTCGGACACAGGTCAGAAAAGGGTCGGATTACCCGGACAGTCGTATTAGTTCTGAAAATTCTGAAACTTCTTTATTGTGCTAAAATTACAATCTGTCTTATTAGGAAATAAGTCATTGAGTTTAATGTTCTCATTCATACAATATTTACAAACAGTCCAGAGGCCCCCTAAGTCCACATGGTTGTCACCTCCCTCTCGTGCTAAAGAGGAAGCGGAGTCCTGGGAAGTCCCCCACGCTCCTCCGTCAGCCGCGTCACCGGATATGAGCGATGCGGTAGTGGACAGCTAGTATCCTAGAAACAATTCTAACCACTAGTTATCACAGCTCTACTATCGCAGTAATTATTCTGTTACCTAAAATGTTCATAAAACGAGTTTATTTTTTCGGCGTTTCCAACACTGTTGGTTTTTATCTATGGTTTCTTTAGGGCGTGATCTCTCCGGACTTATGTATTTTCTTTATTCATATCTCTTCAGGTATGGCTATATGCCACCATACCACAGAGACAAACGTTTCAATGCCATAAGAAATATTTTCACAATGTGAATTATATGAAGTGTAGGAAAAGTCATAAGTTAATAAAAAGGTTTAAAAAAGACAATAAAAAACAACTTTATTTACTAACAAAAGAGCATTTGATTTAAATCGTTAATCGACGACGAGTCTCTAGTTAGTAAGCCGGATAGACGGCTGGTATGCCGGTGTGACAGAAGGGGTAGTTTGGGCATCCTGCAGGATTGACGTTGGCGGGGAATCCTGGAGCTGTGTAGGGGACCGGGGAGTGGAGGGCGATCAAAGCGTTGTCACAGAAGGGGTAGTTGGGGCAGAGCGCGGGGCTGATTCCTGGCGGGTATTCCTTAGCGGCAACTGCCACCACGATAGCTGCGACCAGCAACAGAGTCTGCCAACCAAACAATGATAAATTAATAAAAACATAACATAGAATAATAATAATAAAATAACAATAATGAACCACTTGTGGTTCCACAGAGGAAGCTTGTATAGAATATAAATATAAGCACTATTTTACTTTAGGATACAATAATATTACCTGATTCATACAGTATTTACAAACAGCCTAGAGGACTCCCAAATCTACATGTTTGTCACCTCCCTAGCATGCGAAAGAGGAAGCGGATTATTAGCAAGTCCCCCACGCTCCTCCGTCAGTCATCGGATACGAGCCAGTGGAGGCTGACGAAGAGCGCGAGAGCCACACACGCTCAGGACATGATTGGAGAAACTGGTCATTGCCAGGACTCCCACTGTCACGCATTTATAGCTGGTCACGAGGCAGTTGCCGTTTCAGTCTCCAAGGAGGATTATATGGATGAGTGGTGCAGTGCGATGACTGTGCTAGGGGTTAGGGTGGTTGGAGAGGCTACTACGGAATTTTATGAACTTGGAAGGGATGAGTTCGAGAATGTAAGTTATGTTAAAATCGTTATGAAGGGTTTTGTTGCTGACGTAATAAGGGGCATTTACAATTGTTCTGAGACTTTTGATTAAAAGGATTGGATACGCTTGATGTTCGAATAATATTACCAAAGTAGTAAATAGGAAGATTGTAGGTTCATATCGGAATTGTCTACTTAATGGCTGAAGGCATCTTATCCACGAACTCTTAAACAAATCCTTTTACAAACAACACCTTTTACTGTTTAGCGCTTGTAAAGTATCTAAAGCTTGTATTCGCATAGCATCACTTGGAGCTTCTGTCACTGAAATATTTGGCTTATAAAATCGAAATGATTGATATGTTATTCAATCCATGGATCAGCACCCTCGCCATTTATTATTTATTACTAAAGGAATTTATTATAGAATATGATTTAACGGTTTTGATGAAAAAGCGAAGAAAGAGCTCGTCACATGGTTGGGCATGAGGCTTCTGTTCAGAATTCATTGGGTAGTTCTTATAAAAAAAATGTATTTTGCATTAATATGATTATATATTATTTGTCACTAACGATATATCGTTCCGACAAGCAGTCAAATAACTTTGTCCTTTATTTTTTGTTTACTGTAGAATATAAGTAGTAAAAAGTAACCGACACGATCTATCAGCGAATGAACACTTCGACTTCATACTACTGTTTGAACCAAAGATGATCGTGAATGAAAGGTGTCCATACTAGGATGTGAAAAACCTCGATTCTGGAGAAAGTGCGTTTAAATTATGCTCGATAGGCAAAGAAAACTAATTATGACAATTTTTAAAACACTTGCGGTGTCTCTGAACAACAAAAAAAATATAAATTACGCATGGGAAAAGTGAACATACAAAATCTAAGAAATAAGAAACGAACTACTCAATTTACAGCAAGTAATAATATAATATCATGTAAATAAGTAAAATATATGATAGTTAGTATGCAAGGTAAAGTTTCTCCTTTTGTGCTTGGAAATCGTAATTTAAATGTATATGACAAATTTATGTACATTACCTTAATATGGTACAGTGTTTAAGAAAACCTTTTATGATCTTCCGTACCATTTTAGGTATTCGAATAAAACTTCTTTTCGGATCGCTACAGTGAGTCGGAAAACTCACTTCCTCTACCGAACCGTGCAACGTAAAACCCCATCTTACACATAAAGGGTGTCCCAGAATTAACGCAAGATTTGAATTTGCCACCATTTGTGCAGTAAAGTGCTGGCAACCCTAAAAAAAAACTATTAGACAGCTGACAGTTTAGGGTTAGTAAAAATGGAGCGTATCACTATAGAACAAGGTGTCTTTATTGTTGAACATTATCTCAAAAATAATGAAAGTTTGGCGGCCGCAGTTCGAAAATTTCTTACAAAATATGGTCGGAATAGTGTTTTGAATTCATCGACTGTGAAGAGATTAATTGAAAAATTTAGGGAGACTGGTTCAGTTGGAGACACTAAACACACTGGTCGTCCAAAAACAAGCCGTTCAAATGTCAATATCGAAGCAGTGCGTGAGAGTGTTATTGAAAATCCAGGAACATCAATTCGGCGTCGTAGACAAGAATTACAAATTTCAAGAAGCTCTCTACAGTGTATACTCACTAAAGATCTGGGTCTCTATGGTTACAAAATTCAATAGATTCACCGAATGAAGGAAATAATTTATTGGCCATTAATACAACTATAGTATCATTTTTAAATTAGAACAGAAGTTTAGAAACCGAATAATAAACTATTTGGTGCTAATAATGAAATAATAAGTGAACTAAATTGCAAATAAATATTTAAGATAAAAATCAACAACTCAAGTAAAAAGTTCCGCCGGAGACACATCAAGTTTTTTGACTCGTTGCAGCACCTGACCAACCCAGTGTTTAACACTATGACCCCAACACCCCTCCCGCATCGATGGAAACAGACTGTTGGGGAAAAATTAGGTTAAGAATTAGTATGTAAGTTAGTTTTAAGGTCGATCAAAAAGGTGAGCCCCATCGCTTTTATTAGTCAGTTCAGTCCAGTCACGTATAATGTGTATCATTATACTTGTTTATTTATTATATAATTTTTATAAAATAACAAAACCTGTATAAAATGACGCGATGCTACAGGAAATACAAAAATAATTTGTAAATAGATTCGCCTGAGGATCTATTTTGTATATAATTATCTGTAAATTTAAAGGGGCTATGAAACAAAAAACTCCCACATAATTGAAAGGAATAGAAGTCTGTACATTATATGACTCTTGAAAACTCACACTTACAAAATGAACCGATTCATCTGAAGTGTTAATAGTTAGTTCTTGCAATGCCCTAGATTGTCTATGAATTTTTAAACAATTTTATCGTTATATAATAGCAGGAAGTAAAAAATACATAATCACTTGTTATTTCTAACCCCTAATGGGCAAACTAAAGTTAAATACAGAACAATAACACAGTGAACCCGTCGAAGAATTCTAAATAATCCTTAATGGACTTTATAGGTATGTGGTTTCTCTAGTGTAGACACTAGAGTGAGCTTCTCTAACCATTACTCTACAGGGGCGTTCAACTTATATTTTACACATCCACCCAATTTTCACCTTTATTTTTATAAAACAAAATTAACTTTGAAAAAATATTGGGGTGGTTACACTCACTTTTGATCGAAATATTATTACGGTTCGAGGGACAACACAAACTTCCCGGTCATCCAAACCAGTTTGAGCAAGTTAATAATGTATTGTATTGTATTGCTAATAATTCAGCTATGTACATTATGTTCTATCGTTGAGAGGCTGATTTCCATTTACTGGTATAAGTAAATCTAAGTACTCAAAAAGTTACTTTGTTCGAAAACTATCTCTAGGTATTGTTTCTTTAATTTGTATATGTACTTTGTTTCGTTTACAAATGTTTTCAGGATTGATCCTTGATTCTACCAGTTAATATAATTTTCATTATTTTTTATGTTTTTCATTGTGTATGTTTTTCTATTACTTAGACCTTTGTAATGTTTGTGGTTCTTGAGATATTTTAATCCGAAATTTTAAAGAGAGGTCTTCCGACTTAAACGTGGGAAAAGCGTTGGTAGTATTTTTATAGATATATTTTCTCTAAAAAAATTTTTTTTTCACATAATATAGGTGGTTAGGCAAAGGAGATCGGTATTTTTTTTTTTAAATAACTATTCCATGTAATATTTTGTTTTTGAAAAATTATCCAATGGCTTGCCCCAACAATAGTTTTTTTTGTTGCAGAAAGTTTCGAGAATTTTTTTATAGTCCACACGATAAGATTTCGAGCGATTAAACAATAGTCTAAATTGATTATATTAATATTTGATTTTGAAAATGTTTGATACCCCAGATGCTCAATCTACTTGTATGGTTTAATTAGTGTTATTGTTAGATAATGTAGATTATTACCTTTGGCTACAAGTTTACTAGACCCTACATATATTATTGTTAATATTAACCATAAAGATATGTTACCTGCTTGAACATGATGTATGAGGTAGGTCTATAGCTTGAGGACTATCACCTGATTCTGGCTTGAGGTATCTCTTGCACCTTTATATAGGGTAGCTGTAGAGGGCGTGGCCGCGGCCTTGTCTTCTCCCAGCTTACGAGTCTTCTTTGTTCTTTCTTAATTTGGTGGGCTTGGAACCTCTGTAAAGTCAATACATACTTGAATAATTTTTTGTCTACTCCGATATTTTGAGAGGCTACGCTTACCCACCTCTCAAATTGTTTGGAATATCTTTTTATTTAAGTTCATGATTTTTTTTTGTTTTTTTCAAGATTTTGCATAATATCCTTCTGTATAATTGTTTTCATTATTAATTCCTCACTCTTTATAGTGGCGTTTTACATAAATGTTAACCAAAGTAAAACAATATTTTCCTCTTACGCATGCGAGGGAGGTGACAACCATGTGGATTTGGGAGGCCCCTGGGCTGTTTGTATATACTGTATGAATGAGCGAGTGAATGAAAATTGTATATAATAAAGTTGTTTTTATCCTAAATATTTTCGTATACAGATAATACTTACTCGTATATAGCGGGCATTGACTAGTTCAAATATCTTGACACTTTTTAAGCCGACAGGTGATTCCTCCGTAGCTGAGCGAAAGGTCAATTAAATATTGATCTCCGATTATAAATAGTTATTAACCATTTATTATTTTCAGTGTGTAATCCTAATGGTTGAAATTTACAGAAAATATTTGTGGGGGGGGGGGGGGTAGAAGAGCCATGGTTCAAACTACGCACATTTTGATTAAGATGTCCTTCCTGTACACTGTATACTAACCTGGCTGTGCCTGTCGTGTATCAGCAATACATTAACTAGACCCACAAGGAGAATGGGTTAGGTTCGAATCCCGAGTATTTTATTATTTAGCTCGTAAATACTGACCTTAATAATTGAGAATTTTCAAAATGAGATTATCGTTTATTTTTAATTTTAATAGGCTTTTTCTTTTAGATCATTTTCGAGTTAGCTGTTTATTGATGTTATACGAGGAATACCATTTCAAAAGTGCCTTTTCAAATACCATATTTGCTCTTTCTAATTTTGCTTCGTGCTTCATATTAAATAATGAGGGTTAAGTCCCGTAGAATAGTCAACTATAAACGATCAAATTGTGAGTTTTCTAAAAAACATCACTTTCTAAAGATGTTTTGGCTTTAACAAAGATAGAAAGCCCGAAATTCCTTAGTCATGTACTAATTGTTATGAATGGTACGAACCATAGCCTTGTTAGGTACCTTGTTATTGTACGTTTATAAACGTACAATGCTAGCCAGTCTGGAATCTACAGGTCTTGGTGTCTTTAATAAAATTGTGTTGATAGTACATAATTATTACTACGGTGAAAGTGTATCAGTGTTCAATTAAAATACACAGTGTAAATAAAATAATTGAGAAAAATAACTGAGTTATGAACATTGTTAGTTAGATATAATAAATGCTTTAGATGAGCCACCAGTGGACTCTCACCACTGTGCCGTAACAATCAACCTCCACCGAGGATTCCCACACTCCTTACTCCTCTCACACCACCTTCAAGCAGGTCCTCCTAGTACAAGGATCCGATCACCCTAAATATTTTATATTTATCCCTCATCCGAAAATTGTAACTAGAGGGCTTAGAAAAAAGAAAAAAAAAAAAAAAATGCTTTAGATTGATGATATAAAATAAATCATGGGATTGATATTGAATTTAATTTGTAAACCGAAGGTGAGCCTCATCACCTAGTCCAGTCTATTGATTTTATAAAAAGAAAACTGTTTTTGTAATTCTACCATCCTTCAAATGCATGTTACGCTATGCAGTAAAAGGAGCTATTAATCTGTCAATTTGTCCATGTTTGTAAAAATGTTTAAATAAAAGGGTTTTGAAACAAAAAAAAAAATATATATATATATATATTGAATTATATTGAAATAATGAAAATGATGACATAAGGCATTAACTGAGTCATATAATTATTTAACCCGAACATTGACTAATGAAGGAAAAAGATGGTGAAAATGAAATTGTGGTGAATAACAGTGAATGATATAAAAAATGATGATTTCCATCTTATCTGTGGATGTTGGTGAGGTCGATGGCTTCTGGCCGACCCCTTTTCTTTCTGGACTCCTCACCTTTGGAACTGCGCCTTTTTTATCTTTAAATGTTTCCATCAGTCCATGCCATGGGTTCTGGTTCCAGCCCTAGCCGACAGCAAAGCTCACTACTCACTCGTTTTGGAAGAGGAACCAGAACAGAAAATGAACACAAATACACTGGTATAGCTGTAGGTTTCAATGTTCCACGTGTCACTCTTTTTTCAACGTGTGCTCAGATTTTCCGCTTGTAAATATAACGTAATAACTTGCAACATAAATAATTTTAAAAGAAAGAATATATTGGCTGTCCCAGAATTAACGCAAGATTTGAAATATGCCATTGTGAGTCAATTTTTAATATTTACTTGTAGTTATCGCGATATGCCCGTTCATAAAATTGACATCTCTCATTTCAAGGATATCTTTGAAAAGTATTTACATACTTTTACAAACCCTCAATTAAATCAGAGATAAAACAGGGCCGATATAAAGTAAGAATGAAGGATAAATCTAGCTCAAGTCCTCAGCGGTACAGGCTTTTATTTAAAAAAAAATTGAAAATGTAGTTTCATATACTTTTAATAAGTAAACTACACAGCATTTCTTTTTAATAATTTTTAGTACAAATTAATAAAAATACATAATTTTACGTTTTTTTATTGCATATAAATATCTCGAGCGTGTAAGGCAGGATTTTACGTGAACACACGAGGAATTTTTGGACCTTAAGAGTATATTGATTATATGGACAAAAATGTTTGTAACAATATACGTATACAAAAAAATGATAGCTGTATTGATAATTTACTTTTAAAACGCATTTTTTGTTTCTTCTGGTTAGTATCTTGTGGCAATTTACTTCTTAATTTTTTTATTATTATTTTTTTTATGGTAATGAGATGAGTGGAAAATTTTAAAATTGTAAATTTCTTTATTTTCTGATTATTTCGGCTAGAGAAAATTAGGAAAAGCGTATGTAAATATTGTATACACGAACATATTTAAGATTAAAAAACAAAAGAAAGTGTAGGTTATGAAGTGTGTTTTGTTTTTTCTCTTGAAAAGCAGTTTTTCATTTTTTTACATCAACATACAGATAGTTCACATCAGGAGAAGATAGTTTGAAGTACTATAAAGCTCCAGGAAGTAAATAAATAGGACTTTGCGTATTAGAGGACAAGGAGCTTGGCTTAGTCAGTGCTGAAAATAGCAGAATACGGGCCTGTTCCCCTGCGAACAAGAAGTCGTTGTGTACTACAAATTTGGACTTCTCGGCCTATCTCGTCTACATATCTCTCCGTGCGCATCGCCGCTCTACGATTGACTGTACGCACTCTTCTACGAAACATCCTATCGTGACTATAAACTTTTTTCGTTATTTATATTTACTAACAATCAGGCCTGGTTAAATTGCTGTTCAGTTATTATTTTTTTTTTTGAATAAAATGAATAGTTATTTATATATTATTTTTGGTACTTTGTTTATTGTTTAAGCCTTACTGTTTGAAATTTTGTGACGTTAACCGACTCAATCCAACATCCAGCTTTTTACGACGTAACGCCAAAAAGTTTCTGGCGTTTGGGGAATTCTCGATTCTTGCGAAGTGTTAATATCAAGTCTGTTGACTCTTGAATAAAGTTGGGTAGAGTGATTTCGTGACAATTGACAAAAATGTGCTATGGTGAAAAACTGGAGGTTGGAGCACAAACCAGCGTGCCTTGTGGGCTGGGCATCCTGCTGTAAGTGATGTAAGCATAGAGTTTGGCCAACGGCTGATCGTCCAGGGTAGCCCAGTTGGAACAGCTCCCGACTATATTTGTAAGTATATTAGCAATATCTATATAAGTATATTTTTGCTTGGGGTGATAATTAATAAATAATAATAATCCATACCACAACACTTTACTTTATCCTATTGCACCTCTACAGTATTAGAACAATAAATGTATATTAATATTAAATTACCAAACAACTTTTTTTTAAGGTAGGCCGATCACAAGGGTCATTGACGCATACTGGACTATTAAAACAATATTTAGTGTAAGCTCTAACAAATTTGTTGATTTGTGCCTTTTTCATAGTTTTGACGAGACCCAAGTGATGATGAATTGTGTTGTAACATGAGTAAACTTCCAAAGATTTTCACATTTAAAAGACATGCTTTCGTTGGGAAATTCCTTTCTGGTCAACAGTACACATTATTTTCATATTTAAACTAAGTATACTACGGTGTCTTTGTTTCATTAGATAAAATTGCCCTTTAATAGTAATGAACTTATTCAATATTTATAGCTAAATAGTTTTTTATAAAACTTATTTTTAAACAACATGTTTCGTTCATTCCTCTGCTTGCAGAATAAAGAGCTGCCAGGAAAATCACCATGCAAAATTTGAACGCTCAATGTGACCATGGGTATAAACTGATAAATGTGATTTAGTCTTTACGTCAATTGAAGAAATTCGATTTTTACAAACACTTTCTTGGTTCACCTCTGCAATCGCCAAAATGCTAAATTTCATATTCTTAGGCCTTGTTGTTGAGATGCAGCGATAATGTATTGAGAGTTATTTGTATGTTGTATATATATTTACACTGCCCTAAAGTGGCTCACTTAGGAAAATTCAAATATTTGCTTCCTAATAGAATTATTTTTTAGGCTTTCAATTGTTTTTTAATAAATATTAATCGTTTTCAGTGATAAAGGGCTATAAATATGAAGAAAAGCCCCAATAAATATTTTTTAATATTACAGAAATTTCTATTTTGATTTCTAGAGTAACTGATCTCTAGTAACACATAAAACTGTTACGCTTAATGTAATGTCACTGGGAGAGTTTGGTGTGATTTCTTCAATGGCGAACACAGAGCTCTACGATGTTCCCTGGTGAACAATGGAATGGCCCTGATGCTGGTCTCTGAGGGTTTAACTTCACACCAGCAAGTCTTTTTCTCACAGTTTCTGCACACATTGCTTCTTCCCAAGTAGTATTAAGAAGTTGAGAATTCTTAATAGCAGTTGAAAATTTAAAACCAATTCCGAAGCGTCTGCAGTACAATAAGTCGGTCATTTCTCTACTCTGTCACTCGCGACCGACCTGAATTTATTTTAAATTAAAATAAAAAACCTTTAGGTAAATTTTTAGATATCAGTTACACAAAATATCAAAATAGAAATTTCTATATAATTTATTTATATATATATATAGCTATATAGTTTTCCTTGATATTCATAGCCCCTTAACACTGAATGCGTAAAATATTAATTAAAAGCGAAATAATTCTATTTGGTAGCGAATATTCTTTTTTTTTTTAAGTGCACCACTTTTTATGTGGGGAATTATATATAGTAAAGAAACAAAGTGATCTATTCCTTTAAAATACTTTATTCCCACTTATGGATACTTTTAAATTAACTACAATCTCATTGACACGGTGGTCGTTAGCAGTATGGATAGTCTGGACATGTCTCTGGGTTGAGGTTGGCCGGAAAGCCGGGTACAGTGAAGGGTATGGTATCCACTATGCGAGCACCAGCATAATTGGTACCGCAGAATGGGTAATTGGGGCACTGCGAAGGGCTGATTCCTGGTGGGTACTGGGCACAAGAAGCAGCTACCATCACCGCCAACACTGCCAGCTCCATCTGCGAACAGAACTGATATTAGTATGCTGTTTGTTCTTAGCCTAGAAAGAGGAAGGAAGAAGTGGAAACGGTAGACGGTCATTTTAGACAATAATTAAGTATCGTACACAGCCACAGCCTTAAAACAAATAAATATGAATGTTAATAATATACAAATAACAAATATATAAGGCATACCGTTATCGTTTTTGAAACAGATGAACGGTTTTCGCCTCTTTGTGAGATAGTTACTGCCAAGCACATTTTAGCTTGACATGGCACATTGGAGCAAATGAACGCAAAAACGCAAATATAATAAATGGCCAGTAAGTACAAACAATGTTATAAATTATAGAAACAACTTTACAACAGAAACAAAATAGTTCTTGTATATATGATGTCCTGCTTGTAATTCAGTAATTAACAAATCATCATAATTTTATTTGTCAATAATATACATTTAATGAGTATATTATTAAATAGTCATTGACTTAAATTGTTTTCCTAAGAGTGCCTGGCTCGAGACATTTTGTATCTTCATAATGTATAACCAGTTTATATAAAACTATTCCATGCGAAAAATTGTCTATATAATAGACAATATGTTATACATAATACAGAGCTAATGTGCTACTCAATAAGATAATAGAATTGATATAACTAGTAGCAACATGTTTCCCATATTCAATTGCGATGACACGGTGACGTTTAAATTACTACATTGAATTGAGTAAGGAATTTCTGTCTATCACCTGCCATGATGCAGACTCATTTTTTTTTTTTTCATATCCCTTTGTTACAAATTTATATATATACAAAATATAGATTCTACAGACGAATCTATTGGCAATTACTTCATTGTGTTTCCTGTATTGCTTGGCTACATTTTATACAAATTCTAGTGTACAAATTAGTGATCTGCATTGTACAAAAGTATAATGATGTACATTATACATTAATGAACTGACTTTATTAAAAGTAATGGGGCTCACCTTTTTCAACAAACTTAAAACTAACTTACATACTAATTCTTAACCTAATTTTTCCCCGACAGTCTGTTGCCATCGATGCGGGTCATAGTGTTAAACACTGGGTTTGTCAGGTGATGCAACGAGTCAAAAAACTTGATGTGTTTCCGGCGGATGAACCCACCCACCGACGGCACACCAAGCAATGGGTACAGGCCAGCATTCTTTAACCTCTCGAGAGAGGTATGTCTGACCACTTTTTTCATGATCCCATTCTGTAATTGTTGAAAAAACAATTCCAGAATTGTTGCAGTCTCATAATTTTGTTTAGCAATGTAAAGAAAACTCTTAATCATTTTTAGCTAGAAAACATGTTACATTTTAGATAATCAAATGTAACTAAAAAATTGCAAATCTTCTTTTTTTGTTTTTTTTTTCTAGAAGGAAATCACAGAATATTTATATAAGTTATGGCTTGATTGACTTATTCAAACCAATATAACCTTTATCCCTTCATTATTTGCCTGTTATGATGGTTGTAAGTCCCCTATTTGAACCAACGGAGACTAAAATGGAAGGCATTGATGTTCTGTTCTGTTCAATTTTGTGTAATACTATTGCGTTAGAGGATCTCAATCATGACAATGAAAAGTCGTTTAAAATCCCATCAATATAGCTCTCGCTAGCTTTATGCCCGCAACTCATGTTTTCGACCTTCGCACATTAAATAAAATACACTTGAGATCCGGTTGTGAAAAGTTAAATTTTATTGAAGTATTTTTATTGATAGTATTGCTCCATTGAATTAAAAACAATACTTCATTAATGACCGTTTGCTATTTTACATGTAGCTATTTTTAGCTTCAACTGAGCATTAGCTGAAACCACCATGTATGTCAAGATCATAATAAATATATTTATATCACTGCCTGTGTTGAATAGTACTATAAATACCTATATTATTGACAGTTTTAATTAATAGATGAATTTTGGTAATTGTAATTATATGAAAAAAAAAGTGCGTATTGTTAATGGAGATCAATGATTTGCCACCCCATTAAAAAAAACAAACATCTTTTTAAAACAACTTTTTAATTAATTAATGACACTCGCATCTAATAGTGATAGCTTAATTTATCTATATCGATATCTAAAGGGTGTCCCAGAATTAACGCTGGATTTGAATTGGCCACCATTTGTGCAGTAAAGTGCTGGCAAACCTTAAAAAAAAACAATTTGACAGCTGACAGTTTAGTGTTAGTAAAAATTGAGCGTTACACGATAGAATGTCTTTATTGTTGAACATTATCTCAAATATAATGAAAGTTTGGTGGCCGCAGTTCGAAAATTTCATACAAAATATGGTCGGAATAGTGTTTTGACTTCATCAACTGTGAAGAGATTAATTGAAAAATTTAGGGAGACTGGATCAGTTGGAGGAACTAAACACACCGGTCGTCCAAAAACAAGCCGTTCAAATGTCAATATCGAAGCACTGCGTGAGTGTTGTTGAAAATCAATTACATAGTTCTTTGTGCCGAAATTGGATGATATTGATGTGGCCAATATGTGGTTTCAACAAGATGCCACATGCCATACAGCCCATGAAACAATTTAAATACTGCATGAGACATTTCCAGGTCGTGTACTCTCTCGTTTCGGTGATCAGAATTGGCCCCCTAGATCGTGTTATTTAACACCTTTAGATTTCTTTTTATGGGGTTATTTGAAGTCAAAGGTGTATGACAACAAGCCCACATCCACCCGTGCATTAAAAGAGGAAATTCAACGCTGCGTCAACGAAATTAAACCACATTTATGCCAAATGGTCATGGAAAATGTCGACAAAAGAGCAGCAAAGTCGTGGAAGCCATTTGCCCGAAGTGTTATTCCATAAATAACCCTATCCAATTTACTTTATAATTCGATAAAAAAATAACAACAAAAATACTAAAAAATGTGTTTTATATTTAAATCAAATCTTGCGTTAATTCTGGGACAACCATTGTGTAAAATTCTTGTTTCTAGCTTGTACCGTAGAATCAATAATTTAGGAATAGACGGACAGATATAAACATAAATCTTTATTTTTGAGGTATTTTGGATTGGACTAACTTTGAATATTTTCTAAAAAATCATTTATAAAAACAAAGAACAGAAAAGACAAACACGTCATATTTCCAGGTGCTCAAACAACTGAGCTAAACTGTACGAGTAAATATCTTCTCAATATGAATTCTTCTCGTTGGCTTATAATAGTAAGATTTATACGAAAATTGATTCTGTTTTTGACTAAGTTAAATTTCCTCTAACCTTTTACTGTTATTAAACTCTAAGAAATGTTTTAAATGTGTGATACATCAATATTTATTTTTATATTTGACGACTCAATGCAACTCCAATACTTCACAGGTTTCGTGCTATTGAGTAGTTATACCGCGATCGGGCAATAATTTCAGTAATAACGGCTAACCTCTAGATAAATGATTTGATTGAAATCGTGATTGCATCTCTGACTCTAGGATTGATTACTTCTCCGGTGAGTTAAGCACGTTGAGGCTCTACCTTTGAAAAAGTAGGCGTAAGGAGCTTTGTTACTACTGTCCACTCAAAAATCATTTTTATTCGCTTATTCACAACTGTGTGTAGTTAGTTATTAATTTAAGAAACTATCTTATCCGATGCTGTGTTTATCAATGGGTTTAGGTTTCCGTCCAGTTTTTTTTAAAAGCTTCATGTTCTAATGTCTATTGTAGTAAACGCGAAGGATTTTGAGGGCAGTCTATATTTTATATTACATGGACTGTCAGGTAGATGTAGTTAAATTTAAAATATGTATTCATTTTGTAGGAAAACCAAAACAGAAAAAAATCTACAATTAAGACACTAATGTGATTCTTACTATGTTAATGAATGTCTTCACATATCTTCTTTCTGGTTGATACATTATGCACAAAAGTTTTAGCTAAATTATTTAGTCGTACTATTTTTGAGTGTGCTTTCTTTCTTTTTCTACGTTAGAAGTTTTTGATTATTGTTAGATGTTAACGTTAATGTTACTCGAGGTCTGAAAAGCATTTTATAAACGATCGATTTATTTTGAGGTCCGTGTATAAATTAATTCGTATGATATATTGTATATGGAATGACAATTCGTATTTTTGTTTTTATTACTAAACTTATCTACTGGTCTAATGAAAGTTTTTAAGTTAAAAGCTGGACTCAAGTGTTCCTCGTCTTATTTATTCATGTCAGCTGATATAAAATCGTCGTCAAATGCAAACATTGGAACAAGTAAATAAACCACATTTGTTTTTTAATTTTAAATGTACAGTCCAAAAATACCTCGGAGAAATGCTCATTGTGGATGTTTGATATGAAAAATATTTATAAAATTATGGTATGGTACTTAGGATTCCATCTCGACAATCGCCTGACCTGGAACCCACATACGACAGACGCTTTGGACAACTGTACAGACTACTTCAAAGGAGATTCCATCTCTCAATAGAAAATAAATTACTAATCTACAAAGTTATACCTAAGCCAATCTGGATATGAGGAATAGAGCTATGGGGGACAGCTAAAATGTCGAACATCAAGTTTATTCAATCCTTTCAATCAAAAGTCCTAAGAACAATAGCAAATGCCCCTTATTACGTCAGCAACAAAACCCTTCATAACGATCTTAATATATCTTACATTCTTGAACTCATCCCTTCCAAGTTCACGAACTTCCGAAGTAACCAACCACCCTAATCCCCTAGCACAGTCATTGCACTGCACCACTCATCCCTATAATCATCCTTGGAGACTGAAACGGCAGTGGCCTCGTGGTCTAATATATAAATACGTGACAGTGGGAGTCCTGGCAATGGCCAGTTTCTCCAATTATGTCCTGAGCGTATGTGGCTCTCGCGCTCTTCGTCAGCCTCCACTGGGTCTTATCCAGTGACGCGCTGACGGAGTAGCGTGGGGGACTTCCCAAGGCTCCGCTTCCTCCTTCGCACGCGAGGTAGGTGACAACCATTTGGACTTGGGAGGTCTCTGGGCTGTTTGTAAATACTGTATGAATGAGCGAGTGAATGAAAATCGTAAATATGGTATGAATTAGTTTATCATTTATCACAATTACTTATTGCCCAATGAGGCAGATTGTAATTTTATCATAATAAACTTGTTGATTCAGAATAAATTTATGAAATATGATTACGTGTCGTCGGTCCATTAATAACTTACTGTTTATAATAACGAAATAATTTATTGCTTATTGTCATGTTTTTATTGGCTAATTTATCTTGGTGACAATATTCTTACTCAGCGGTAGACGTTATAGAAGGAAGTGTACGAAGGTAGTTGGCAGGTGAAGAATGATACTAATTATAACAAAAGGTAGAAGTTTGGCCTTATTAATTAGTGAGGTGAGAAATGGGATTCTTGAAGGAACCGATGGGTGGGTGATGTTAGTTTAGAGTAGTTTTATAAGTTGTCTATATCGTATTAATTACTACTAGTTTTGTAAATTATTAATTGCTAATAAAAACTATAAGATATTTTAAAGTAATTTATCAAATTAAAGAGCTAAAGTTCTAAAGTTATAATTCTTGATAATATAATGGGTTGTCAAGAAAGTGATTTCGGTTTGCACCAGTAGATAGCGTTATGTTTGTTTTGTTATTATTTTGTCAATGTTACAATTTTTTTCTTTTGAGACTTAGTAGTCGATACCTTTAGGTTGCTATAGAAAGAAATTCCGTGTGATTTTGTTTACAAATGTCAGTTTACGGCCACTTTTAACATGGAGTGCAAAAAATAAGCATTTTCGACACATTTTACTTTTTTATTTTCATGAAGGCAAGAAAGCGGCTGAGGCTTACAAAGAGACATGTGAAGTTTATGGCGTTGATTGTTTGAACAGAACGCACGTGTCAGAATTGGTTTAAAAAATTTCGTTCTGGAGATTTTTCACTGAATCATGACCAACGTTCTGGTCGACCTTCTGAAGTTGGTGATGACAAAATGAAAGCCATAATTGAATCGAATCGTCACATAACTGTGTCAGAGATTGCAAAACAGTTAAATATATCATATAATACGTCTTGTACTTGTTAAGAAGCTCGATATTTGGGTTCCACCACGACAATGCGAGGCCTCACAAATCTTTAGCAATACTTACCAAACTATTGGAGCTTGGTTGGGAAGTGATGTCACATCCCCCATACAGCCCCGACCTCGCGCCATCGGATTATCATTTATTTCGAAGTTTACAAAACTTCTTAAATGGCAAACATTTCAGTAATAACGATGACCTCATATCGCACTTGGTTGAGTTTTTTGCTGATAAGGACCAGAAGTTCTATGAGCGCAGGATCCTGAAGTTAGCAAAAAGGTCATCGAACAGAATTGAAGATATTTGACTGATTAAAGTTCAGTTTTTGAGTTTTATTTCACACTAAAAAACCGAAATTACTTTATTGCCAACCTATTATGTTTTATGTTTAGACTTTATTGGACTATTATTGGAGTATTCTCAGCTGTTCGACTTGGGTTTTTGTCTACTGCGAGTCGTTCGGGCTATCATGACTCTCGTTAAATAATCAACAGTGCACTCTCCGATTACCATTAGTTATGATATTACATTACATTACATGATTACATAGATATTACCTGCTTGAGCATGGCCATGTACCAGTAAGCTGTAGAGTCCAGGGGCTATCTGCCGACACTGGCACCTTTTGAGGCGCTTTGCTATTTATAGAAGTTAGTACCCCCTGTCATGTTTGACGTGGCCTTGTCATCACAACGATGATCTAAGGCTCTTTATAAATGGAATTGGAAATTGGTAATTCATAAATGTTTCTTCGTTTTTATTTTTAGTCATTATAAAGTGATTCGTATCATTTATGATGTCGATTAAAATGACTCCTCCAAGTAACCGAAGAAAATGTGTTATTTTCTTCAACCTTCCTTTCAGTGTGGTTCTTACATAGATATTTTGATGAAATGTCATTATGAACCTGAGGACATAATATTAAGACATATGAAGCACTGATTTACAGAACCAATGATAAATCATTGACTAATAATCACTGGTGCTCCACAATCTTAATCAGAACTATAGAATCATTTGGCTGGTTGTAGGTACATAAAAGTTAACAAGGTACATACAACATGAAAGTTAAAGCAAAAAATAATTCAATTTTTTTAAATGTCCTGCCTATCATAGTTGACTGTTTATACAAAACATTCAACTTCAGGCTCTGAGATGAAACAACCATCAGTTAAATGATCTTTGTAGAGGAGAGTCTTTTAAAACATTTATTATGAAGTACAATTAATGCACTGGTATACACAAATATTAAGAGATCGGTTAAAACGTACTGGCTGGATTGTCTAGGCACAAGTGGGGCAATTTTTTTTTTTGGTTTTTTCTTAGCTCTCAAACAATAAAAATAGAATAAGGGAAAAATAAAATAATTTATTTGGATTGAGGGGAGCCTTTCTCTGGGGGGGGGGGGAGCCCATTTGAAGGATGTGTGTAGAAGATGATGAGTGTGGAGGACCTCAAGAGAGGTGTAGGTAATTTCGGGACGGTGGTGAGAGTCCACCGAGGGTCTTGGCCTAAGGCTGAGACATATATGTATAAGAAAAGGATAAGATTGTGGGAAGTAGGGAGGTTTTGGAGAGACGCGGTCGCTTACTTAAAAACAACAGGAACCATCAGTGACTTCCATGAAGCCACAAGGCTGGTATACAGTTCTGCTCAAACCCCTTCTACTTGTTCTTATCATTATAAAACTATTGATGATTTACGAGCCTTTAAATTGTATCTTTGTCACGAGCACACGCTTCTGGATGCTTTTTTCCGTTTTTCGTGCTGATTGAGCTTTGAAAATGATCCTAATTCCTTTTTTTTACCTCGCCAATCTTTGTAACATTTTCGGAGATATTCTCATCATGAACTCCCCCACTTCAGCCGTCTGGTGTTCCGAGAATATTTAGTACACAGTGTCGGACACAGGTCAGAAAAGGGTCGGATTACCCGGACAGTCGTATTAGTTCTGAAAATTCTGAAACTTCTTTATTGTGCTAAAATTACAATCTGTCTTATTAGGAAATAAGTCATTGAGTTAAATGTTCTCATTCATACAGTATTTACAAACAGCCCGGGTATCTCCCAAATCCGCATGGTTGTCACCTCCCTCGCATGCGAAAGAGGAAGCGGAGTCCTGGGAAGTCCCCCACGCTCCTCCGTCAGCCGCGTCACCGGATATGAGCGATGCGGTAGTGGACAGCTAGTATCCTAGAAACAATTCTTACCGCTAGTTATCACAGCTCTACTATCGCAGTAATTATTATTCTGTTACCTAAAATGTTCATAAAACGAGTTTATTTTTTCGGCGTTTCCAACACTGTTGGTTTTTATCTATGGTTTCTTTAGGGCGTGATCTCTCCGGACATATGTATTTTCTTTATTCATATCTCTTCAGGTATGGTTATATGCCACCATACCACAGAGACAAACATTTCAATGCTTATAAGAAATATAAGAAATATTTTCACAATGTGAATTATATGAAGTGTAGGAAAAGTCATAAGTTAATAACAAGGTTTAAAAAAGACAATAAAAAACAACTTTATTTACTAACAAAAGAGCATTTGATTCAAATCGTTAATCGACGACGAGTCTCTAGCTAGTAGGCCGGATAGACGGCTGGTATGCCGGTGTGACAGAAGGGGTAGTTTGGGCATCCTGCAGGATTGACGTTGGCGGGGAATCCTGGAGCTGTGTAGGGGACCGGGGAGTGGAGGGCGATCAAAGCGTTGTCACAGAAGGGATAGTTGGGGCAGAGCGCAGGGCTGATTCCTGGTGGGTATTCCTTAGCGGCAACTGCCACCACGATAGCTGCGACCAGCAATAGAGTCTGCCAACCAAACAATGATAAATTAATAAAAACATAACATAGAATAATAATAATAAAATAACAATAATGAACCACTTGTGGTTCCACAGAGGAAGCTTGTATAGAATGTATTATAAGGACAATCTTACTTAAGGATACAATAATATTACCTCATTCATACAGTATTTACAAACAGCCTAGAGGACTCCCAAATCTACATGTTTGTCACCTCCCTAGCATGCGAAAGAGGAAGCGGATTATTAGGAAGTCTTCCACGCTCCTCCATCAGCCGCGTCATCGGATACGAGCCAGTGGAGGCTGACAAAGAGCGCGAGAGCCACATACGCTCAGAACTGGAGAAACTGGCCATTGCTAGGACCCCCACTGTCACGGATTTATTGCAGGTGACGAGGCCACTGCCGTTTTAGTCTCCAAGGAGGATTATAGGGATGAGTGGTGCAGTGAAATGACTGTTCTAGGGGATTAGGGTGGTTGGTTACTTCGGAATTTCATGAACTTGGAAGGGATGAGTTCAAGAATGTATGGTATATTAAGATCGTTATGAAGGGTTTTGTTGCTGACGTAATAAGGGGCATTTACTATTGTTCTCAGGACTTTTGATTGAAAGGATTGGATACGCTTGATGTTCGAATAATATTACCAAAGTAGTAAATAGGAAGATTGTAGGTTCATATCGGAATTGTCTACTTAAGGGCTGAAGGCATCTTATACACGAATTCTTAAACAAATCCTTTTACAAACAACACCTTTTACTCTTTAGCGCTTGTAAAGTCCCTAAAGCTTATATTCACATAGCATCACTTGGAGCTTCTGTCGCTGAAATATTAGGCTTATAAAATCGAAATGATATGATATTTGTTCCATGGATCAGTACCCTCGCCATTTATTATTTATTACTAAAGGAATTTATTATAGAATATGTGTTAAAGGCATGGAAGAAAAACCGTTACGAAAGAAATCGTCACATGGTTACTGGTAAGAAGTGGCCACGTGAACATTCAGTGGGTACTTTTCGTGAAAAAAATTGTATTACGTATTAATATGCTTGTATACTATTTATTGGCAACTATATGTAATTCCTTCATGCAGTTAAATAACATCGTCCTTTATTTTTTTTAGTTTAGAATATTCCTCAAATAGTATATGCAATTAAAAAATAAAATAGAACGTAATTATAATGTGAAAAATCACTGAGTACAGCCAGGTCGTACTTAGGTGGAGCCCAGAGTAACTTCGAATTGTTGCAAATGAGAAATTACAAATGTGATACCGTTTTGTATGTTAACCAATCACTCTAGCAATTATAATTGCCTTAAATGACAACTAGGTGAACGTTTGATATTGTACATTCGGCGCCAGCTGTAGCCAGGATACAGTCCTGCAAGTCAGATAGGTAAAGCTGGTCTGCATTCAGGAGAAAGGTGAAAACTTGTTCATTCTTACTGTCACTTCACTGATCCAAGATTGCTGTTTTTTTCAAAGCCAACTAAATGGGAAGTTTCAAAATGGGGTATAAAATATAGCGAAGCTACAGGAAATATAATGAACCAATTGTTAATAGATGCCTTTGTAGAATCTATATTTTGTAATATATATTAATTTTGTAACAAGTGGATATGAAACAATCAACCCAGTGTTTAAAGCTATGACCCCACCACCCCTCCCGCATCGATGGCAACAGACTACCGGGGAAAAAATAGGTTACGAATTAGTATGTCAGTTAGTTTTAAGTTTGATCAAAAAGGTGAGCCCCATCACCTTTATTAGAGTCAGTTCAGCCCAGTCACGTATAGTTTATATCATTATACCTGATTATTCCATTATATAATTTTTGTAAAGTAGCAAAACCTGTATATAATGTAGCGACGCTACAGGAAATACAAAAATAATTTGTAAATTTCCCTGAGGATCTACAATTGTATATAATTATCTGTGAATTTAAAGGGGCTAGGAGAAAAAAACAAAAAAAAAAATAAAAAAGTTCATTCTCGTTAATATGTATAGCAGCTTCTTTTTTAAATGATTCTCTGTTCTGGTTTTGAATTGAGAGGAATCTCTCTTTTTTAGGACGAGATATACTTGATTCGTACGGATCGGGGTATCTCTCCAGTAGCCTCATAAAATAAATAGATGTTAAGACATCTATGGTAGAGACCAGGTAGGTAACGCTGCCGCTTAATTTAATATAATGGTGTTACCATTACGGTAACATTATACATACAAAAGGTGTTAGGAACTAGCATAACATATTTAAACGTGCATAAATCAAAGGAATACATGAACAGATTGCAAATAAACGAACAATTTTACATATTTTTATGAGGAACAGAAAACCGGTGTGACATATAGTATTAATGCACAATTTCTTTGCTCTAGGTGAAATAGGTCAGGGAGAAAATACATTTTTTAGATTATAATAATACAAGGCCTTTTTTCAAATTATGAAATATATATATAATTTCGAGGGAGTGATGTGAAAGTTTCCTAAATACTTGCAATTTGTTTTAAAAACAAATTTATAATTAAAATAATTCATTTGCTGAACATAACCTATTTTCTTTTTGTGTTACCTAATTTTTTAGACTTAACAACTGTAAACTAAATATTAAACAGCTCAACCCAGCTACTCTTAAAACCTCAGATAAGGGTATGTAAAATCCCATGGAGGGATAAACCTTTAAAAGTTATGCAATCTGAATATATTATTTTCGGCAGCTATCGTGAAATGAACGGACAGACAAACCAAATAATAGCCCTGAACCATGTTGAAAGTATTTTTTTATTCTGAAACTTATTTATTGTGCTAAAATTACAATCTGCCTTATTGGGCAATAAGTAATTGTGATAAATGTTCTCATTCATACCACATGTACAATTTTTCATTCACTCGGTCATTCATACAGTATTTACAAACAGCCCAGAGGTCTCCCAAATCCAAATGGTTGTCACCTCCCTTGCATGCGAAAGAGGAAGCGTAGTCTTGGGACCCTCCTTCGTCAGCCGGATACGAGCCAGTGGAGGCTGACGAAGAGCGCGAGAGCCACATACGCTCTCGATTGGAGAAAATGGCCATTTCCAGGACTACCACTGTCACACATTTATAGCAGCGATTAAAAAATAGTATAAATTGTTTATATTAATATTTGATTTTGAAAATGTTTGATCCCCCTGATGCTCAATCTACTTGTATGGCCTAATTAGTGTTATTGTTAGTTAATGTGGATTATTACCTTTGGCCTAGCTACAAGTTTACTAGATCCTGCATATATTATTGTTAATATTAATCATAAAGATATGTTACCTGCTTGAACATGATGTATGAGGTAGGTCTATAGCTTGAGGACTATCACCTGATTCTGGCTTGAGGTATCTCTTGCACCTTTATATAGGGTAGCTGTAGAGGGCGTGGCCGCGGCCTTGTCTTCTCCCAGCTTACGAGTCTTCTTTGTTGTGTAGGCTATTAGATACGTATTTGAGTTTTATATACAAATTAGCAAAGTGTTTGTCTATAAAAAATAAATTATAGGTATAATAAAGACTTTTAATAGCTACATTAGTACGTAATTTATCGCTCATTTAGTCCGATAGACTCGCTCTCAGCTCTTGGTATTCCTAATATTTCTACTTCCAGTGTTCGTTTTGATTGCAGATACTGAGAAAAAGGAAACTTAGCCTTTTGGAGAACATGACGTCTTAATAACAAAATGATACCTATTATATTTGTGGTATAAATGGCTAAACAAGATCTCGTGATGAAGGATTTGATTAACTGAGAGGTTAGTTTAATAGTGATGCGTTCTCTATAAAAAGAAAAACAGTACAGAAACGTACCACAGGAAAATGATTGGTCACTGTAAATTCCGAATTTGGTTTTGATCAAAATCAATTTCTCCGCATTAATCCTATAACTATATTAATAACTCAGTTTCTTTCAAAAATATTTTTGCCAACCTGCTTTCCTCCAGTTATGAGGTTCACGGATCTCCCTTTCAAGGAGTTATGGTGGTATCTAACTGAGGACCTAAGTATGAGAAGAACTGATTTTAATGTTTGGAAACGGGAAATTTGGTTCGGGAAACTTCATGTTTTAAACCCTTATATATTATATGGCCCTTTGTGCTTTTCCATTTTAAAAAATCCATAACATTTTACCGCTGGATTTTTATTGTGATCACCCTTGACTCATCTGAAAAATGATGTATTTTTCTCTCTCTACTAATCATCCAATCACCACCATAAATTATTTTAAGGGATAAAATCATATCACTCAAAACATGCCTTTCTTGATCACCTCTTTGTCAATGTTTGAAATGTTCACTAGCTTGTACAGAAA
The DNA here is from genome assembly GCA_930367205.1 of Acanthosoma haemorrhoidale. NCBI lineage: Eukaryota > Metazoa > Arthropoda > Insecta > Hemiptera > Acanthosomatidae > Acanthosoma > Acanthosoma haemorrhoidale. The sequence continues at coordinate 105,256,070 of OV884015.1, read as the reverse complement.
TCAGCATTCAAATTATTAAATAAAACCTCTACATATTTAGTACCAATTCACAGTGAGATTTACTAGTTCACTAATTCATAGTTAGCCATAGAGCCTTTGAACAAGAGAGTGTCCCTTGAAAATGTAGGCATGAGCATTAACTCACTGTGTGCTGATTCTACTATACCTGATGGACTACAAATATTGTCATCATCAAACATTCAAGTGTAGATTTGAGATTGTTTATAGTACTTTTATAACGATGATGGATTTGATCTTTTTCTGTATTATAATATTAATTTATACGTTTTATAGGCATTTTTTTTATCTTATTTTGTTTTATTCTGCATACTTAGAAAATCATTTGAACGGTCAAACTTCTTTGTATTCAAATTCTTCATCTTTCTATCGACGATGGGATATTTTTCAGTGAGGGTAAAGGATGGTTCACTACTAACAATTCAAACCATGGTACTATAAATGTTTATATAGATCAATGCGTATAAATCTTTTGATGCAATATTATAAAAAGAACACAATACAAAAAGATAGAACTAAAAAATGTCTTAGTAAATTAATGATTTGAGCCTCTGCTGGATAGACTGGCCTAGTTCAAAGAAGAATCATTTTGAAGAAAATTGCAGTCATCATACTATCTCTTTAGAAGCAATTTCATATTAAAATTTTAAATGAATTGTCAATTCTGTATAATTCTTTTTTAAGAGTTGTTTTAGTGTGATGAGTTTTTTTTTCATATTTCAAAGGAATAAATTGTAACTTGATTGAACTAATGGTCTATTAAGACGACATCGGCACAGAAAGGGTCGTTGTGGTTGTTGGTTCAAAATAAAAATATGAGAGTGTTCAGTTTAGCATTTAGAAGAAAGGCCGCAATAATTCTTTAATGTTTGTTCTAACTGCAGTATTTACACTGGCATGACATCGTCTGTAAAACAAAAAAAACAGCCTCCGCTGGCTCGTATCCGGTGAAGTGGCTTACGAAGGAGCGTGGGGGACTTCCCAAGACTCCGCTTCCTCCTTCGCACGCTAGGTGACAACCATGTGGAATTGGGAGCCTCTGGGCTGTTTGTATATATAGTATAAATGAACGAGTGAATAAAAATTGCTTATAACCCAATCAGGCAGGTTGTAATTTTATCATAATAAAGTTGTTAACCAATAAGTAAAACAAAAAAAGATTTGATGATGTATAGAAGATAACTTGGAAGTTTTAGAACAAACTTATATGATCGGAAAGTGTCGGAAGAAGACGGTATGTCTACGATGCAGTCAATTTGTCGAAAGCCAGTTCAAAATTGAAGATGTTTGTTTTGCCTGGATCAGAAAGGCAGGAATCCTGTTTGTTAATTTGCTGGAGGAAATAATTTTATTATATGACGTGAATCGGCCTCAAAGGATATTATTGCCGGCAACTCCTATTTCTAATGTTCGTTGAGCTAAATTGTAAATAAAATAATAGGCTAGCTACAAGACTCTCATTTATTACTTTGAGTGGTTTAAGCCATAAATTATTCTCTTCGGACTTACTTCCAATACAGAACTAATAAACTACCAAGTGATAAATGCCGGAATGAAATGTCGATTAAAAATGAAATGATCGACATTAACAACTCTTAATTCACTCCGCGGAGCTGAGTATTTGCGGTGTGGCATATTACGTAATTAATGAGCAAAAATTATTATTGAGTTAAGGGAGAGGCTTTGCTATCAAAAAAGGTACGTGGAATTTGCTCCTTTCTCTATGTATTTATGGTATTGTACTACGGCGACTGATCGTATGATAGTCAATTATTTCTACAATGCGTAACGTTTATTTTACAAATGTTCGTTATTAAATTCGGATTGTACTGATTGTTTTTTTTTTAGTTACATAACAACAGAGCAAATTTAAAAACCCGGAAATAGACGACTGGTTGTCACGGGAGGGGCCTAGCGACGGAGCGAGAGTTGAATAGTCTATGACCTGGACGATTGCTTCATGACGGGTCTTACTACTGAGCTATCTAACTCCATATCTGATAGGTATGTGCCCCGACAGTGCACCATGTCCAGGAGAAGAGGTACAGACTAGACATTATCGATATTTTTACGTGGTCTTAGAATGACAAGTTCACATTCGGTATCTGAGCGTAGGCAAAAAACGTCCGGATCCCAAAGGTGAGTATGAACCGGAAAGTAACAGAGTGGACCGCTAGAGAGAGGGAAGAGAGAGAGAGGGAAGAGAGAGAGAGAGAGAGAGAGAGAGAGAGAGAGAGAGAGAGAGAGAGAGAGAGAGAGAGAGAGAGAGAGACAAAGATTTATTGATAAAAATTCCTTTAAAAAATCCAAAACATTGATTTAATAAAAATGATAGGCTTTTTTTTTGGGGAGTTTTAATATTTAAAGTACCCTTCATAATGACCTTAATATACCCTACATTCTAGAACTCATCCCTTCCAAGTTTATGAAATTCCACATTAGCCTTTCCAACCACCCTAATCCCCTAGCACAGTCATTGCACTGCACCACTCATCCCTATAATCCTCCTCGGAGACTAAAAGGGCAGTACCCTCGCGACCTGCTATAAATGCGGGAGTCCTGGCAATGGCCAGTTTCTACATTCATGTTCTATTGTATGAATGAGCGAGTGAATGATGACTGTAAATATGGTACGAATGAGATCATTTATCTGTATTATTATTGCCTTATAAAAGGCAGATTGTAATTATTGCACAATAAAGATTGTAAAAAAAAAAAAAAAAAAATTTAAAGTATTAAAATATTCTCAATTTTTTTGATGGCCTCCATTCTTTTAATAGGCCACTGCTTGGGAAAGAAATTGTTATGAAGCTTTAAGACTAGTTCATTCGGTCTCCGGGCAAATATATTTTAAATACATACAAATAAAATTATAAGATCATATATATCCATATGTCGATACATGAATATCTTCACCTACCTTATCCGGTGGCCACGGCTTAATATAATGTATTTCATTGAATTGGGATGCTGTTTAATTATTCAAACTGTATTATTGGATTGCTCTTTCAGGCTTCCAGCATATTGCATTGGCGTAAAGTTATAATAAAATAAAAATTGAATAATATTGATCTAACTTAATTGATTTCCCCCCCAAATAATTCTTTTCCAAAGGTAAATTTTGTGTCGATCAACAGAAGGAATTTGTACATTGAAATTGAACAAACGTAAGGCATAATTGAATTTACGATGAGATAAGTGATATGTTAACATAAATGAAATAAATAGAATAAAATGATGAATATGATTACATTAGACTTATGAACTAAATATTAATATAGATCCTCTACTGTCCACACATACTTGATGTCTTGAAGAAGGTCTCTATTGAAGCAAGCTAGCCAAGCCAAGTGCCTCTTCAGAGTTTCCGTTAAGCCTCTGGCTTTCTTCACTGATTTCTTCTTCTCCAAAAACTGATCTCAACTTCCCTCTCCCTGAGAACTTATCTGTTATGCGCTCTGCCCTGGCTTGTTTCCGACCCCCTGAATAAAGGGTGTTTATGGCCATTAAATGTCAAAAACTTAAAGTATCTTCTCACATGTCCCTTTCGTACGTGCTTCCAACCGAGGGTTTTGGTGATCTGCACTCTCTTTACCTGCTGAAAACACATCATGTTCGAGGAAGTTTATCACTGGTCCATCAACTCGTCTGTCAAACCCCTTTTGTCGATCGCCGACAAAGACACTTATAAGGTAGAGTCAATTCACATATGTTATTTCCATTATATGATAACTTATATACTATGTGGTGAGTTACACCTAAAGTATTACTTTCTAACATCAACGCTTCCGGATAATTCATAGTAAGTGCATACCGAGAAAAAATTCCAAGTTGAAGGCGAGCTTATCGCAGAGCCGGTAATTATCAGTGATATAATAGGCAGTGCCGAATAGCTCAGGTATGCACTGTACAGAAGGCATGAATCATTCTGTATAATTACATACACCGCTGGAAAGTGCGTCTACTCTAATTCCAGATTAGAGCTGGTGGCTATGACAGATGTGAATGTTTTATCGACCACCGGAGACTTTAACGTCAGCAGGTACATAATTATGTAGGCCGCAAGGACGTCCTCTCAAGGTCGGGATGCCTGAGAGTCAAACCTCCAACAAGAGCAAATAGGTACAGTTAGCATCTCGTCTTACAGAACCGAACGCACACCAAAGCACTTCATGACTTTATTTGGGTAATATTAGTCACCAGACTAACAATAAAAAAGATAACCTGTATGCTGATATTGTTTGAAAGTTATTCATTGGAAAAGCTTTACAACTATATTTTATTATTGACATTACGTCAACAGCCAACATTTCACCTAGCCAGGCATGTTCAGGACACAAATGTTGCTAATACTTCCATAGATTTCTTGATAATATCATGACTAAAAACACCCTTACCTTCACTTAACTTACCGGGCCATAAATCTTTGGAACTATTGGTAGTTCATCAACTCTCTCATTCTTTATCTCTAGACTTTACCAGTTCCATACCTCCCTCCATTCTTTAACTCTAGACTTTACCAGTTACTTACCTCCCTCCATTCTTTATCTCTAGACTTTACCAGTTCCATACCTCCCTCTATTCCTTAACTCTAGACTTTACCAGTTACTTACCTCCCTCCATTCTTCAACTCTAGACTTTACCAGTTACTTACCTCCCTCCATTCTTTATCTCTAGACTTTACCAGTTCCATACCTCCCTCTATACCTTAACTCTAGACTTTACCAGTTACTTACCTCCCTCCATTCTTTATCTCTAGACTTTACCAGTTACTTACCTCCCTCCATTCTTTAACTCTAGACTTTACCAGTTACTTACCTCCCTCCATTCTTTATCTCTAGACTTTACCAGTTCCATACCTCCCTTTATTCCTTAACTCTAGACTTTACCAGTTACTTACCTCCCTCCATTCTTCATCTCTAGACTTTACCAGTTACTTACCTCCCTCCATTCTTTATCTCTAGACTTTACCAGTTCCATACCTCCCTCCATTCCTTAACTCTAGACTTTACCAGTTACTTACCTCCCTCCATTCTTTGTCTCTAGACTTTACCAGTTCCATACCTCCCTCTATTCCTTAACTCTAGACTTTACCAGTTCCATACCACCCTCCATTCTTCAACTCTAGACTTTACCAGTTACTTACCTCCCTCCATTCTTTATCTCTAGACTTTACCAGTTACTTACCTCCCTCCATTCTTTATCTCTAGACTTTACAAGTTCCATACCTCCCTCCATTCTTTAACTCTAGACTTTACCAGTTCCATACCTCCCTCTATTCCTTAACTCTAGACTTTACCAGTTACTTACCTCCCTCCATTCTTCAACTCTAGACTTTACCAGTTACTTACCTCCCTCCATTCTTTAACTCTAGACTTTACCAGTTACTTACCTCCCTCCATTCTTTATCTCTAGACTTTACCAGTTCCATACCTCCCTCCATTCTTTAACTCTAGACTTTACCCCAGAATAAAATTTTTCATACCATTCAGCCGAAAAACATACATTCTTTGGATTATAAATGAACATTGGCCGTGGTTGTGGTAGGGTATAATTAATAATAATAAAAACCACTTTATTATGATAAAATTACAATCTGCCTTTTATTTGACAATAAGTAATGGTCATAAATGATCTCATTCACACAGTATTTACAAACAGCCCTGAGACTCCCCATAAAGTTTAAGTCCACATGTTTGTCAGCTTCCTCGCATGTGAAAGAGGAAGCGGAGTCTTGGGAAGTTCCCCACACTCCTCCGTCAGCCGCGTCACTGGAGAGCCAGTAGAGACTGACCAAGAGCGTGAGAGCCACAGACTCTCAGGAGAATGATATAATTAAATAATAATTCTGTCCCTCTACAATGTATACATTCTTTGGAGTGTGGCCAATCTTATTTTTTATTATTTTATGAGTGTTGCAACTGTAGATAAGATAGCATTTATAAATTTGAATTTATGCTATGGATGTAATTTCGTTTAATTTCGCCTAAGGCTTATTATGTAGGCCAGTGTATTTGGTGTAAAACGTAATACGGTGATTAGATGGATTCAACACAAGAGGACAAGCCTGTTTTCATTACGAGGGTTGAACACTGGTCTGTTCATTTGTAGTTCATCTTTCGGTTTTTGTTATAATACCTTAATATATTTTATCTCTCGGGTCTGCTGTCGGCCGTCAATTCTTCTCCATTGGCCCAAATTGGCGGGTAGAGAGTGATTGGTGGCCATTTTTCCTCATAGCGAAGGCATTTAGTCGTTATGCAGCCCGTAGATAATTTACCGGCGCAATAACGGAAGATGAACGGTGGTCCTTGAGACATGAGGTGGCCATGAGTGTGGTCCAATCATCATTCGGTTATAATATAATACATGAATGTAAATAGATGAAGTGCAAATCAGGCTAAGTGGGACCGATAAAATAGTATATTATCTTGAAAAACAAACTTTAAAGTGTAAGCAATCGTTTTATCCGGGAGATTTAATTAAAAAACGTTTTGTCATAATTCATTCTGGCATATTTAGGGCTTTAATATTGTCACGAGATTCCCAATAGCAATAAATATAATTTTATCTAGTATGACAAATTGTATATTTTATTGGTGGTTTTGTGACAATTGTGAAGTTCTGAAGATGTTAGTATTATGGGAATCGTTAATTATAACTTTTCTGATCAAGACTTCTAAAAAAACTTTTATTTTGTTATAAATCACAATATGTACAATTATATAAGTTAATGATCGTCAACGAAAACGTGAAGAAAAAGGAAAGAGGTTGAATGTAGTTACAGAACGAGAGTTGTCACAAGACTGTTTTTATTTGAGCATGATAATAGCAATGATAATAATACAGATATCCCTGAAAGGTCGTGAGAGACAAATATTCAGAATGATAATGGTAATGATAATAGTATAGATATTATTAAAAGGTCGTGCGAAGGAGAATAGGTCATTGATAATTACAATAGAGCTGATAAGTTTAAGAGATACAGTTATTAGGATGTTAATGATAAACGTATCATTTGTTAGTGATACGATTATACATATTACATAACTGTTGAAAATAAAATTTTCAGAATTTTGAAGATTCAGGTCTCTTCTATTTTTACTAAAACTATTTTTAGTAAAAATATTCAAAAACCATAAAAATAAATAATCCCTTCCAAAGTCCATGAAATTCCATAGTACCCTATATAACCCCTAGCACAGTCATTGCACTGCACCACTCATCCCTATAATCCTCCTCGGAGACTGAAACGGCAGTGGCCTCGTGACCTGCTATAAATACGTGACAGTGGGAGTCCTGGCAAGTTTTTCCAATTATGTCCTGAGCGTATGTGGCTCTTGCGCTCTTGGTCAGCCTCCGCTGGCTCGTATCCGGTGACGCTGCTGACGGAGGAGCGTGGGCGACTTCCCAAGACCCCGTTTGCCCTTTCGCATCCGAGGGAAGTGGTCTTGGGGGAATGAGCGAGTGAATGAAAATTGTAAATTGGTGTGAATGAGATGATCATTTATCACAATTACTTATAGCCCAATCAGGCAGATTGTAATTTTATCATAATAAAGTTGTTTAAGAAAAAAAAACAAAAAAAGATTGTTTGTCAGCATCCGCTGGCTCGTATCCGGTGACGTGGCTGGCCGAGGTGAGTGGGGGTCTTCCCAAGACTACGCTTCCTCTCACGCATGTGAGGGAGGTGACAACCATGTGGATTTGGGAGGCCTCCGGGCTGTTTGTAAATACCGTATGAACGAGCGAGTGAATGAAAATTGTAAATTGGTATGAATGAGATGATCATTTATCACAATTACTTATTACCTAATGAGGCAGATTATAATTTTATCATAGTAAAGTTGTAAAAAAAAAAATAAATAAAAAAATCTAACTAGTTGCTTGAAGCTCCAAATATATTTATTTAATGCAGGCCAGAGAACCTTATTTTCCATTACTATATATTAGCATACATCTGTAAGCTAGAGTTGTATATAACTTAAATTACATAGGTAAAGATACAATTTATTTCCAATTCATACACGTCAAATCCTCATTCTTTTTTTTTTTTTTTTTCTTTCTTTCTTAGCCCCTTTAAATTTACAGATAATTATAGATCCTCAGGCGAATCTATTTACAAATTATTTTTGTATTTCCTGTAGCGTCGCTACATTATATACAGGTTTTGTTATTTTTTAAAAATTATATATTGAATAAACAAGTATAAAGATATAAATTATACGTGACTGGACTAAACTGACTAATAAAGGTGATGGGGCTCACCTTTTTGATCAACCTTAAAACTAACTTACATACTAATTCTTTACCTAATTTTTCCCCGACAGTCTGTTGCTATCGGTGCGGGAGGGGTGGTGGGGTCATAGTGTTAAACACTGGGTTTGTCAGGTGCTGTAACGAGTCAAAAAACTTGATGTGTCTCCGGCGGATGAACTCGGCCACCGACGGCACACCAAGCAACGGGTGCAGGTCAGCATTCTCATTCTACACCCAGAACTCGAGATCCCTCTATACTACTTCCAACAGAACTACAAATTCGACCGTTCCTTTTTTACACGGCCCACCGCTCTCTGGGATTCTCTCCCTCTTAATATTTAACATATTTCATCCTTCCCTGCCTTCAAACCCCCTCCCCCCTCTCTATTCTAAGACATGATTACCATCCAATAGAAACATTTATTTTATTTTTTATTTTAATTATTTCATTTAAATTTCTTGGTTATAATTTTACTATGTATTGTAGCGATCAACAAAAAATTAAGACGAATGATCTTCACCGAAGCTATGGAATAATTTATTGCAAAATTGCTAACCACGTATTAGATCGAAGAAAAATATATAACCGTACATATAAGAAAAAAAAAAGCAGGGTCAAATTAGACGAAGGAGTTGGTTTTATTTCAAGGATACGCAGAGAATACATTAGCCATCTTGAATTTTTCTACATTGGAATAAATAATAAGAATAAATAAAATAAAATAATAAAAAAAAAAACAGGCATAATTTATATCATTGGACTAATTAATTATCAACCTTAAGTGAGTGGATAGCGGTGAGTTATTGAGGCTTAAGTCTTCATTAATTTCGACGGTTGCGACTTGATTGCTAATGGCCCCGGTTCAAGTCTCTTTCCTGCCAGATTTTTGTTCACTGTTGCATAAGTTTATGAATAATTACTAATAATTGTGATAACTGTACCTTAACACAAATTTATGATTGAATAATGTTATATTAAATAACATAATAATATATAAATATTACATATTTTATTATTATTCACTGGCAAACTATTGATCGGAAAATTAATTGAGGGGTCACACTGTGCCCGAGCTGTGGACTACGTTCCCAACGTGACCGAAAGAGTGCGACCGAAGAGGATTCATTTTGGGAACATTTTCAAGGAACTAACTCAATTGGTTGAGCCCCCGACAAGATATCGGGAAAGTGTTGGGTTCCTGACCGTATGAGTTTTCTTTGGCAGGTAATTATGAATATGTATAAACGATTCCAACAAATTAAAAGCTTAGTAAAAAAAAAGTAGATGGCTAACCTTCCAGAAAAACAAACCATGAATCGTTACATAAATGTAAAATAATAAACAAAAACAAAAAAACAATTGACAAGTAGAAATAATCCCCGAGCTAGGAAACGTCTTGAAGGCAGGTAAGAATAATTCATGCCTGTACATTAGCAGCGAGAGTGTTAGTGCGAGAGTGCCAGCAGAAACGATTATGATGTTATGTAGGATGGAGTATAAAAGTCATAAAGTCAGAATATCGTGTTGTGGGACCATGGACTAAAAAATGGCAATATCGATCTAAAAAAAAATTTCACGCGGTGGTGAATGAGACTTAAGATTCGACCCATAAGATTAAGACCCATACGATAATTTAGTAGTAAGCTTATCTGTTGAAGGTACTTAAGCACTAAGATCCCATACGATAATCCAGTAGTAAGCTTAACTGTTGAAGGTACTTAAGCACTGAGATCCCATACGATAATCCAGTAGTAAGCTTAACTGTTGAAGGTACTTAAGCACTGAGATCCCATACGATAATCCAGTAGTAAGCTTAACTGTTGAAGGTACTTAAGCACTGAGATCCCATACGATAACCCAGTAGTAAGCTTAACTGTTGAAGGTACTTAAGCACTGAGATCCCATACGATAATCCAGTAGTAAGCTTATTTGTTGAAGGTACTTAGCACTGAGATCCCATACGGTAATCCAGTAGTAAGCTTAACTGTTGAAGGTACTTAAGCACTGAGATCCCATACGATAACCCAGTAGTAAGCTTAACTGTTGAAGGTACTTAAGCACTGAGATCCCATACGATAATCCAGTAGTAAGCTTATTTGTTGAAGGTACTTAGCACTGAGATCCCATACGGTAATCCAGTAGTAAGCTTAACTGTTGAAGGTACTTAAGCACTGAGATCCCATACGATAACCCAGTAGTAAGCTTAACTGTTGAAGGTACTTAAGCACTGAGATCCCATACGATAATCCAGTAGTAAGCTTAACTGTTGAAGGTACTTAAGCACTGAGATGCCATACGATAATCCAGTAGTAAGCTTAACTGTTGAAGGTACTTAAGCACTGAGATCCCATACGATAATCCAGTAGTAAGCTTAACTGTTGAAGGTACTTAAGCACTGAGATCCCATACGATAACCCAGTAGTAAGCTTAACTATTGAAGGTACTTAGTCCAAATCACTCGACAGTGAATTTATTTCACTTACGAAAAAAGGTGCTTTTTGTCTGTGTCACATACAAACACATTTTTTTTTAATGTTCTTGCATATGTAGAACATGTATACATTGTCAAGACAAACAAAAAAAACTCCTATATGTTAATGATGTCTTTACATACCAATGGTGAATGTAACAATACTGGTTCTGCCACTTATTTTTCCTTTATCTGTTTTGATTTCGTACAGTAATACGTTTTTTTCTCTCTCCTGAAGGACCTTGGCTGTTATGTTGTGTGATCTGCGTTGTAAATATTTTCGAATGATTGATAGCTTTATTATGTACGATATTTATTACTATTTTATTTTGTTTATTTAAGCCCCAATTAGTATTGTCATGCGCTGCAAAGGTCGACTGCTAGGCGAGGCTTGACATTCAGGCACCATATCCTTATGATGTACGATAAATATAAATGAGGTTCAATGACATTATTGTTATCGCATAGCAGGAGATTAATTAATGATTGTAATTATGTGTCGTAATTATAGTGTTTGATAAAATAGCAGGGAGAATAATTATTTGTTAGGCCTGCATAAGAGATTGGCAGAATAAAGAGTAAATGCAGACAAGAAATATCGTTTTAGCACGTTCATCCCAGCCATGAGAATCTAGGGCAGTCCTTTAAGGAAGTGCCTTTAAGCAAAACAGAAGGAACCCCACGCAGCGTGAGAGCCACAGACGATCTGGACTTGAAGGGAGACTGACTGGTCAGTTGAGGACTCCCTCAAACGGGAGATCTCCAGGTTATTCTCGCTTCAATCTCCAAGAAAGATTGTAGGGATTTTTATATAGAGCTAGTGATCTTGCAGTGGAATGTTTGGATAATTTTTCATGTAGTTTCAAAGGTTTATAGATAGAGGCTAGTGGGTACATACTGACTTATATAATGCAATTATAGCGTCTTCCAATAGGGACTTACAAACTTTGGCAGATGATAGCGGCCATATAACAGCGAACGAATATAACGTTCAACAGCACGTGTAAATGATAAAATTGTATCAATATGGGTGTTCTGTTCGGACAACGTTCCGCGGTCGCCATCACCGTCCTACCGAGAGGACTATTCGCAGTGTGGTGAATAAATTATAGTCCACTTGTTCAGTAAACAATCAACCAACACCCGTACGTCGAATAAACGCAAGATCTGCCGAAAACATCGCCGCTGTCCGTGAGAGTGTGCAGGAGAATCCGAGACAGTCGATTTCACGTCGCTCACAAGAACTCGGTCTTTCGCAGACCACAACTTGGTGAATTTTGCGTCGTGGCATGGGCCTGCACCCGTACAATTCAACTGACCCAGGAGCTGAAGGTAAACGATTAAAGACAACGACGTGTGGTCATCTCACGTGGAGGTGATGTGAACTGGCCACCGAGATCGTGCGATTTGACCCCGTTAGACTTTTTCTTGTGGGGGTTTCTTAAGTCACAGGTCTATGCGAATAAGCCACAAATCACAGCGATCCTCAAAGCCAACGTAACCCATGCCATCGGTCAAATTCAGCCTGATTTATGCGCCAGAGTCATGGGAAATTGGACATTTCGGATGCGCGCCAACCCTCGAAGCCGCGGTGGACATTTCCACGATGTTATATTCCATACATAATGGCATCAATAGGCCTTTCAAACGAATAAAAAATGCCGACGATATCTCACACAGACTTTGTTTTATTTAAATTTAAAGATAGGAAGCGTTTAATGAAAGGCCGTCTACTATAGTTCTAAGGACAATGTATTGGAACAATCAGATTCGCTGGGTGTTTAATACCTTGAAGAAAGGTACAATTTGTATTTTAATTACGTTTTTCTTTAGGCAATAGAATTGTGTAGTTGATGGTATGTGTTGTTTTCAAGGCGAGGCCAGTGATCCTCGTAACTAGTATATTTACCTCTGAAAGACTAAGCCGGCAAAGATAAAATCTGTTTGGGTGGCGCATTAATGGATAAAAATAAAGGACTCGTGAGACCTTGGTTGGTATTCGGAGATGGTTTAGGAGGGGCGGGAGACGACCGTACAAGGAGGAGGGTGTGGCAGAGATGCAAGGATACCAACCGGTCCATCCTTTCCTCCCACTGAAGCGCTAACAGTAATGTTGCTATTTATATCTACTCATACTGCGTCTCACAGTAGCGGCCAATCTGTCCCGTGTCGGCCCGAATCGGGCTATCTTGGTTCCACATTTATTAATTTGTATTTTTCTTTTATTATTTCCATTTATTTATTATACGCCATTCGACCGTTTGTTTCTTTCCCACTCCACACACTGCTTCTTCCACACAACACCTGCTCATCAAGACAGACGGTAGCTAGAAAAAGCTCTTACTAGCTTCTATCTAAATATTTTTTAAAAATCCTCACGTTTTCGCGTAAATGTTACGGTTTTCTTTTTAATTTAATTCTGTATAATTCATTTAAACGAATCATATTCATTTAGTGAAAGTTTTATTTACCTTTCAATCAATAGTCAATTCCCCTTATTATAACAGCAACAAAACACTTCATAAGGATCATGAATTTCCATCGAAACCTATTCAACCACCCAATCCCCTAGCACTCCACCACACATCCCTATAATCCTCCTAAAGCTAAAGCGGCACTGGAAACCTGTTCAAATTCGTGACAGTGGGTTCTTGGCAATGACCAGTTTCTCCAATCATCCTGAGCGTCTTTGGCTCTCGCGCTCTTGGTCACCCTCTGCTGGCTCGTAGCCAGTGACGCTGCTGATGGAGGAGCGTGGGGAACTTCCCAAGACTCCACTTCCTCTTTCGCATGCGAGGGGGGTGGATTTGAAAGTGAATGAAAATAGTAAATATGGTATGAATGAGAACATTTATCACAATTACTTATTGGCAAATGAGGCATGTTATAGTTTTATCATAATGAAGATTTGATATGATGATTATGATATTTTTGACGGAGTTGTACACTTTTATCCTTATTTCTTTGTGATCGTATTTGTATCTGATCAATAGGGAGAGATGGTTCCAGAATAATGACGTGAAGAAACTTTTTGTTTCAAAGCAGATTTGTTTGTACAATTTTCTAGTTCTTCTCCGTCGTTGTAATGAATGAAATCTTCCATGAGTCCAAGGTCTCTTAGGAAAAGCTCGGGCGCTTGGTAAACAATTATGTAGATGCATAAAAAAAATAGTGGGACTATGTCTCGCATAATTAATATAATACCAGGGTTCCTGGCAATGAGCAGTTTCTCTAATCGTGTCCTGAGTGTCTGCGGCTCTCACGCTCTTGGTCAGCCAGCTTCCACTGGGTCTTAGCCAGTGACTCGGCTGATCGGACGGTCGTCGTTTTCCATCTATTCCCTGCCTCCATTCCTCTTTTTGTTTAATTATTATAATAAGGTTTAAGCTTAATAGTGAAATTGATACTCTGACCTGATCGTTTTCTTTCATTTTTTTATGTTTCCAGAAACAATGAGATTACATAAACTGAGCCAATAATTTTCAAACTTTCAAACACTCAAGCAAACTATTTTAGGCGTTAAGGATCACAAATACGCCTCTTATTTACTCGACCGACGTTCAAAACTTTCTTTCTCACAGAAACTAGTGACGTGATAGCTTGAAACCAATTTACGAATAAGCTAATTAAACAAAAATCATAAATTCAAAGAAGTGACTACAACAACAAAATTCCTTACGTTCACGACTGCTTTACGTTATTCCAAAACTGCACGGATACTCAGACCCACTGATACAAATACAGTTTACACCTGGAATTTACCTGGAAACATTCAACGACGACTGAGGAGACGTTGGAATAAACATTGCCTAAATTAATAAGACCACAGCTTCTATGATATTGGGATATCCTCTGACGTTTTATCGCGTCGATGGTGTAAATAAGGTTGTATGCACCTCAAACCTTCATGCTGTTTGCCCTAAGTTTCAAGTCGTTTGCATTTCTTTCAATCTAGGGATTAACATTGTAATCACGAATCTAAATAATTTTAATTAAAATGATAAATACCTACTATAAAATAAGTAAATGTCTGGAGACAGACTAGACCAAGCCCGCCTTTCCTGGCTGAAGCTGGAGGACATAGGGATCATAAAACGTCAAGCAAGTCAAAAACATACATTTTTTTACACACATTCCATTACATGGGCATTGGATACATTACATGTACATATTTACATATACTACTACACATAATCTCGTGCCGGGCAAGTTCTAAATTATATTTAATATTTATTCATGGATATTCGAAGGACTTTTGGACTCGAAATGTGCAAAAAGCATTCACTGGCTGCCTGAGATAAAGGGGGTATGTAAATCCCAAATGGCGGCTAAGGTTTTTTTTATAATTCTTTTATAAACCAACTATTCATAGGATATGAAAATAAATTAGTTTCTAACTCTAAGTGGATTCATTTTACAACCAAATTGAGCATTTTGGCCTTGAGAATTAAAATGGAAAATTAGAATACAGTAGAATCCCGATAATTCGTACTGTCTAGGAACTGACAGTTTGGTACGAATTATTGGGAATACCGATTATCGGCAGTACAAAATTAAAAAACGTATTAATGCAAACATGTATGTATTAAGAGGTATGTACAATGTAGTAAGGATTAAAACTATGCAATAAACACTGCTTAGTACTAAACTAAACAATAAACAATACATGCAATAAAAAAAGATGTACATACTTATGTTCTAGATTAAATAAACGCCAATCAAACATTTGTTCGAAAAAAATCTGTAATTTTTTTTTACGCAATCCTTGCAGACGGGTATTGTCAATTGCTTTGTCAGGAGTGTTCAGAGCAAAAAATACCTCATTACCAACATCTGATTTTGCTAAAAAAATGGCGCACGTTGTTCACGTATTGTTTAGCAACTTTAGCAGTAATTGTTGGTACATCATCTTCATCGCCCTCTCCATCTTCACCATCAACGTCCTCAGATGGATCTAAAATTTCTTCGTCGGTTAACATCCCCACTACTGCTAGGTCGTCGTCAAAGTGGTAACGTGTCACAACAACAACGAAAACGAGACTGAACTGTAAAAACGAAAGAAAAGCTTAGTACAATTCCTAAAACTTTACTTCTCTCCTCTCCTTATTTCCTTTCAGTAGAAAGAGTACGAATTACATATGGGATTTCATAAAAAACTTGTCTCTCTCACAGGTTTTAAAGTATTATAAGGCGTTTTAAGTGACCTCGAGCATAAAAATAATAAGAATTACCGAGGGAACTGAAATGCATTGTTTCTATACCACTTAACGGGATTTCCTCTGGGGACCGGCAAATTTGTACGAATTAACCGGAAGTACAAATAATCGGGATACGAAATATCGGGATTTCACTGTATTTGGCAAATGTGTTAAAGCGAGAAAATCATCTATCGTATTTGTTCCGATACCTTACTATTTATGGAGACAAATCAATGAGTTATTAACATTGCACCACATGGCAAGAGGCATGCAAGGACAAGTTATGAGCATTGCCAAGTAACTGGCATCAGGTCATCTCTAGGCTGAGTGATGCAGCGTCATATAAATAAATAAATACATAATTATTTATGTATATAAATCAGTTCTAGTTCTGTTTTATTAAGCAAGATTTCCCACTTTGTTAGATAAGGGGTACCATGTTTCTTATAGTTGAGTCTGGTACATGAAATCTGAAAATACCTCAGCTCTTATATATAACGTAGAAATCGTTGATAACAATTACTTCCCAATAGCGTAGATAGACAGAAATATTCATATTTTTAATGATAATACATAATTTTTTGGCACCCATATATATAAATTGCCGGAAATAGCATTCGTGGGTTTATAAGAATGATGGAACGATCTGTGCTGCCCACTTATAAAGGTGGCTGTGGGCGGTTATGATATTTTAATCAAGTAAAATACAACTTGGCTTCCCACGCGGTATATAATTTTTGCAAGAAAAATTTCATGAGACATAATTGACCTTGGGATATATTTGGCTGAGCGCCATTGCATATTGCAAACCAGCCGAGTCTTAAAATAAAAACTATAATTAATAATTAATAGTAGCTGAAGAAAAGAATGTACTGGCAGGATCGGGAATCGAACCCGGGATCAGACGAGATATTGTGTAATATGATGCTCCTTTGGCAAAGCTTCACGAGGGTGTTACTGTGCAAGTAAGTCTTGTCTTGTGGTAAGTCTTGTATTGTAGTAAGTCTTGTATTGTAGTAAGTCTTGTATTGTAGTAAGTCTTGTAATCTTGTCTTGTATAGCAGTCCATTTGTTGTCTTCGACTGGTGAATATTACCAACAGAAGGATTTATACCACGACTAAAATTGACAATTCAAAAAGTGTTACATGCCAAACTTTTTGTTATTTTTTAAGACTTGTGCTATATATAGCACAGATTGTTACGGAATGACACTTGTAGCATGAAGAGAGAGAGGCTGTACTTTCAAGGAAGTACTAGCTTAAGAAAATAATTATACTTTAGTTCGTGATCCCACGACCATGTTTTGATAGAACTTGCCATTATGTTAAAATTAGCATGTTACTTTTTTTGTGTCTAAATTACTGTTTTTTTCTCTCTTGGATAAAATGATACGTGGAACAAATAATATATTACATTAAGGAAATTTGCAATTACATACATATATATATATTTTAATCATACTCACAGTAAAACTTATCAATAATATAAAAAAATAACTCTATAATAATACAATAATCATAATTATAAATCAAATTAAATTTCCAATTTTATCTTAATAATATGTCCATTATTTCATAATAATATTTGTATTTAATAGCTAATAGACTAATTATCACAGATTGACAAGGTGTGCTAGCAATCTGATTTTGTACAAAATCAGAATTACAATCGATTTTTTTTTTGCGAATTAATGTCTTGAAAAAATACAATGGAAGAGTAATTGTTACAATCCGCATCACACGATTCATAAGTAGAGACAGAGACAGCCAATGTCGTTGAATTGTTATTTAGCTGATCAAGTTACAACCTTGTACCTTTGGGTACAATTTCATCAAATAGTCTGGGGATTAAGAGTTCTGGTTGTCACGAAGTTAGTTCTCATCACGTTCTTTCATTGGCTTCTATACATTTACAATATTTAAATGATTATTTGCTTATTGTTATTTTAGATTGAAACGTTACAAATATTTAAACATGTATCATGCATAATTTCTATTCACCATATTAATATTTAACCTATTTACAACATTTTTTTTTTTTTATGTGATAAGAATAGTAGTTAATTTAATCCGTTTGATAACAGTCAACAGATGTGTTGCATATCCGCAGGATACAAACAACTGTTGTTCATTGACTAGCGTGTTGTTATTGTTGTTGTTGTACAGAAATGATTAACTGCAGAAAGGGTAGTTAGGACACTGGACTGACGAGAGGCCGATGGGGTAGCCTGGCTCAGAGAAGTAAAAATGGTCGATTTCACCGTTGTCTCTGAAACAGAATAATTCATTTTTAAAAGTCTTACAAGAACAGATCATGTGCACAAACCAGGACAACCTTTCTTTGGGGGATAATTCCCTAATTGCCGGGATATTTTTCCCTTCCTACATGTTGGCAAGAAAGTAATTTCGGTTTTTTAGTGTAAAATAAAACTCATTTTTTTCTGTACAAAAAATGAACTCTAATCGGTCAAATATCTTCCATTCTGTTCGATGACCTTTTTGCCATCTTTCTGGTAACTTCATGATCCCGCGCTAATAGAACTTCTGGTCTTTATCAGCAAAAAACTGAACCAAGTGACATTTGAGATTGTCGTTATCACTGAAATTTTTACCATTTAAGAAATTTTGTAAACGTCGAAATTGATGATGACGGGGCTGTATGGGTACATACAGTATAATTGGGTACATCACTTCCCAACCAATAGTTTCGTACGTGTTGCTAAAGATGTGTGAGGCCTCGCATTGTCGTGGTGGAACCCAAATATCGAGCTTCTTAACAAGTCCAAGACGTCTTATATGATTTTCAATTATTGTGTATGATACATTTAACTGTTTTGCAATCTCAGGTACAGTTATATGACGATTCGATCCAATTATGGCTTTCATTTTGTCATCATCAACTTCAGAAGGTCGACCAGAACGTTAGTCATCTTTAATCTTGCGAACCAATATAAAAATAAATCGATCCGACCAAATTTCAAATTACGTATTTCTTTAAGTCACACTTTTGGAACCATTCTTTTTTTTTAATTCACTATATCTGGTTCAATTAATATGTATCACATTTTCCTTTTATTTTTTCAGAATTCTGAAACTTCTTTATTGTGCTAAAATTATAATCTGTCTTGTTAGGTAATAAGTAATTGTGATAAGTAATATATTTACAATTCACCATTCACTCCCTCATTGGTACAGTTTTTACAAACAGCCCAGAGACCACCTAAAGCCACTTCATTATCACCTCCCTCACATGCCAAACAGGAAGCGGAGTCTTGGGAAGTCCTCTACGCTCATCCGTCAGCCGCGTCACCGGACAGCCAGTAGAGGGCGATCAAGAGCGTGAGAGCCACAGCCGCTCAGGAGAAGGATATAATTAAATAATAATTGGTGGAGGCTGACGAAGACGCTCAGGACATGATTTTAATTTGTCTTTTTAGATCGTTAATTCGATTTAAACTTTTTTATCTTTGTTTGATAGTAGTTATCATTATTAAATATTTTTATAGGTATTGTCCCATCTCATTTTAGTAAAAATTGTAGTATTAATAAAATAATAAAGCTTTAACCAAACGATGATGCACAGCTTGGACAGAGCTTGTAAGGTCACAAGTCATCTGACTGATTGAAATTTGAAGAATTTCTGTTGAGTTTGAACGAGGCGTACTTGATCTCACTATAAGGTAGATTGCAACGAAATGTATTGTATAAAAATAACCTCTGTGTAGAAAGTTTATAAAGCAATTGACTAGTTATAGAGGAAATAGCTGTATAGGACACGCCTCAACGGTGTGATACAGTAACGTTAACTTATCGCAGCGTCTCGTACGAATCAGTAACGAGCGATTTAGTGCGCAACAGCGAACTAATTGCAGGCCTTGGGCTGCGAGTGACTTACGAATTAATACGGTCTACCTTTCTACAGGATAGGAGAATAATATTTAAACATTAATGCCTATTTAAATCTGTACCGCCCTTCTTGAAGCCAGGTAATAGCACAAGCGATAGAGTGGCTAACACGGGAAACGTTGTTGTGGTTTGCAAAATGTGCAAATCAACACTGATAAATCCAGCCTCTTATTATTCTAGACCGTATACCATTATTGTAATTGTCCGCAAATGGACAATGTTTCCTTCTTGTACATATTGACAAGGATAAAGTTATTCGTAACGATACTTGATAAAGACTTCAATAACACCGAGAGGAGGAACGAGGTATCCAATCGATTGAGGAATGACAAATTACCAAACAATGCTTTTCTGATTTAATATCGCCTGGAGATTTTTTTTTTTATAGAAAACACACAGAAATTCGCTAAAATGACTAAATAATTAATACACGTTCAACAATCGAGAACGCAATCATCAAATAATCTATATAACCTACCGAAAGACAAGCAGAAATACGTTGCAATATGACAATTTGACAACAACAACTTTATTATGATAAAATTACAATCTGCCTCTTTGGGCAATAAGTAATTGTGATAAATGTTTTCATTCATACCTTATTACAATTTTCATTCACTTGCTCTTTCGTATAGTATTTACAAACAGCTCAGAGACATGCCAAATCGACATGGTTGTCACCTCCCTTGCATGCGAAAGAGGAAGCCTTGGGAAGTCCCCAACACTCCTCAGTCAGCCGCGTCACCGGATACGAGCCCGTGGAGGCTGATGAAGAACGCGAGAGCCACATCCGCTCAGGACATGATTGGAGAAACTTGCCATTGCCAGGACTCCCACTGTCACGCATTTATAGCAGGTCAAGAGGTCACTGCCGTTTTAGTCCCCGATAGGGATGAGTGCTGTAGTGCAATGACTGTGCTAGGGGATTAGGGTGGTTGGTTACTATGGAATTTCATGAACTTGGATGGGATGAGTTCAAGAATGTTAGGTATATTAAGATCGTTATGAAGGGTTTTGTTGAAGACATAAAAGGGTCAAATACCTTCTGAAAAACGTACCTTATGATCTCCTTACTCCTCAAATTCTCCAACAACACCCTCATAAAGCCATAATCATCCTAACCCACATTTATAAAACATAAAATCCTTTCAATCAAGAGCCCATAGAACAATAGTCGATGCCCCTTATTACGTCAGTAACAAAACTATTCATACCGATCTTAATATACCCTACATTGTTGAAATATGTACTGCATTCTTTAAAAAGGATGCTTGGGACAAAGTAAGTGAGGTATAGTGAACGCCTCTCTTTAAAATATAAACTCCAAAAAGGAGGAAAAATAAATGCGAACATTCCAAAAAAAATCCAAAAATAAATAATCATGAAAAAACATGGTATAAGTTTTTTGGCGATAATGCTTCTTTACTTTTTTTTTTTTGTAATATTTAATTATTGTTATACGTATATTTTGAAAAATGCAATGTACTGTGAAAAAAAATGACTTAACTAAGTCAGTCTAAGTCATGAAGATGAAATAGTCAATTTCAAAACAGACAGTTATACTCACAGTTTCTGCTGTAAGGGCAGCGGATTCTTTGCGTACTCCGCCAGGAGCCTGTTGTCGCACTGGGGGTAGCTGGGGCAGAGGCGAGGGTCGATGCCAGCCGGGTACAGCCGTTGTGGGGCCTGAGGGTAGGCCAGGGACAGACCCACCGCCATCAGGAGTACCTGCAAGTCAAGATATGAGAATAAGCAGAATTACATACAGTCGGAAATAGTACCTGAATAGGGGTTCAGTTATCCAGCAGCAAATGGGATAACTTGATCCAGAAAACCTGGATTAGAGTCTTAAATTATTTGCTGTGGGGTCCGGGAAAGACGGGACCCTGCTAAAAGAAATTGTACAAGGTTTATTGAGAGCTCATAAGGTCAACAATCATATGGTCGCATAAGACTACTCATTTGAAACTAATAAATGAGTTTGAAGGTCATTTAAATAAAAGTAGACTCCATTACTTCAGGCAATACAAAAACAATGACGACATTTGTAAATACGTCCACGGTGAAGAATCAACTCCCCCCCCCCTACCCTTCTGCTAGATAGATTGGCAAGAAAGTGATTTCGGTTTGCGCCAGTAGATATCGTTATGTTTGTTTCGTTATTCTTTTGTCAATGTTAGAATTTTTTTCTTTTGAGGTTTGTTAGTCGATACCTTTAGGTTGCTATAGAAAGAAATTCCGTGTGATTTTGTCTACTACTGTCAGTTTACGGCCAGTTTTAACATGGAGTGCAGAAATAAACATTTTCGACACATTTTACTTTTTTATTTTCATAAAGGCAAGAAAGCTGCTGAGGCTCACAAAGAGACATGTGAAGTTTATGCTGTTGATTGTTTAACAGAACGCACGTGCCAGAATTGGTTTAAAAAATTTCATTCTGGAGATTTTTTACTGAATCATGACCAACGTTCTGGTCAACTTTCTGAAGTTGGTGATGACAAAATGAAAGCCACAATTGAATCGAATCGTGATATAACTGTGCGAGAGATTGCAAAACTGTTGAATATATCACACACAACAATTGAAAAACATATAAGACGTCTTGGACTTGTTAAGAAGCTCGATATTTGGGTTCCGCTAAGACAATTTGAGGCCTCACACGTACGAAACTATTGGAGCTTGGTTGGAAAGTTATACAGCCTCAACCTTGCACCGTTGGATTATCATTTATTTCGAAGTTTACAATACATTTTAAATGGTAAAAAATTCAGTAATAACGATGACCTCAAATCGCAGTTGGAGTTTTTGGCTGATAATGACTAGAAGTTCTATGAGCGCGGGCTCATGAAGTTAACAGAAAGATGCCAAAAGGCCATCGAACCGAATGGAAGATATTTGACTGATTAAAGATCATTTTTTATATAGAAAAAATTAAGTTTTATTTCACACTAAAAAACCGAAATTACTTTCTTGCCAACCTCAATAAATCTATCAAGTAAGATATCACAGTGCCAATTTTGTAATAATTCCTTATATTTTTAACTTCAGTTTTTCAATCAGTCAGCCTCGAACACTTTCGAAGCGATAGACCCCGTCAAAATAGTTACGATCTGAGATAACGAAGACGTTGTGATTAGACAATAGGTTTGTTCCATTATAAAATTACAAGTAACAATTGGACTGTTACTTTATACTTATTCTTTATTATTACTGTTACTTTATTATTACTTTATTACTGTTACTTATATACTTTATCTCACTACGGTAAATTGAAAATCAGCAAGAGTTTCGACATTGATGCTCAAAAACAGAACAAAAAAGAAACGATTACCAAAAAGGAAAACAAAGAGAATAAAGGATTTCAATGCCCGTTACATCCCTCTTTGGAGTACCTGTTCCAAGGCTTGGTGACAGAACAGTTAGAAACGGAACGGGATAAATAAAGGAGTCCTTCACTAATGACAGACATTCTTCATCTTATTTAACACTCAACGCCAACCTTGTTCTCCCAGAACCGACCCTTCTCAAGAAACCCATTTGGGCAGTAACCTTTAGCTAGACCACTTAAGGTATTTTAGTCAGTACGTGAGAAACTATATTGTCATGGTTCTGTTTTATTATTTAAATTTTTATTAGTCACTCGAAAAACTGACGGGAAACTTGTACGGTTTCATGGAATCTACGGTCTCAACAATGTGCAGCTCGAAACATTTTTCTCATGAGGGTTTTGGTGATTTACAAATCCGGGATAAACCTTGACGCTTTGAATCTGGACACCATTTTGGACGCTCCAGGAGGTATTTTTGGACAGTGCGTATCTTGGGCTATCTTGGAGAAGTAATGTGGTCAGTATCACTAGGTAACTACGAAGTTTGTATTCCCAATTTCACATTATGGCAAGGAGCTTACTCTATGTTGCTTAATTAACAATAAGGAATCAATTATTAATTAAATAACTGCCTATTTTGTTGTAAATTAGGAATAGAAGTAGTCCTGTAAGAAAATAGGAAGCAAATATTACTAGAATGAGTAGCAACGTTCTATCCAAGTCTAACTTTCGCTCATTGCATCTTTCATAAGAAATCCCCTCCCAGATTTTTGATAAACAATTTTAATTAATTTATTGTGAAAAGGTGTTTTCTGAGTTGAGACTAGACGTTGGGAAAGGAATAAAAACCATATGTGGCATCTGCAGTACTGAAGACATGCCTGAGGATCACATAGTTAGGCAGTCAAAACTGGTAGACACGATCGTAGAGAGAAGGAAAGAACGAGTGTCGAAATACGTCTACGATTTATTGGGCTCCAAGGACATTACGTAAAATTTGTGAACAGTTGAGGGCTGACACGAGTAAAATATGATCACTATATCAATACATAGACATAACAGGATGGCGACGAATCATTTATGCATCGGCAGAACAGGCAAGGTTACAACTGCGATAATTCATATTCTAATGCCTATAGTGAATCGATCGATTTTAAATACAATGGCAAGGGGCGTGTTGGCATCTCAGCTATTTGGTGTCGGCTTACGGAAGGAGGAAGTGCCTCTTAAATAGTATGAGGTTCTATTTAGTGGGTGTCATTGTTTGTATTTGTTCGTGTTGAAGATGTCTGTTTGTTAGAAGGATTTGAGTGATTTGTCGAGACGTTGAAGGGACAATGGTTAGCTTGCATGCCCAAACATGGGCTAGGCCTATGATGAATGTCACTATTAGCCAACAGTGGTCATTGGACTCTTTGAGCTATTTGGGTTTCGACGTTGCTATTTTTCGAAATCAGAAACCCTTTTGTTTCGCCTGCGTGCCTCTCTTTCCTCTTCAAACCGGAGAATTTACTGAGGTCCAACTTATAAATAAGACATAAAAAATATAGCAACCTTTATAAAACTTTAAATAATTATTATTATTTGGTTTATTATTTGTTATTAAAAAACAAATAGGACAATTTTAAGTAATAGTGTGTGTTATGTATCGGAGGCTTAGTATGGTGTATTTATGCATACTTAATAAAACTATCATCAAAATTGTGTTCGCAATACATGTAATAGAATGATATTTGACAGTTTTCACTCAAAAAATAAATGCAACTTCATGAAAAATTATAAAGTGTCTAATATCAATTAATTAATTATAATGGAAAAGTAAAGATTTTCCTACCATATTGAGTAGGGAATCAAATTAAACATACCAACGACCTCATTAATACTGATCATGTGTCGGGATTATTACAAAAGTCATTTAAACTGATATTAAAACAGTTCTCTTTTATATTTTATAGTCAATTTTAACCAATTTTTCGATTAAGGACACGTGCGAAAACATATATTTTTACTTTACGAAAAACGACAACCTTAAAACGAACATAGTTTCGGTTCATAATGGTTGTGACCAATGCGGCTGGGGTGAATTGTAACCTACAAACGCGAAAGACACAAGTTTCGTTTTGAGACCAAGTTTTCTTCAACCGGTTACATGTAATATCGAAATGTTTTAAAGCACTCGGAATGTTAGGGAAATCTTTTGATATATTTAACTTCTTATGATTAAAGTCAGTTTAACAGATTATTGTAAACGAAACAGAAGTATGATGAGACCAAGCCTTTACTAAACTGAATAACACAGAATTAATCCACAGAATCCTATAACAGTAAACATTTTATCATAAAATCACGTTCTAAGCTATTACAGGGCGGGTACGATTAATTATGTTATCTCGCGTAATGCAAAAGTCTGGTCTCAAGTCCCATATCCAGGAGAACTCCAGTCCAATTACAGGATACGGAAGCATAAAAATTACCATCGAAAAAGGATAGGCCTTGGAAATCCCTAATAGTACTATATACTTCACATTGGTATTACGTATACTCCTATGATAATTAATCGCTCATGAACGAGGATGGCGAATAGCGGGAATGCCTGAGAAAGAGGGAAGAGGCCAAAGAGCAACAAGGAGCAAAGAGGTAGGGCAAAGATGTCTGGAGGCCAGCGACTCATGAATATTCGATAAAGCCGCTAATATGACACCCGGAGCTGTTAATTCCATCTACCAGGATGTAGGTTAGCAATCAGTTAAGTTCTCCTGTAGTAATAAGTAGTAATTGCTAGCTTAGCATAACCGATATCTGTCTCGGATCTGTTAATTAGTGACTGCACATTTAGCAGTCTAACTCCTGTCAATGCTGGCCGGAGTATTTGTCCTGCTTGTGTTAGATTAGATTGTAGCAGGCGACGATAGCTGAGCTTGGAATAAGTGCGTCATCGCTAAGTGAATGAGGTGTCCCAGAATTAACGCAAGATTTGATTTAAATAGAAAACAGTTTTTAGTATTTAGTGTTGTTATTTTTTTATTGAATTATAAAGTAAATAGGATAGGGTTATTTATGGAATAACACATCGGGCAAATGGCCTCCACGACTTTGCTGGCACATACGCACTCTTTTGTCGAAATTTTTCATGACCATTTGGCATAAATATGGTTGAATTTCGTTGATGCAGCGTTGAATTTCCTCTTTTAATGCAAGGATGGATGTGCGCTTGTTGACATACACCTTTGACTTCAAATAACCCCATAAAAAGAAACCTAAAGGTGTTAAATCACACGATCTAGGGGGCCAATTCTGATCACCGAAACGAGAGAGTACACGACCTGGAAATGTCTCGTGCAGTATTTGAATTGTTTCATGGGCTGTATGGCATGTGGCACCATCTTGTTGAAACCACATATTGGCCACATCAATATCATCCAATTTCGGCACAAGAACTGTGTTATGGATTTTCAACAACACTCTCACGCACTGCTTCGATATTGACATTTGAACGGCTTGTTTTTGGACGGCCAGTGTGTTAAGTGTCTCCAACTGATCCAGTCTCCCTAAATTTTTCAATTCATCTCTTCACAGTTGATGAAGTCAAAACACTATTCCGACCGTATTTTGTATGAAATTTTCGAACTGCGGCTGCCAAACTTTCATTATTTTTGAGATAATGTTCAGCAATAAAGACATGTTGTTCTTTCGTGTAACGCTCCATTTTTACTAACCCTAAACTGTCAATAAAAAAAAATTCAAATCTTGCGTTAATTCTTGGACACCCATTAGAACGGAGTCCTTTTTGCGGTGAGCCTAACCTCTCCCTCAGAATTATTAGTTCCTACGCCCTGAAGACTTTTATTTCATAGATTTTAGCATTTATTATAGAAGAGACAATTACTTATTTTTATTTTCATGGCTGTACCCTTTGATACAACAATAATTCATAATTAAAAAAATAATTAATAAATCAAATCAACGCGAAATTCATTGATTAAAACCTGCTTACGAATAGCTCATATGCCATATTTTTATGTTATCAATTTTATTAGCTTGTACGTTGTTCTGACCGTTAGCCTAACATGAAATAGTAAGTGGTAGTATGCCTGTTGGCACAGGGGCATCTGTTCTTAGCAGTCAGGTAAAAAATGTGCAAATACCTTTTATTTCCTCTGTGTCTGGTCATTAGTTGAGTAAATTTGTAATATGGTATGGTCTGTCTTTGTTCTACTTACTGTACTGTCGTCCGTTTCGAGATTGTGAAATACCCTGGAGACAGGTATTGTTTTATAGGGTAAACCAAGTGAAAGTAATGATACCGGGGTAAGCTTTAAACCACCAAACAGACCTCGCTTCATCGTCCGAGTTTTGTGTTCACTCCACTTATCTCAGTATTTGTTGCCTGTCTTTATGAGTCACAGTTTTGTGAAGTCCCAAATCCGAATCACATACAATGTATGCCGAACAGGGGACTGCTGAAGACCAGAACTAACAGGCGGACAGGGTATTCTGGTCAAATAATTATCGATTAGCTCAAACAGAACGGATACAATTCCGAACAATGAGAATACAAGAGCTGCCTCAGAGGAGAAATTGCAATTCGAGTTGTCTTTTGTCGAGGCCCGGCTGAATGCAACTCCACACTGCACAAGGTTTCTTTTTTATGTAACGGGAAGAAAAGCCCGTGAAAAGTAACAGTTACTTTCCTGACTTACTTCCGTTCCAAGTAGTGCAAAATGAAGTTGGTGTGAATGACCATCTTGCGCCAGAGACTTATTTTGACAATTTGTTATGATTGAAATTTATTCTATATTTTCATATTAATTTATTGGTGATTTTACATGTGAGTTTTTGCGAATATATATTTCATCTCTCGATGGCATGAAAGTTAATTTATATAGCAGTTTTTAATATTTTTATTTTCTAATTATTTAGGATAAAGTTAATTTATTGATTTAACTAGTCAAAATTGTGCCAGCGACTGCGGTTATACAATTAGTTAAAATTAATATTATTTGATTTTGTATTTTCATAGTTGTTTTTATTGATAGCATATTTTTAAATTCTTAAATGAAATTTTAATTTTTTTGATTTATTTTTTTGGTTTATTAGATTATATGAAATTTTTTATATAAACTAGGATTAGATACCCTATTATTTGAAATGTTAAATTATTTCATTCATTTCCCAGTAATAGAATTAATTTGTTATTTTTTTAATAAAAAAAGGTAGTATGTCAATATAAATCCAATGGCACTGGTTTCACTTCTTAAGAGGTAGTGGTTAGTTGCTAGGGTGGTTAGCACTAGGCGTTACCTATCCACTTTAACCCTTCGTAGACCTATTCACTACTGCTTTATTCAAGTAGTTACTCATTTATCCTCAGGAGGCTGAGTTTCAACCTGGACCAGAATCATCCTTCAAACAAATCCTTTGATTTTTTAATGAATCCCGGAATCATTCCATATAGTCAGGTCTGCAAGTGTGTCCTTACAGATGAATATTGATCCAATCTAGCCACGTTTGCGTTAATAAATGCTATTTTAAAGTTTATTCAAGTTTGTAAGCTTCTTAAAATGTTTTAAATATCTCCAACCATCTAAGACATTGTCCATTAATGAATGTCATGAATACCTAGCAGCTTTCTTTTATCAACCGAAATATATTTTCTATTCAACTATTCTACTTATTTCAATATCCCACAATTAGGAGTGAAAAAATAATGCGATTTAAAAAAGTTTTAAGGTGATCATAATGGAAATTAGGTCGAGTTGATTAATTTATTTATAATAAACAATTTTCGCCATGTTTTCATAGTCAGTAAAATATAAATATAAAATGAATTAATATTTTGATATATGTAAATGAAAAAGCGACAAAAAAACAGGAACAACTCCATTTATCTTGTATCTTGTGATAATTTTTACATTGGTCTGTCCATTACCCTACCATGAAATAGTAAGTGGTAGTATGTCTGCTGGCACAAGGGCATCTGATCTTAGCAGTCAGTTTCTAGTATTTCGCCTGTGTCTAGTCATTAGTTGAGTAAATTTTTGTAAATAGGAAAAAGTTGTAAATAGGATAAGCTTGTAAATTGTTGCATCAACCCGGGTCTTAAAGTTGACTATTCAAACATAGAGTTTTTTTAGTCACAAATTTGTCTACCAATTTAATGAGCGGATTCACGAAATCAATACTTCGAACTATAATAAACCTTATCATACCTCAACCACACACCATCTGCTAGATTATATCAATATAGAATTAACAATCAATAATACAGCAATATTAATAATTACTTGCTTAATAACTATTTTTCATTGTATACTACATAGCCCATTATATATAGATTCTAATCTGAATTTCCTGATATTCTACAGGCCCTGGTTTCCAATTAAGTGTTTCAAATCAAACCTGTAGCCTAGTAAATCTTTTTGTAATAGTGACAACTAATGTTAACTTAGTTTGAAAAAAATAAAGCACTATTATTTTTTCTAGTTAATATTATAATTTATATCCATGATTTATTCTTAAATTGACAAACAATAAAATTAATCTGATTTTTTTTTTTAGTTTTTTTTTTCTGTTTAGTTTTTGTCATGGTATATATAGTCACTAAAATTTAATTAATATGTTCGTGATCAGTTACTAAAAATCTGTCTAATTTAATCTCAATTTTTTCTATATTTCAATTTTGTTTTAATTGATAGTTACTGAAAATTCTCCTTTTAGTTTAATTTTGCCCATCACTGGGCTGAATCCCTAGCTAATAATAGTAATAAAAATGATAATATATAATATAATATTATAATATATTAGATAGTGGTAGGGTACTCACTGTTAGCAATGGTGTCATGGCGGTGAGTGTGGTCGGCAGGGGTCCTGCCGCCTAATATACCGCCCCTAGCGGTGGTGTAACATTGCGCGCAGGGCACTTCTTGCGCAAACCATAGCGCAACAATCCCTCCTAGCTGTCCTCTGTCCGTCTGTTGTCAAACTGTACATTTCTATACACATGTATATATTTAATATATATTAGGGTGAGCTTCTATTTGAAATGAAAACCGAGCTTTGTTCTGGGACTTCCCCAGAAAAAAAAAAACCCAGAACGATAATTACTGGAGACAACTGAGAAAAAAAGGCAGCATGAGTTGATTAAATTAGAGGAAGACCAAAATTTCAGAAGTGGGGTGCCTCAAAATAGCCCGGACGGATATACCGACACACAGGTCAAAATATAAATGGGTTTTTGTAGCCGACATTCTATATACAGAAGAAACCCGTATGATTTATGTTTGTAATTTTTTACTTTGTAAATAATAATAAAGGCCCTTCATTTCATCCCCTAAACGTTTCAAAGAGAGAGTCGAGTCATCTTTAATCTTAACTGACTCTAAGAAGGTTCAACCAGGCAGGTCTTTGACGTGCAAAGCTTCTTCCATACAGGGTTAATAGTTGAATTATCAGTATGCCGAAATAAAAAATATATTCACCGAATGAACGCAATAATTTATTGCTCTATAATACAACTATAGTAAGTATAATTTTTAAATTAGAACATAAGTTTAGAAACCGAATAATAAACTATTTGGTGCTAATAATGAAATAATAAATAAACTAAATTGTAAATGAATATTTAAGATAAAAATCAACAACTCAAGTAAAAAGTTCCGCCGGCGACACAAGTGACTCGTTGCAGCAACTGACCAACCCAGTGTTTAACACCATGACCCCGCCACCCTTCCCGCATCGATGGCAACAGACTGTCGGGGGAAATTAGGTTAAGAATTAGTATGTAAGTTAGTTTTAAGTTTGATAAAAAAGGTGAGCCCCATCGCCTTTATTAGTCAGTTCAGTCCAGCCACGTATAATCTGTATCATTATACTTGTTAATTCCATTATATAATTTTTATAAAATAACAAAACCTGTATAAAATGTATCGATGCTACAGGAAATACAAAAATAATTTGTAAATAGATTCACCTGAGGAACTATGATTGTATATAATTATCTGTGAATTTAAAAAGAAAAAAAACAAGTAAAAAGTTATTTTTGATAGAAAAAGTAATTAATTAAAGAAATAATATGGTAATAAATATGGGCAATTCACGCCATTACGGATTTCATTGGTCTCACTATAATAAAACAAATAATAACGTTGTACAGTTGTAATATAGTTTTGTAATTGTACCTTACCGACGTCCCATGCCATGCTGGGTACTATTGCTGTCAACTCTCGGTAACTCGAACAGTAAGGGAATGATAAATCATTTCGAGTTATGCGTTAAACCACTTAAGCATGCGTTCTTCAACATCGCGAAATTCGGCGTCTCTTTTTCTTTTGCATAAAAGTATACTTTCAGTTGCCTTCCTTTGAAGTTCCTCCGCATTCTTCATAATTGTATACAGGATTACTGTAAAGCATACGAAAATTATCGACCATTTATTTTTTCTTCTGGTTTGCTTCACTTACAGATTGGATAATTTTAAGTTTCTCACCTACAGTGACAGATTTTAATGTCCGTTTAGTTACTGTTAACACTTGACTTGAGGGTCGACTCAAGCGACATGTTGAAAACTCCAGTTTTAGGGTGCCATATCGGGGTGAGGATGGCTTCCAGTAGACCAACTGTCACCTAATTCATCGACAGCGCATCCTCAACATTCATAAATTTGGCTTTCTTTGAGTAGTACATGTAATAGTTATTCTCTTATATTTTTTCACCTGAACAAGGTTTTCTCTAGGGAATAGAAAAAAATGTTGTTATGAAATAATTCGAGTTATCGAGAGTTGACTATACATATGAGCGAAGAGACCTCTAATCTCTTATATTACTTATCATGATAAACAATTTCTTAATTTATGAAGCTCCACGCCAAAATTTTATATTCACAGGTTGAACAGTGTATCCGCAATTATTATAAAATGGACCTGGGGGGGGGGGGGGGGCAATTCTACTAAAAATGAATTTTTGAGTACGTATTGTTAATTTTTTTCGTGTTATAGATCCCACAATTATTAATAATTATTAGTCAAAGACCAAAGAAAAACATATATGATCGGGACTTGTACCTAGGAACTCTTCTACCAACTGAATATAGGGAAGATTCTCACTCATCCAGTAATAGATATCCTAGTAGGGCACGTGAAGGGTACTGTAAATAAATCTTGATAAGCTAGAATAAATATTCCGTATTAAAAAAAACAAAAATAAATATTGTATGAATGTGCGAGCGAATGATGAATTGTAAATATAGTATGAATGAAAACACTTATCTCAATTTTTTATTTCCTATTAAGTAAAGGCAGATTGTAATTTCATCATAATAAAGTTGTTAACAAGTACGTATTAAAAACAACATAATGATCGCATCATATATATCAAGTCATCATTCCCTTCTTTCAGCAGAATCGCCGATAAAAATGTAGTCAATTTTCTGTAGCGGTGTTCATCAATAGTTAATCATTATTAGTGTCGATTTGTTGACAGTTATAAGTCAATGGGTTGGAAACGACGGAGCTGATTACCGCTCCAGTAATTATATAGGGTCTTTTTTTTTTTTTAATTTCGAATTTGTTTCAATTTGTAACCGCTACATTACGGTCAGGCACAATTAGCCAAATCTTTGTAACTGGTGGATCCATCGAATGGTTGACTAGCCCTTATCTATGCCTGGGTCTGACTTCTGACAAAAGGATTGTTATTTTGTATTTAATAAACTCATTTAAAACCAAGGCGAGCTTCAGAAAGACAATTCGGCCGAACATTGTTCAAAATTAAAATGAGCCTCCTTACTATCATGCTTGAGTATGTATATGCTGTGGTAGTTTTGCACAACCGCGCTGGAAGGTCTGGTGCGAGGAGCACTGCGGTATAAACCCGGTCTTTTACTTAAATAAATAAAAAAAAAAAAGTAGTCATAAAAACAATTCTATTGAATTTTTTGGAAAACTTGATAATATTTACATAACATGGTTTACCTCAAAACTCAAATGATTTCTTCAAAATTATGATTACAACATAAATTTTCCAAACAATTTTTTTCAATAATAAGGTTTAATTGATGAATAGGAAATTTTACTTCACAGGCCAATGTAACATTGTTTAATTAGTACATAAGTAGTCATATATATATATTATGTTTGGGTTGTCTTGCCACATAGTCGTATGGTTCACATTTTTTAAGGCATGTCAATCACAAGGATCAATCACGCCCAAATTAGTACAG
Source organism: Acanthosoma haemorrhoidale (assembly GCA_930367205.1). NCBI lineage: Eukaryota > Metazoa > Arthropoda > Insecta > Hemiptera > Acanthosomatidae > Acanthosoma > Acanthosoma haemorrhoidale. The sequence continues at coordinate 105,222,673 of OV884015.1, read as the reverse complement.
TATTTACGTTCTATTAAACTGAACAAAATTCTATTAGATTGAACAAAAGTGTTTATTTTATTTTTTTTATTAGTTTTTATAATTGCTTCACGCTCGAGTCTCACCTAGTGTTTTGGAATTTACCATTTAAATTTATGATCGCTGGAACAATCGAAATTTAAAATTTTAATTTAATTACAATTATTCAGATACTAAGGGTGAGAAGCACCGTAACATGTATAAGGGATAAAGATTGCTTATTTCGAAAATATATCAAACGGAAAGTTGACTCGTAGACATGTTGGATTGTTTATGAATCTGTCTTTGTGAAAGTACGAATTTAGTTTGTCGTGTAGTTTGTGTGTGTTTAGTTTTCGTCATTTGGGTTTGTCAAGTCACATTTTTACCATTGTGTAATTGCTCGTTTGTATATTATGTGTTTCAAACTTCCAATTATCAAAAAGAATATTAATAATAATAATAAACTTTTTGGTTTTTAAGAGGAAAAAATCTTATTAATATTTCCAAATTAGATTCTTGAAGTATCAAAAGAAATAGTGAAACACCCATGATTTGAACCTGTGAACTTGACACATTCACTGCTTTTATCTACACGCATACCATTAACGGCAAGCAGTTTAAAAAAAATTAAAATTTATGAAGTTCTCAGAGGTAACTTGAGGTAGAAAATTATTTACTTTGATAAAAATATCAAAGGTTTTGGTTAACCTCTTTTGAAATCCACAAATCGTGTCGTAAGTTAGGTTCTAGAACAGTGAACATTGGTTTATAAAGATTAACTGAATTGGTTACATCATAGCATATAGCATAATAAATTAATTTTATTGAAAGCTTGATTTTATTTGGGGGACAGGGATTGCTCCTATAAAAATGGCGGTGGTCCAGTAAAAATAATACTAATTTTTACTAAATAAAATATGAAAAATAATATTAAAAAAAAAACTAGAAGGAATATATATAAAAAATAATTAAGTCATCTGAACAGAAAACATTTCAAATGGCAACTTCGTTACAAATGTACTCATGAATAAAATATTTAGAAGGACAGACCAAAATGAATGTTTTATTATTGCTAGGGGTGTCACACCCTAATATATTACATGCTACCTTGTTCCCCGTACCCCTTACAGCCTAGTTACCTTCATTTGTGTTAAATCCGGTCTCACTCTTACAAATTTTCATCAGCCACGTTTACTCCAGCAGCGATCTGCAAGGTCTTCCACTTACCAAGGACCAAGGCACGCTGCGTCGTAACCATCAGCTGGAATGTTTAATGTAACTTGTTATTTCAATATTTATATATCGTAAATACACTTTCTAAACACTATAAACCAGTGTGATTTATTCGTAGATTTTCTCTAAAGCGCACTCTCGTAGGTGTTTAGTCCTTTTAATAGGAGGTGAAAAAAACCTAAGATCCCATAAAAAATTATCTAACCTCCCAAATCCTTTTTAAACGTTGCTCATCTCTACAAACCTATAGGAGATTGGAGAGGAATTGGTCTTGTGATCGTCTTGCACTGATCAGGTCAGTATTGTCCCTCGTGCCCTGAGCGTCTGCGGCTCCCGCTCTCTCTTTCGGCCCTTACTACTTAGATCCTCAATGATTTCTTCTCCTTGTTCAGGAAGGTATCCGCAGGTATGCCTAGGCAACGTGTATATTCCCATATTGTACGACTGTCCATTGTAAATACATTATGAATGAGAAACTCAATGGGAATATTGTAAATATGTCATGAATGAGACTATTTATCACAATCAGCTATAGCCCTGTCAGGGCTGATTTTAATTTTCTTCAATGAAATGTACCTCAGTTCAGTGGTACCTCTATTGATGCCGATCCGAATATAATGGATGTTGCCATGGGAGCATACTATCCCATATTTAAGGAGCATTTAATAAAGCCTGCTTTATTCATTACATTATTAACATATTATTAGCAATTTTACGCCGTTTAATTATAAAGTTAACAACAAATTGTAAATCCCGAAAAAGCCAATCCTACTCCAATAAGAGAAAATCGGGATTGATCCAACAAGGGTCCGATTTTCCTCCCGAATCCTGCTTTTGAATTTGGCTTACCCTTACCTTAAATGAACACATTAGAAGAAGAAGAAGACTCAAAACTAATGAGCATAATGTAAACAAATTAAAAAAATAGTTATTAATCTGAAGTTCGTATCCCAATAATTGCTAATTATAATTTTACTAAATCATAATTATAATTATTGATAATTATAATCTGGAACATTGCTTTTCAGAGACTAAGATGGTTGCATATTATGCTCGATGTAAGTAATTGCATTTATCATTGAGTTTTTAAGATTCTTATCAGACGTTTTTGGTTCTAGTTTTATTCTTCAAGCACTTAAACCTGGAACTACATAGCTATTTGCAAACCACAAAAACGGGTTGGATTTTTGAATAAATACCATTATTCACGAACGATTTTATGAATGTCATTACTAAGAAACATGCTAAATTAAGACAAAATCAATAGTAAATTATTAGCATATATGACTTTATTTGTAGAATTATTAGTGGGATTTTTAATCCCAATATGGTAAAGTTAGTAAATTTCAGTTGTTAGATAGCTTTCATTGCCTGTGATGGGTTCTTGCGGTGGACAAGCCTGGTTTAAGAGTACTCGCATGCTAGACAATATTTTTCAATGATAATTCCGATTAAGAGCAAGAGTACAACAATAGGAAGTTTTTATATTCGACTATATGTGCATATTCAATATTGAGAGTCATGAATTTAGTGTCATACAGAATTTACCTGTAATTTTTCCTGTCTCGAAATTGACTCCACAACAGAAGCTAATCTATTTCTTAAGTTTGACCATAGTTGGACCTCGTAAGGTCAAATTAAACTAACAGTGTTTTCCATCTAAAAGTGACAATAATGACTTCATAGAGTCACAGTTTATGACCTTATCTCGTTGGCCCTACGACAAATCGTGACCATCAGTAGCCAGTGTCAGGTTCAAGTGTGAAACCTAACACATATTTTTGTTTTATTTAACCTTATACCATTTATCTATTTAGTATTTAACATTGTCAGATAGTGAAAATGACAGACGTACGTCATTAATCGATCCGATTCGGGGAGATACGTGCCTCGGACCCTTTACTCGGAGAAGGTCGACTTTGGCAATGGTCTCAACCCCAGGCTTCTGTTCGACCGTAATCGGAGCAAGGCGTTCTCTCTCTCGAGGTGGGAAAAGAAAGGGTAACAAGCCGTGAAACTGATTCGCATTTCACTAGCGGGGCATTTCCATAGCCACATTTCAATTTAACACTTTCTATTCAATAGGTTTTCTTTACTTTGAATACATTAGGCTTGTCAGTCGTGCGTTAGTTAGGATCTAAAATGAGTTTATTTGCTGACAAAAGACGTCTCAGAAGAGTTGACAATGCTTTGCTGTACAAGTTCAATGCATAGTTTAAATACTTGAAATACTCATGTACAAAGACATCATAATATAATACGAAAATCTTATGTTATATATATAACATCTTTATTGTGCTAAAATTACAATCTGCCTTATTAGGCAATAAGTAATTGAAATAAATGTTCTCATTCATACCATATTTACAATTCATCATTCACTCGCTCATTCATACAGTATTTACAAACAGCCCAGAGGCCTCCCAAATCCACATGGTAGGCACCTCTCTTGCATGCGAAAGAGGAAGGGGAGTCTTGGGAAGTCCCCCACGCTCCTCCGTCAGCCACGTCACCGGATAAGAGAGCCCGCGGAGACTGACCAAGAGCGCGAGAGCCACAGACACTGAGGTCATTATTGGAGAAACTGGCCATTGCCAGGACTCCCACTGTCACGTATTTATAGCCAGTGGAAGCTGGCGAAGAGTGCAAGAGAATCTTATGTTAAATGTTTTAAATTTACAAGTTCACTCTGGTAATCAAACAGCTGCCTGTTAACACGACCTCACAGGGAGTAGACATGGAGTCATTGTTGGTTTATCTTGCTTTCTTTACTTTGAACTAATATCCCTCAACTTTAGTTTCACTTTAGAATTAAATTTTATGATTAATATATTCTATTTTATTTTTAACCCACTAGATTGTTAATAGACACTGTGCGGCGGTCGGAGACGAGGCTTGGCGAAAGAGCGCCTCTGGTCAGAAGAAGATAAAGCCCCATTGTTGATAGTTGGGTCAATTAGCCAGATTTAATTAGGGGTGGGTGATGCCCCATAGAAATCGGGGGGGCACAAGGAGCGGGTGCTACAGTCCGGGGAGAATGGAGTTTTGTTCGCCTCTCTGTCCTAATAATAATTACAACAACAGCTAATAATAACTAGTTTATTAATAAAACAACAGCTTTTTTTTTTTCAAGCTAGCCGGTACAAAAACTAAAAATAAATCAGTACCGGCTTACTTCGCCAGTGAGGTCGGACGTCAACAATGTGGTTTGAAGGACACACGGACCTTAACATGAGGGTTGATATGGTTTTGAAATAAAAACCAACGAAACCCTAAAAAGGAGTGGGGGCGTCATAGAGCCTTGGAAAAAACTAGTCCCTTTGCCGATGCTTAGGTGAAAATGATGATTGTAATTAAGCACATGGAAAGGAGAATTTGTTATTAAATGCGGTCATTTAAAAAATATATTGAATGCCACAGAAAAACTAGTATTAGACTCAGCGTAAGATGAATTAGAGATAACTTTGATGCAGATGTTCATAGAGAATGTCCCGACAGCACAAGATCATCTTGCAAATATATAGTAATATTATAATATAATAATAATTTTAAAAATAATAAATGTACAGTCTTGTCAGTCCACAGTATTTTCTTTCAATGGATTCTGCCATCTTCAGTAGATGTTTTTGTCCTTTATCGCTGATGAAGAAAGTTTGTTGGAAATGTACCCTATGTAATGTCAACGTCACTTCGCCTGGCTGATGTATGTTTGAATATTCCATAACGAATCTATTACTATTGTGGATTACTATAGTGGAAGTTTGGGGAAAAAAATAAACACAAAAAAATTTCTTTGACTTTTGGACCTTTTTATCGTTTTAACTAAACAAAAGGTTGCCACAGAAAAATAATATCAAACTTATACGCATAATTTAATTTTTGTTGCAGATATAGCGAATGAGAAATAATACAACCGAATGTAGAATAACATTTGAAGGAAAGAAGTTTATGAGAGAGTGGAAGTGGAAATGCGAAAACGAAGCAGATGGAACTGTTGAGAATATTCAAAGACAACGTTCTGGAAGACCAAGATGTCAAAGGATTGGATTTTTAATTGCAACTAAAGTTGAAAATTTATAAACCGACACTTTGAGATCAGGAGTTTCAAAGACGATTAATTTCAAGTGATAAACCTTCTATTTAAATAAAATAATATTCTAAAGAGCAAACTTTCCAAAAAAAGAGACACCAATATTTGAATAGTTACACAGTGTAAAAATCGATTTTTTCAAGCTTTTGAGTCCCACCAAAAATCTATTGTTTATTGTTATATGATCAGTTAAAAATTCATTATTCTGCTTGGGATCATGCGAAAAGTGGCCGGACATACCTCTCTTGAGAGGTTGAAGAACGCCCACCTGCACCAGTTGGTTGGTGTGCCGACGGTGGATGAGTTCATCCACAGGAGAGACATCAAGTTTTTCGACGCGTTGCAACACCTCACTCCTACGACCCCACCACCCCTCCCGAATCGATGGCAACAGACTGTCGGGGTAAATTTAGGTTTAGAATTAGCATGTAAGTTAGTTTTAAAGTTTTCTTTTGTTGTGATAAAAAAGGTGATTCCCTTGTCAATGAAGCCAAGTACATTGTGTACCATTGTACTTGTATTGATTATATAACTTCTATGCCGATTCAGACCTTGTATAGAATGTACGATACTACAGGACATACAAAATGTAATATGTCTAGAATCTATAGTAAATAAAAGTTTTGTCACTTTTTTTAAGGGGATTGGAAAAAAAAAAAGTTTTCTTCTGAGAAGCGTTTTCCTTCTCTGCGTTTTCTTTCCTCCTAGCGCAATTTTTAAAATTGTATTAACCCATGATGGGATTGTAATTGATTATTACATTTTAATATGAAATTAACAAGTAACTTTTAATGTATATTTGATAGTGACATTTTGAAATTTAACATTAAGTTATGCAGAAAAGTTATCAATTCAGCCAGTGGAGGCTGACGAAGAGTGCGAGAGCCACATACACTCAGGACATGATTGGAGAAACTGGCCATTGCCAGGATTCCCACTGTCACGCATTTATAGCAGATCACGAGACCACTGCCGTGTCAGTCTCCGAAGAGGATTATAGGGATGAGTGGTGCAGTGAAATGACTGTGCTAAGGGATTAGGGTGGTTGGATAGGTTACTATGGAATTTCATGAACTTGGAAATAATAATTTTAAAGATAATAAATGTACAGTCTTGCCAGTCCACAGTATTTTTTTCCGGGGGTTTCTGCCATCTTCAGTAGATAAATCATTAGAATTAGATAAATGATGGTAAGTAATACTTTAATATATTATATTAGTTATGTTAGAATTGGGTTTTTACCTCAAAAGCTTTTATCCACCGCCTAAATCATTTCACTGATGTGCCGCATCAGTAACTCCAATATTACCGAGTCAAATACGCTCATCGTGTTTTCATCGAGTTTATCTTCTTTTATTCCTTCAAGTTGTTCTCATAGTTCGGTTTTCTGTCAAACATTTATCGCACTCATCACAGGTTGAGAGGAAGGTACACATGGGCCTATTATGTCCGATTCTCGAACGGGTAATCACTTCCGATTGCGTTGGTGTTATCTAAGCAATGTCTTGTGTCCTTTATCGCTGTTAATTGTGGTACCACTTCGTTATTTTCTTCTGACCGAATGTTGGTGAAGGTATAATAGCTTGCGTTGTTTGATATAGAGAAGCGGCTTCTCGGGCAACTTGATTGGCACATTTCCATGTGTCTGTTCAGGATGGAAGTATTATTTTTTATTAATATATATAAAAGACAATACAACAACAACTTTATTATGATAAAATTACAATCTGCTTCATTGGGCAATAAGTAATTGTGATAAATGTTTTCATTCATACCATATTTACAATTTTCATTCACTCGCTCATTCATACAGTATTTACCAACAGCACAGAAACCTCTCAAATCCACATGGTTGTCACCCCCCTCACATGCGAAAGAGGGAGTCTTGGGAGGTCCCCCACGCTCCTTCGTCAGCCGAGTCACCGGATACGAGCCAGTGGAGGCTGACGAAGAGCGCGAGAGCCACATACGCTCAGACTGGAGAAATTGGAGAAACTGGCCATTGCCAGGACTCCCACTGTTACGCATTTATAGTCACGAGGCCACTGCCGTTTAGTGTCTCCGAGGAGGATTATAGGGATGAGTGGTGCAGTACAATGACCAAAAAGATAATAAGATATTTTATCTTACCATCCTATGTAGAGAACTCTATTTACAGGTAACTTTACCGCTCAAACCTAACGCTCCTAAACACCCGTCATGCATGGTTATTAGACTCGTCAACCAAGCAAAGAAATCCCATAGATCTAGAGTTGTCCTCTGCAGGGCATGGACGGATAAAAAGAACAAGATTCAAGACCCCGCTAGTGAATAGATCGATTCATACATAAAAGATGATTGCATAAACGAAGCGGTCCAGTTGTCGGCATGATGATCCCCGGCCAAGGACAACCTGGTCTGGGATGTATTCCTATTTCCATCAGATTCCCAATAAATGTCCTGTTTTATTTTTAACTGACCACACCCATTCCCCGACCAGTTCTTCAACTATTTATATTTATTTATTTTTTATTAGTTCTTTATTTGTTCAGTTCGTTTAAGGTGTCGCATAATGTGATGATAACGAACTCGCTCGAATCACGAGAGCAAATGGACATTTTTTATAGACCCTGCCGACTGGCAAGTTAACGGAGCCTGCGAACTTGAAGAGTTGACTTCGTAAACAAATGTTTGTATTATTTTGGCTTCACTCAATCTTTTACTTTTATATTTAAGGTTCAAGCACTTTATTTCTCACTGTACACAAAATTAATCACATACATTTTGTTTGTACTCATATATGTTTTAATTAAGCCAAAGAAGAAATACCTTGAATGGGCCGTGGCTTGAAACGTAATTGGACGGACCAGTTACACCGATATCGAGTTCATTGATTTCTTATCGTGAATTGCATGATCGGGTAATATTTATTATTGGATTTATAAGTAATTTAATATCTTGGAAAATATGATTCCTCGATATGCCTAATACAAATAGTTTACTACAACCAAACCCTTCATAACGATCTTAATATACCCTACATTCTCGAACTCATCCCTTCCAAGTTCATGAAATTCCATAGTAACCTATCCAACCACCCTAATCCCCTAGCCAGTCATTAAACTGCACCTCTCATCCCTATAATCCTCCTCGGAGACTAAAACGGCAGTGACCTCGTGACCTTCTATGCATGCATAACAGTAGGAGTCTTGGCAATGGCCAGTTTCTCCAACCATTTCCTAAGGGTACGTGGCTCTCACGCTCTTGGCCAGCCTCCACTGGCTCTTATCCAGTGACGCTGCTGACGGAGGAGCGTGGGAGACTTCCCAAGACTTCGCTTCCTCTTTCGCATGCGAAGGAGGTGACAACCATGTGGATTTGGGAGGTCTCTGGGCTGTTTGTAAATACGGTATGAATGAGGGAGTGAATGAAAATTGTAAATATGGTATGAATGAAAACATTTATCACAATTACTTATTGCCCAATAAGGCACATTGTAATTTTATCATAATAAAGTTGTTGTTAGTTTACTACAGTCCAGACACATTTTTATTCTGAAGCATAATTTCAATGATAATAACAAAAATATGAGTAACGCTTTAGCATCGCTTATAAAACACTTAGAAATTTAGCTAATTAAGTTTTGAATGAGTAACCTTATAATAAAAGATTTTTCAGCAAAACGGGCCTCCAAAACATCAGCATGTTTTGTAAATATAACATAATTTTTTTTTACAAAATGATTAATTTGCAAATAACGTCCATTCAAGTGTTGTCGGTCGAATCTTATTGAAATCTGGCTTACTCTCAAAATAGTTAGAGGGTTGCGCATTGAGGGGAAAGAAAGACATCGGTTTTTATGCAAGTCTCAGATAAAACGTTTCAACATTTTATTATCAGATAAAACGCTGTATAAGCGCAAAGGCTGTCGCTACAAACCAATTTGAAGCTCCTGGTCTTCACCAGTAGCCAAAAACTGCACAAAACTCAATTCCCCAATTCTGGATCTTCTTTGATAGCGTAGAGTTATATCAACGTGTAATTTTTTAACTTCGCTGAAGTCGTTTAAGTTATATCTACAATGCAGAATAGTAAAATGTTGATGCTAGTGACGCTTCACAATCAGCATATTGAAGCCATGTTTTTGGCTGTAGGTGTTACATTTCAAAATTTCTGCGTCAGTCCATGATCTTGTGGTCGCACTTCCAGTAGCACTGTTTTCAAAACGATATATATACTTTTTTCTCAATCGTTAAATCTCCAACAAAAACTAATTTTTTTACCACCTAATAGATGGTAGAAACATTTATCAGCTCATAATCAGTTGAAATCATTTAAATGTCTTTATAAAAATCAGAGAAATTTCTTTATATTTATTTTCATCCACACTTGCAACATACTAATTTAACCACAAATTATTTATCTTACTGCGATGTGTTGTGGAATATAGACTTTCAAAAATACACCAGACACGTGTCGCAAGGAGAACCAGGAGCAAGAACTGTTACATTACAAATTACTATTAAAACAAAAAAAATAGTGCGGCACCGCAATTGTAGAATTACGTCAGAGTGACTGAGCTATTAGTGTCGCCCCAGTGGCCAGCGCTGGCTGCGTGTTATAATAACGGATCATAGGCAGTACCCAAGTCCAGAGTATGCTGTCACCGCAGCAGGTGGAACTTCCATTTTATCCATACTGTAAAGTATCGGCTTGCAAATCCTACCATTTGACGATATACCTTTAACTAAAAGTATATTTTGGTCGTTTTTCAAAAACAGAAATCCTTAATAATTAACAAAGGGCCAAAAAATGAAAGTAACTATTCGCCATGAAAACCATGTTTCTAGGTCAAAGAAAACATGATGGACTCCCTTAGAATGGCTAGGAAAAACAAAATGGATCGAGATTATGTTTGACTGTCTGCTGTGGCGGTCATAGGTCGACCGGAGGTTTTGCACAGAGGTTTTAATGTCCAAGGACTAATGATAAATTTATAATAATTTTTTTTTCATCATTTGTAGTTTCTAAATAACAAAAAAAAATCGTTCTACCACAGTTTTGATGACTTGTGTAACTACAGCTCAAAAATATAAAAAATAAAGTTCAATTTGATACCCTACTAAATATGACAAGGTAATAAAATTAATAACTCTTAATTATACTCTATTCAGTTAATAATATTGTTCAAGCCTTTGGGTAGTCAAATGTAATCTGGATGTAAAATGTTTAAATGTTTATAGCCTAAACATTGGAGTCACCAGTTAATAGACAGACAAATGGAAATATAAGGATTTTTGATTGACAGTAAATCATAAAAATAGGTAATGTATTACTTCACTGAACTAACTTTACTGTATTATAATTATAAATAAATAACAAAAAAAAATCGTTAATCCGATTTTATGCCTTTTTATATTTATACACCAAATGAGTCAAAGTTGCGTACACGATTACAACCACAGTTTTAATGACTTGTTTAACGACAGCTCAAAAATATAAAAAATAAACTTTAATTTGATACCCTAACAAATATGACAAGGTAATAAAATTAATAACTCTTAATTATACTCTATTGAATTAATAATATTGTAATCTGGATGTAAAATTTCATGTTTATATATTAAACATGGAGGTCGCGAATTGGCAGGGAAGACAGACAGACAGTTGAAAACATAAGGGTTTCTGATTTCTAGTAAATCATAAAAATAGGTAATGTATTACTTCAATGAACTAACTTTATTGTATTGTAATTACAAACATCATTGAAATTTCGCAATTCATCTTTGACATAACGGTTCGATATTCTCCAAGTGCTACATGCTGATAAAAATGAAACCACCCTATATAACATAATGAAGTACTTATAACTTTATGACCAAGTCGCTCATTAGTTCAGACATTAAGGTGTAATAGCGTCATAAAACTGTCATAAAAACTATATTATGGGAGCTTATTTTAACACCTGTTTGCCGTGAAGTATTTCCTGTTATGTGTTACAGTCCATGTTTGTAATAACAAACGCATACGAATAATTAAACGAACCCTTGACCGAAAGACGCATTCTACTGATTTTGAAAAAATAAATAAAAAATCTATTCTGCGACTCCCCAAGGATCTACTTTGTAGTGAGGTTCCTTACCAGTTCTTAGTCGAGTTATATAATACTTATTATATCTTACATTTTTAGTAGAAACGTGTACCTCAGTCGAGACTTATGGTCCCCTTGTTTTTTGTAAGTAACAATTTCCTCCCCTAAAATCCTAACCCTCAGACTACCTGCTTCCGGAAAAGAGACTCACACTTGTGCCTAAGCCTTCACTAAAGTATGTTCTAGTGCTGTAACTGATTAATATTTGTATATATGCCAGTGTTTTGATTGTTATTCATAATAAAGTTTTTCAAAAGACTCCTCTACAAGATTATTCAACTGTCCTATCAAACGCAGCAGAAATACTTAAAATTTTTAAGAGCGTATCATAAGGGTGAAACAAAGGTGAAGTGCGTATTTCAGCCTGTAAAATAAAAATATATTTTTTGTCACATTTAGACTCCGTTCACTGCATGTTTTGATTGATCTTTCCACTGATTTTTTTGAGAAAAGATTCATAACTTCAAAGTTATTAAGTCATGGACATCCATTCCTTCAGTTCGTCTCTCGGTGGTACTGATGGAGAATTCTAAAGTCAATCACTTCGCACCCTTATAGGTGCTGGTCAAATGTTGAACCACACAGTAGTGTGTTGCCACCTATTCTCAAGCCCTAAGCTAAAAAGGGATCTGATCGTTGACGGCAAGTCAAGTCTGCCTTCGTTAGATCTTAACAGGGCATTTTGTTTCTACTGTCATGTGTCTCATGAGCGTCACTAGTTAACAGAACATCGCATCAATCGATAGTGGATGGAGCACGTTTAAAAAATGTAATGGACCCAGATGAGGATTTCGAAAAATTTATCTGAATAGCCCATTCATCAGCATCATTATATTCATCGTCACAAAACTATTCCTCCATGTACTAGGTATTATTTTTTTTCAGATTTTCTTTAAAAACCAATAAGCGGAATTGAGACGTTGATTTCCAAAACGTGCTGTAGGGCAATTCTTTCGAAATCGGTATTTTATCTTTTTTGTATTTTAATGGCTTTGGCTTTTTTTTTTCAAAATCTGTCAAGCGATGTCACCCAAAAAAAATACGTCTTAAAAAAAATCACCTTTGAAAATTCCGGTTTTTTCCAAAGGGTACTAAGTACATATTTCATTCCAAAGCATACTAAAGCCATTTCGTTCCAAAATGTACTGTCTCCTTTGTGAAACAATTTCCTTATAGGTAACATTCTTAGACCAAGTACTATATTCTATTTAGTACATGCCAAAACTGACAGTACCATTAAAGTACCAAATTGATATTATATTGTTAAAAATTCAAAGGAAAAGTGCAATAAGCTGGACAAAAGCATACTAAAATTGGAATTTAGGATTTTTCTGGTGGTCTTTTAACAAATTAAGGACGGATTTTGTGTTTCTTGTAAAATTTCAAAAAATGGCGTCTCAATTGTATTTTACTACCACCCGAACTAACCTGATTTTGTCTATTACCCCTTCCATTTTACCAGAAGCATGTTAATTATACCTACATCATTTACTATTTATAGATCTTTATCATTTTTTTTTTTGTTTACCATTTATTCAAATGTACAGTCCACTATCACATTTAGCACTTACCAGCGTCACATATTACCATGATTACACCATACGTAGCCGCTTCCTAATGCAGGACTCGAACCCGCGGTGCCTTCGAGAGAGTCGGGCTCACTATCTTCGAGGTCGTGTTCGATTGATAATTATCGATACTAATGATCGGATTATCGAATATTGTACAGCCTGAACCTCGCGTTTTAGCATTTGCATATCCTCGAAGGCCTCAAACCCAACGCCTTGAGACTAGGCGTGTCCGTAGGAATGCAAGCGTTTCCTTCAGCCGATGCCGCTCTTGAATTAATTGAATCATTTATCAGCGGTTCAATAAGCACCTGTTGTCTCTTGCTCATTACTGCCGTATCTTGTTGTTATATTTTCATAACCCACTTTCACGCTTCGACTCGAATGCACAGAGGTCACCAGAGATTGTCTTTTTAAACTTCTTAGCGTAATGTATACTTAGGAATCCTATCACATCAAAGTCCAGCTTCGCTACGCATATTACAAATAGATTCATGGATTAGTAGCCTACCACACTGTTTTTATTAATTATCAATATCCTTGACTTCAGATAAAAAATTCCAAGGAAATTCGACTAAAAGTGATCAAAATTGCATACAAAACATGAATATTAGGAGCTAGTCACAAAGATAACGTTTAAAAGAGTAGACAAGTTTTCTATCAATAAGCTTTTAATTTGTTGAGCCCATAAACGAAGTGAATTTATTAAATTAATCAATATATATATATATCTATTTAGACATCCTACAGACAGTCACAGAAGAATGTGACGACACTTTATTTTATGGTAAAACGCTAAATTTTATTTCGGTACGGATTCAACGGTTAAGAAATTAAGATTTACCTGCTCGTGAAGTAAGGATTCCAAAGGAAAATGTATTTTGGTAGGAAAATTTGCCGGTAGCTAAACTTCTACAAAAGTTAATCTTGATTAGGTTAACAAATTTCAACTATTAAATCTCCGACAAAAATAAAATTAAGCGTTTAATAAACCTAATAAAGTATGGCAACATTTTTTCTGCGACACCCTTTTTTTTTTTCCCCCTAAACCCCTTTATTTATTATACAACATGTGAAAATATAAACAAAATCAATGAACAAAGAATTAACAATTTCTTCTCTTTCTGCGATGCGCTGATGCATTCGAAGGAGGTTGGGTTACATAACAATCAGATTGAAGTTAAAAGTCTATAACATATATACATTACTAGGTGATGGAGCTCACCTTCAGTTTACAAATGTGGGAAAACTTACTAACTAAAACCTAAAACTAGAACCTAATACTAAAGTGTTCCTGCCGCGACAGCGTCCTGCCATCGTTGGGGGAACGGAGCGGGGGTTATCGTGTTAAACACCGGGTTTGTCAGGTATTGCAGGGAGTCGAAAAATTTGATGTCTACGTTGAATGAAGCAACACCCCATAGATAATTTACACAAATTTAAACACTTCACAATTTTAGATCCATCTGTGGACATTGATGGAGAGGGTGATGAAGATGATGTACCAACAATTACTGCTGTAGTTGCTAAACAATACGTGAACAACGTGCGCCATTTTTTTAGCAAAATCAGATGTTGGTAATGAGGTATTTTTTGCTCTGAACACTCTTGACAAACCAATTGACGATACCCGTCAGCAAGGATTGCGTCAAAAAAAATTGCGGATTTTTTTCGAACAAATGTTTGATTGGTGTTTATTTAATCTAGAATATAAGTATGTACATATTTTTTATTGCATGTATTGTTAATTGTTTAGTTTAGTACTAAGCACTGTTTTATTGCATAGTTTTAATCCTTACTACATTGTACGTACTTCTTAATACATACATGTTTGCATTAATACGTTTTTAAATCCCGATTAGTATAATTAGTTCGTAATATATTAATATTCCCTTTTTTTTTTTCTTTTTTTTAGCTCTCAAACCTATAAAAAATAGGATGTGGGAAAAATAAAAGTAAAATTATTTTAGATTGATGGGTGCCTTTCCCTAAGGGGAGTCCCATTTGAAGGATGTATGAGAAGGATATGGGGTGTGGGATGCCTAAAGGAGGCGGGTGGGTTCGGGAAGGTAGTGAGAGTCTACCTATATTCCCGATAATTCGAACCAAACTGTCAGTCCCTTGACAATACGAATTATCGGGATTCTAATGTATCATACATTGTGGGTGGACAAGACAGAGGTGTAAATTTATTAATGAGGATAAAAAAAAAATGACACGCGTAAATCTGGGATCTTCCTTCGGGAAACAGGAACCAAGCACCGTGCCTTAATAGTAGTAGGGGTGGCGAAAAAACGAATAGCAACGATGTATCGATTATTTTAACTATCAATGAATTGTTAACAATGTCGAAAAAAACATTAGAAACAGATTTTCATAGTTAAGACTCTAATTTACCGTCAATTATTTAATGATACGTATTTAATGATACGTATTTAATGATACGTACGTGCTACTGGAAGTGACTCCAATGGTTAAGGCAAAGAGATTTTTATAGTTATAGGATCGGTTTCCGGTTCACCTTTCTGTAGACAATAATTATTCGTGTCAATTTCACGAACAGAACGAGTTATTAAAATGATACCTGAACCTTCGCAGAAGCGGTCCGACTGAACAACTCCCACTGTCGGTTATGAAATATATACAGTAAAGGTACGACGGCACTTAAATTCTATCAGAGACATTTGACTTGTTAAACACTCAGCCGTTGCGTGCCCGCTCCATATCATCAAATAAGTCCTTGCTTTTTATCGAGTACAATTAAAGGACGCCAAAGAGACAGACAGACATATATGAAGAAGCAGGTTCAGGAAGGCGTCCTTGGCAACATTCCTGATCCTGCGTCTTCCCCGTCAGTCCTGGGACCTTCCTTCGGGAAACAGGAACCAAGCACCGTGCCTTAATAGTGGTAGCGGTGGCGAAAAAACGTATAACAACGATGTATCGACTATTTTAACTATCAATGAATTGATAACAATGTCGATAAAAACATTAGAAACAGATTTTGATATTTAATCACTCTAATTTACTGTCAATCTGCATTGATGAAAATAATAAATAAAATTTTCACTCTAATTATGTAAAAACTTCAACGAACATTATCCGAATATTAAATTAAAAATTACGAGAAACTATCAAATTTTTGGGTTAATCGATATCTCTTCCGAAATAACGAAATATCGATAGCATGAAAAAATATTAGTATTATCTGCTCGAGACGACCCTATAGACTATTTACAAAGTACATACCATCTCTCAATAGAAAATAAACTACTAATTTACAAATTAGTACTAAAACCATCAAACATCAAGCGTATTTAATGCTTTCAATTAAAAGTGAAAAGTTAATGCCTCTTATTAGGTCAGCAACAGGAACCTTCATCCCACCATAATGATCCCCTAGCACAGGCATTATACTCCTTCTCACATCCCTATAATCCCCCCTCGAAGATTAAATGGCAATGGTATCGTGACTGTAATGCATAAAAGTGGGATTCCTGGCAGGCAGCAGAATATCCATGACACGAGCATCTGTGGCTCTCACGGACTTGGTGTCCTTCCACTGGGGTGTAGCCATGGTTATGCGGCTAATGGACCAGCACATTTTTACTGTAAAAAGATAATTATAGTTGTAATTATACCTTCCTTTAAATACATCATAGTATGCAGCTAGGAGTAATTATTTTGTAAAATTGTATTGTTCATTTGTTTGCAAAAATGTTAAAATAAAGGGGTTTTGAAAAAAAAAAATGGACTGGCGTGGGGTGTATTCCACGCACGTGAAGGACATGACATTGGTTGTTGGTGTTTTGGGGGGCACGTATGAATGATATACTGTAAATATGTGATGGGTGAGGTCATTTATCACAATTAGTTATTAGCCAATAAAAGGCAGTTTGTAATTTTATCAAAAACGTAAAAAAAAATAAAATAAAAACAATGTGATTTTCAAACTTCTTTCCTATTGGTACGGCCATTTTTATGTTACATTTTGCTCTCCATTTGTCCTCCAGGCGGCTCTTCAAAGACTTCTTATGACAAATAAATGAAGAAAATGGATACCCTAGCCAAACATTAGCTAATAAAATCAATGTCATAAAAATAAAAACTATTAACATATTAATCAATTAATATCTAACACGATAACAGTACCTTAGGAGATAAACATAAATATATGACATCATTGGGGACATCAGGGTAAAATGTATTGGGTAATTACCATGTTTAACTGACAAACATTAAAATGAACATCCGTCTTTGACCGGATGCGATAACGATTACTTCGAGAAGCGGTAGCAAAGAAGGTGTTTACCGTTTTTCCAGTCAGGGACGTACGACATGCTTACACCAACGTATTTATTTGTTTTTTAATTATTATTATTTATCAATTCAAATTTTGTCTCATTTGTATTACAAATTATTTTTTATCAAGCTCCCTAGCACCTTGAGATTGCTCGTTATATATTTATATATTATCTCAAAGAATTATTTCCCGGCTTTTTGAAATTGTTAATAACATAATTTAATTAAGCGGTAATTAATCGCGGAAGTCATCGAGTCTTGTGTTAAGCATTCTTTCGTCTTGAGAGTTGGATCCATATTTAGATAGATATTTTCATAAAGTTGATTTTTATTTGTTGAAGCCATGTAATGTACCAAGGAGGACAACTTGAGGAAATCCACCGTCGCCATCTGGCGGCAGCGGAGGTGAACTTTGGCTTAGAGCACGAAGGAAAGAGATTTTGAAAGCTATTAAAAAAAACCTGTGTTATCATATTTTAATATTTTTCGACTCCCTTCAGTACTTGACAAACCCGGTGTTCAACACGATAACCCCCGCTCCGTTCCCCTATCGATGACAGGACGCTGTCGCGGCAGGAACGCTTTAGTCTTAGGTTCTAGATTTAGGTTTTAGTTTGTAAGTTTTCTCTCAAGTTGTAAACAGAAGGTGAGCCCCATCACCTAGTATTTATACATTGCATTGTAATATTAACGTCAATCTGATATTGTATTGTAACCATGTCTCATTCGAATGCATCAGCGCATCGCAGTAAGAGGAAAAAGTGTAAATAGAAATTTGAAATTTGTAAAATTGTAAAAATATTAATAAATTCAGAGGTTGGGAAAAAAATATATATATATTTTAATATTTTGTATGCATGACATTGTAAATATTATGTATAAAGTTTGTTATGTCAAGTACATAGTGTATACAGCCTATAAAAGCAAGGGGGATCCACCATAATTTACTTACTAATACTTTTTTTGTTTTAAATCTTTTTCTAACATTTAGTTTTAAATTAGATTGATTATGTTACTCATTATTAGTCCATCCAGCCTGTGTTTAAAGGAAGACTGTAAATAGTTTACGTAGTAATATAATAACATAAGCACTGCAGGGCCTAAGGTAGTAAATATCTTTAAATATACATATTATTAATAAAAATCATATAATTAAGTTGAACATATTACTGAGCAAGTACATTGTATGATAAAAACATTGTGTTTATAATTATAGATATAAATGTAACAACTATCAAACTATCAATGTTCAGGCGAACCCAGCGTTTAACACTAAGAGCCCACCACCCTTCCCGCATCGATGGCAACAGACTGTCGGGGAAAATTAAGATTTAAGATTAAGGTTAAGATTTTGTTAGTTAGATGTAAGTTAGTTTTAACTTTTATGATTCATAATGTGAGCCTCTTTGTACCTTTGTGTATTTCCAGAACAACTTTCAATGACTATTTAAATAATATTTGGTTATAGAAATTATATAAAAATGTAGGCAACTACAGTACATATAAATACGTTCTGTAACGATATAAATAGATTCGTTGTTTTGAATTTATATTTAAATAGTCTAATAATTTTTTTTTGGATATGGCGAAAAAAAAATGTTTATTCCATCCTGTTGTTTGTGTTATTTTGCTTTAAACACAGCATACCAATTTTCTTTTTTCTTTAATTGTGCTATATTTTTTAAACGAATCACAGAGTAATTTTCTGGAATATTCTCTTTTTGTTGAAGGGGGGGGGTTGTATCTCTTAATGAGGCCAAGACTTTATTTTGTTATGTGATGTACCAGTTATGTTTTGTTCACCACAATTGAGTTAGTTCATCTCCACCATGTTTTTATTTATAGATATTATTGATCCAGAATAAAGTGTTTTTTTTTTTTAATAATATAAATTCTAAATCATGGCTGGTATTTGCCAAGGTATCTGCTGCAAGGAGATTATCTTGTTTTTTCAAAAATAAATAGCCTACTTAATTACTTTGTCGCTTTCAAACTCCAGCAGGTAACATTTAAATATTTTTGGTCAGTTCTCTTGGAATTGATAAAATATTTTTGAATATATCACTTACGTTTTTTTTTTAGTAGTTCTGGATGTAGTATTCATGCTACCTTATTTCATCTCTCTCCTGTTCAACGTCTTCACCATGTGACCGCCTCTGCGTGTTCTTTGATTGACACGGTTGTCTAAAGTTCATTACAACGACGCTATAAAAAGCAGGATCAGCTTTGATAAAATAAAAGAAGCATTATCCAATTACCGGGCAATCATTAATCTTGACCTAAGCAAGGTCGATCCCTGACAAATTCGTTATTGGAAATTTTTCGATCAGTAACATAACTTGCTCCGAAGGCTGTGCCTCCCCGTTTGATTAATGTATCAATTCCATTAATTGTATATAATACCGTATAAGTGTTACCGAATTGACGTATGGACATTAATACCCAATAGCAGGGTACAAGGGTACCATATATAGAAGGGCCAATTTCGAAAACCAACCACCGAATAAGGATTGGACGCTGTCAACACTCGTTCGTTAGTCGATGACTGACTAACAGGAGATTAATTATTTAATATCAACACCATTAGTTCTTATGAACAGTTTAACTTGTTGATTTAAGGAACAGTTGTCTGTCAATTTTAAGGTTTTTTTTTAATTGTTCTCAAAATCAGAATCTCTTTTATTTTCACCTGTGTTGTCCGTACTGGCGAATGTAATTCCATTGTTTGACTTATAGACGTGAAATTTTATATATTCATTCTATTTGAGCATCTGATGCCATGAACTCTATTAATTTAATCGATTAATCCAAAAACACCAGAAGTGTAGGATTTCAAATCTTTAGGAAATTAAAAACAAAACATTTCACTTCATTACAAATGAGTATTTTTTTTTCCGGAAAATTCCTGAAAGTAAAGCACTATTTTACACTTTGTATGTAGTCGTATATATTCATCCAGGTTAAGGTTAAGGTTGGGGGTAGAAAAATCCCCAACTCTTAGTAGTTTGGGGGTTTCTGCAAAAAAATTAATTTTCAACCCTTTTTTTTAATACAAAAATAAGTATAGTTAGGGGTAAAAACCAACAAATCAGACTTTTTATAAAATGACTAAAAATGTATTTTTGTCAAACAGATGTGCAAGGTTCTTTTAAACTTCAGGAGAGGGTTGGATTCCACTAGGTAAACCTCCCAAACAAAATAACCTTACTAAGATAAGCTTATCTAACAGAATCACAAACACTTGAACTTTAGTTTTTTCGGGCGCCGATTGTTATGTTTTTCATCTGAGGTTAGATTAGATATAACAAAACTTTCTTTAACTCTTTACTAAACCAGTCTGTGACAAATTACAATGTTATTAACAATTTTCATTTACCTTACTATTATTTACAGATTGATTAAATTTTACGTCCACGCGATCAGTAAAATTCACTGCTATCACCTCAAACTTCTTCTCTTAATATAACCCTTCTTCCTTCAATCTTTCTCCTGTTTATCCAATTACAACTCAACAAAAAATTCTTCAAGCTTCTCAAATTTCACACTTCTCATTCACCGCGCAAAAAAAAAGAATCTTAAAACTTCCAAAACTCCAAATCTTCATCCAACACATCTCCCGGGATAACCAGCAGAACAATCTCCTCGCCATCTTGTTTTTTAAGCACCCCTCTTTTTCCACGGGTCGTTTACCGCCCTTTTATGCCCGCTAATTTCAAATTTAAATCAAAGGCAAATCTAGATATTACAACAATATGAACAAAATTTATGACCCTGTTGGCGATCCATCCCGACTTAAAATTTTAGACCCCTTACAGACGTAATAAATAAAAAATAATTTTCTTCATGCTCTGAATCTTCGTCACTCAACAACTGATCTCCGCCAAAATGGTTATGTAGAACTCTGTGGCTTATTGAACAAGCTTTTTTCACTCGCCGAACTTAGTGTTTAAAAGATACGAACATATAACGTTTCCAATCAAAAATAAAAAAAACAGGATAAATCGATAATAAGAAATTAAATATTTCTATATCATATTGAGCAGGGTTATTAATTGTTTCACTTGGAACTGTCATAAAAATCGTCACAACTTTATCTCTACCCATGTTTCGCTAAGAAGTGTGCTATTTGATATTTTAGTTTTGTGATCCTAAAAATACCAGAAACAAAAAGAAGGCTTTTTTTTGCAAATGATGAAGGGTTGAAATGGAAAAGCATTAGAGGAACGAAAAAATCCTATTTGACAAAATAAAACACAGATATATTTGCCTATTTGATCCTATTGGCCGAATTTTGTGTAATTAATAAAGTGTTCATTCATTTTGACAGTGAAACCTTTTTTTCTTTTCTTGTATGGTTCATCTGGTGGAATTTCCTTCCTGTACTTGGGGACAACATGGTTTTATGTTTTAGTCTTGACCCTAACCCTTTGGCTTCGATCTCTCTAAGAAACAAAGAAATGAAAACAATACATTTGTGAGAATACAAGTTTTGTAAGAAACCGGACATTAGAGATTATTCGAGTATTTTTCCGGTTACTGTGACCAAAACTTTTAAAAAATTTGACGAAAAATCATGCCCAGTTTTTTTTTTTTATACAACTTTGAGTGGACCGATGATTTTTTTTAGAAGCATGACATTTAGGATGGTATTGTAACTAAAAATAAAAGTAACCCAATGAATAATAATAAGTTTGATTAATCAAATAAGGTATGTATGGATGGGTTTTGTGGACCATAAATACAAAAAAAAAAAAACTAAGAACAGATATAAAAAGATTTGTATAAAACAGCTGTGGGTATGCTGACAAATTGCCATTTTCAGTGTCAATCAATTTGGCGTGCAAGAGAAACTGTAGTGAATGCAATGGCCTACCAACAGTTTATGCCTGATTATGCCATTTAGTAGTCAATCACAGATAGGTTATTAGCTATTACTGTAATTAATAAATAAATAAATTATTTCTTTGTTTAAAACATATTGTACACATAACAATAATTTATATTTATTTGTCTTGATTTTCAATTAGAAAACGCATCAATGGCATTGTTAAAGTAGATATCATCTGTTGGTTGTTTTTCGAATTCCGCTCGAAATTATCGCTGGATTTTGATTTTGCCATCAGGTTATCGCCAGTTCCAAATTTACAGCACACGTATTAATTTTTGCACTTGTTGATCAAGTTAAAAAATTTCGAACCATTTTTGTTAAATGCGTATTAATTATAATTATTGATTCTGTGACTACAACATTATAATATATATTATTTCTTTTTGTTATTAAATAATTTACAATTTAAATGCTACTTTTTTAATGTGTATGTAACTTAAAATAGTTCAATACAGTTTAGTAAATTAACCAAGAGGAAACTAAAAGTAACATCGTCGAAACCCTTAATTGCGTGACACTAATAATTAACAAATTTCGAGTTATGAAATATAACTATAGATTTTCAGATTAATCGAATTTATTTCGCGATCGATTTTGCAGTATCCAGTTGGCACATGGACGTACCTGTATAAAAGTACAGCCTCGCCCTCCGGCAATGAGATGGTACAGCCTACATCGAGATATCACGCTTTCCATGTGAGCTCATTGTGGCCATTTGTCACGAGGTAGGTGTCACAACTCGGGCCTCTGAGAACACATCAAGCCGTGTCACTAGTGTCTACCAACACACTAGCTCACTTCATCAACTGGCTATGAGAACATTGTCTATTGTAATCTGATCTTGTAAGCATAATCAAGAGTGGCAATTCTAAGAGCTGGGTCGTGGCTGGTCTTTGATGCCAATGTTTTCTTATTCTCTAGCATCAGATAGCAGGACGTGGCGCTAAACACCTTAAACACCTTTTTTTTCTGTTTAAATAACTTTATTAGACTTACTCTCCATTTGATACTGCATGTACGATAGTTGAAACACATTTTATAAATAAGAATATAAATGATATTTATTAATTTTTGTCTTGGTATATCCAACAGTCTATAATTAAATTGTAAGGTTATAATTAAATAGTCTAGGCCCTATGTCTATCCTGAACTGTTACAAATTTAAAATTGCGCAAACAGTATTTACTTCCTCCGTTCTACTGTTTTCGTTGGTTCTACTGACTGTATTTAATGTCGAACATTCCGAGTTTCTGCCCATGTTCTCTTTCCAAAAGGGAAAAAGCCCGCTACCTACTAGTTACATAGTAGAAACGGAGGAAAATTCACCAGACAATGACCTAGTATATCTGGGCATTAAAATGGACAGACACCTCCATTTTAGTAACCATTTTGCGAAGAAGTTGAAGCAAACACGCACGAAGTCTTACCGGCTTACGCACTTATTGACTTCCCCCAATCTATCACTGCGTCTCAAGCTATTGATATACAAGAGCAGACTAAGGCCTACTCTGCTGTATGGTGCACCGCTATTTCGTTATCTGACGTATACGACAGCTAAGAAACTCCAACAATTCCAAAACGGTATACTGATCAGAGGTACTTCATTCGAGAAGCGAAGAAACAGTGAGCTTCATGAGATATTTGAGCTGCCTACGGTGGATGAATTCATCCAGCGTAGACATATCAAATTTTTCGACTCATTATAATATTTAACAAACCCGGTGTTAACCACCATAACCCCCGCTCCGTTCCTCCATCGATTTGTTTAGTTTGTTTTGTTTTGTTCCTAGTGTTTAGTGTTTGGTGTCGGTGACAAATAGAAGGTGAGCCTCATCACCTAGTGTAAATATGAGACTGAGTACTTTTAACCGCAACACAAATCTATTATATTATGCACTCCTCCAAATGCATGTAAATGCAGGAAGAGGAGAAAATTGTATCTCCATTATTGTATTATTTATTTTTGTACATTACATATTTTTGTATGAGGTTTTGAAATAAAAAAAAAAAAAAAAAGTTTCTGCCCAATGCCTGTTCCATTTTTAGATGGTAAACCAAACATCACGCTGCAGACAGGTAAGTTTTATTATTTATATTCTATTGAAAAAAAGAAACATTTTAAAGCAGATCCATACCGATCTAAAAAGTAATAAGTAAAATATTATTCATATATTTCATAGTTCATGAGTATGAACTTATATTATATCTGCTTTGGAAACAGGCTGCGGTTGGGGGGGGGGGGGTGATCCTCGGGGGATACGCTACTCAATATGACATGAACATTTTATTTTTTTTAATACCAAGTCATTAATTAATTAATGACCCATACGCATGTTTTGTGGAGGTTGCTATAGTTCCATATCTTCTCATCATACATTATATCATTAGACGTAATAATGGACTTTGAAATATCATAACAAACAAACCCACTGGTAAAAATATAATGCTCTCTGGATTTGAAAACCCCAACTAACATCGGTAAGGCTGTTCCTGCTGGTCCTTAGGCAATACCTGTCATGGCCAACTGCCGATTGTCCACGCGTGTCCATAAATAAAACTATATCAAATGAGACACCTTAATGTATATTCAAATTTCAAATCAAATATTTACTGTGATAAAATTACAATCTGCCTTATTGGGCGTAAGTAATTGTGTTCAGACTCTCTCATTCATGGCATAATTACAATTTTCATTCATACAGTATTTACAAACAGCCCCGGAACATCCCGAATCCAGATGGTTGTCACCTCCCTCGCATGCGAAAGAGGAAGCGGAGTCTTGAGAAGCCCCCCAAGCTCCTCCGTCAGCCGGCCGCGTCACCCAATATAAGCCAGTGGAGGCTGACCAAGAGCGCCAGAGTCTTAGACGCTCAGGATATGGTTGGAGAAGCTGGCCATTGCCAGGACTCACACGTATTTACAGCATGCCACGAGGCCACTGCCAATTTAGTCTCTGAGGAGGATTATAGGGATGTGTGATGAAGTATAATGACTGTGCTAGGGAGCAGCAATATTCGATCTCATCAAGGTGTTTATTATTAGAAGGTTATGGGATGCTATATTGGTTATGGGTGGGATGATAGGACTACAGCGTCATCTGAAAATATTGCCAAAAAGTATAGGGAGTATATCGGACATCAGCGGTGTATATGTTATAGAGGATGGGCACTGCCCTGTGGAACTCCTGCTTTTATGGGATTGTAGTTACAATATTTAATGTATATTTTATTATTATCTTAAAAACTATTAAGTAGAAAATGAAACTGATGAAATTTGAAATAAAAGTCTTTTCTTTCTCTCTCTGTCTTGGTTTATACACCAACAACTTCTCAGAAGTCGCCCTCCTCCTGTCCAAGAAGCAGATGTACGAATCACTGCCATTTCGTTCTTACTCCTTCGCGTGATGACCTCGTCCCTCTATTGCCCATACCCCACCGGATATCGGCCGTAGGCAGACATCGACTTCCGTGCTGGGCGAGGGGCGGTATTAATTGATGGGGCACGGAGTGTCGAAGGCCATGTTGTGATCGGGTAGTCATGGCGATGCCGAAATGCCCATGCCAGGTGCACACGTTACACCCTCCAGTCTCTGCACATCGGCCACCGCCTCTCTGAAGTGAGTCAGTCTCTCTTTTTCTGTATCTTAGATATCGTCTATAGCAAAACTTAACTGTATCACTCTTATCTCAGAACACTTAAGCACAATACATGTACAAATTATATTACTTCATATACAACAGTGTGCCCATAAGGCTTAAAATTTACTAGGTGGTCCAAGCTTCACTTTTTGTTCTAAGTTAACGGAATAACTCACGTAGAAACTGAAGAAACAATATTGAGAAGATACTCGCAGGATTTTGTTTTTTTCAGATCGTTCAGCTGAGTACATGCATACTGAAACAAATGCTAATAATGTAATAGGATGGGTATAGTAACACCAGGTAACGCCCGAGCTTATTAAACAAAAAAGTAAATAATTCAATTTAATTACTAACCTATCTTAAAAACCGTACTGTCCACTCTAAGTCCTTTAACAGTCGGGCCTTAAACTTTGGACTACCTATTTCATAAAAGAAACTGATCCTTTGACACCAGACAATTTTTCCTGTAAGTAAAAATATTGGACTTTAATGTAACCACCTGGAGCTTTTTTTTAAAATAATTTTTACAGCTGTGTAAAATTTTTTTTTTTTCCTTTTTAGTTATGGATCATGCACGCGATACTGCAAAAACGTACATTAGTCAGGGATGTAAAATAATTAACTCGCTTGATGGAAAATGATAAAAAAAAAAAACAGTTTATTTAATAAACTATTGCTCAAAGAAAATATCATTAATTCAAAAAAAAAATGCCCTGCTTAAAATGTATTGAATAATAATCTGCGATCTCAAAATAGTAAATTTTCGCTGTGGTATATATCCCAGTGTCATTAAATATTACAAGCCAAAGAAAAAAAATGTACGTTGACCATCGGGGGGACTCGTCCAGGTTAGCTCGCTTGGTAGGGACCATGACTGGAAATTTGAGAGATTCTCGATGATATTAGAATACATATGCTTTGGGTAATAATTAGTTATCTCATAACTTTGTATTTTGGAAAGTGTTTTAAAATTAGTTTTGCCTATGTCATTTATACGAGTATGTTCTCAGTCACGGGGGGATTATAACTTTAAATATTTGAATGCTTCTAAATTCGAACCTTTGAAATCTTTAAGTTAGCATATTGGGTATGTTTATTCCCCATTATTGTACTTCAGCAAAAAAGAAAAAAATGAAAACTGAAGAAAAATGAAATGAAATTCTAGGTGTTGTACCTTTAACATTTCGGCACACTGAATATTTTTTCCAACCTCTATCGTGGAGTTACAGATCTCACAACAGAACTGACTTTAAATATAATGGCTATTACTCGTATTAATAAAAACGATTCATGATAATGACATTAATTACAGTAACAATTATCATTAGAGGAGTGTCTAGGTAAAATGTATAGAGACCGCAGGTGTCGTGTGACAACGAGTCTCGAGTCTTAACAGGGCTTTCCTAGCTGAACTACAGGGTGAATTGTCAAAGCGGCTTGTTTGTCCTTTAGTAGGTATTCGGCATGAGCATTTAACTCTTGCTCGATGACCTGGTACCTGGGCAAAGGTGGTCAAGCCCTATTGAGTCCGTTTAGTTAGTGGGGGGGGGAGGGGGCGATTTCTCTCAAGACACACAAACTTACTTTTTCTTCTTCTTCATATTATTATTAAAATAAAATAAACACAATTAATGCGTTTCACTTATATTAGATTCATATAAAAAAAAATCCCTGGGCAATTTTCAATTAAATATTGATTTACTCGATCAAATTGTTCACTGTAAAGATCTGCACCAAACACACAAAAGCGCCTTTTTGGAGTGTAAACCTGGCTTAGCTGTACTTCGTGCCGATTCATGCCGAGAGAGATTTTTGGATCATCATAGAGGACCCATTTTTCATCTCCAGCCTCACCCACCATACTCGCCCGATATTGCACAATCAGATTTCCATTCATTCCGATCGCTAAAAATTTGAAATTTCGGAAGTCCCAAATTGCCCGAAATTGATTTTCATCGAGTTGGCATTGAAAAGACGTTTTAGATAACAATGTTATTTGGATGCTGGCTAACTACAGGTTGCCACCTATTTCCAACACATAGCGATGTCTCTCCTAATTGGATCACAAAATATAATTACTTTACCGGCGAAGCGAGCCACCAATATATCTTTCCCACTACAATGGGTAAGATAAGATTTCTAACCTCCGATAGATGAACTTTTCTCCTATTGCCAGGCAGCATTGACCTCTGAAATATCGAGATGGAAAAATCGATACAAATACCACGCCCTAAGGACAGGGTGAAGTTAGTTCCCCGATAAACATTTGGACAATGAGGGAGATATTGTCATTGGCCATATTGCCGCGTTGCCTATATTTACAGTCTTTGATCTTCCGACTGATAGCCACGCGAGCCTATTGATAAACACTTCCATGTTTACAGGTTTCCTTTTTCTGTATATAGACCCAACATTATTAGATCTCGCTTTAGACAAGAGTGCTCTGAGTGGAGTCATGTGTAAATATTACCAATACGCTATCTTGTTTGTTATCGACTGGTGCTAGTTCACTGTCAATGTTGTGGTTACTGACAGAACAGATTACTGAAGCGGTGTTTGCATTATCTTCAATGGCCTATGTCGGAGGCGCCCGCCGAAGGAGGTCTCGTCGACCCAGCCACTGTCCGGTGGGCGTCAGAATGTATGAACAAAGCTGTGGTCTTTGACCTTCGTCAGCTTAATTTGTGTTTGCTTATTGATCTGACTCCATACGATTTAGAAGGTTTCCTCCACAGTGCATTATGGTCAGGAAAAGAGGTACAGGCTAGGTATTATAGGTAGTTTACATGGTCTTGGGATGACCACGAGTTCACACTCGGTATATGAGCGTAGGATAAAACCGTCCGGTTCCCAAAGACGAGTGTGGATCGGAAAGAGGAACACCGGGCCGCTGTGAGAGACGGTACTAGGTAAAGTTTGTAGGGCCGCAGAGACCGTCGTCTGCATGGAATGGTTACCTTCCTAAGATGTGCTAGTTTTAGCGAAACGAAGGCAGAGAATCCCACTAGGATGGCGTTGGGTGTTAAAAGGCCGGACTAAACATAGCAAGGTTAGGATAGAGAGGTGCAGAGGTAATTAAATAAGAAAGCCATGGTTCGAGCAGAGCACCAAGCGCTAGTGCAGAGAGAGAGAGAGAGAGAGAGAGAGAGAGAGAGAGGGAGAGAGAGCGGTGTTCACTTCAAGTGTCTGATTCCGACTGTCTAAAAAAGCTGAGAATTTCAGCTTTATATAGACAGTTCATTCCTGCCTACAGCGAATCAGAGAGCTTTTTATTTCGGCCAATCATATGACAGTTTAATCAGCTGACCGTGAGCTACTTGTCCCCTCTCTCTCTATACAGTAACCGAATATTTATTAATAAAATATGGAAAGGTAGAAAAGATTTATTTATTCATGGTGAAGAAGTTGGCACAACATCATACAATCTATCTGGACCAATACAATTTATACAAACTGTATTCAAATAACAAAAAATTAAAAGTTAGTATTCTTGAGTTAGGTTACTGCTGCACATGGTTGGGCTTGTCAAAAGAAGACTGCATCTGAAGAATGTTACAGATGATCTCTTCCTAAAATTTTCTATCCGTTGAGATATTAAATGCATTGTCAATTCGAATTTAGCCGTAGTATTTTCTGTTATGCAGTGCTTGGATTCTTGTTCTGATAGACTTGCCAGTGGAGTACAGAGATCAGAAGTAAGTGTCGGTAGCATAGATGTCTAAAATAAAAATATACTCCATTAGAACGAACACTCTGATCATTAATATTCCAATCGATCGGTATAACGTCAATAACTATCCTTCTGAAGGTGTCTTCGCCCATATTTTTACCAAGATGACATTCGATTGTCTGACTTCTGAATGTCTGTGATGAAAGATTCAACGTCATCTGTGTGGCACAGATTCTTTGTTGTTAATGGCTCATATATTTTATACATTTCAGCCATAGAAAGACGTTAGGCCACATTTCATTGTCACAACACCGTTAGTGAATTAATCAGATCTTTTTAGGACACATCCACATATACGAGTATACCTTCTTATGGTCGTCAGGAGTAACTAGAGGTAACATGTTTGTATGTTGGGGCACTCCCCTCACATCTGGAACTTATACGCGGAGCTGTTTCTACCCTCATCAAAGCAACACGTGGTGTACTCTCAGTGTAAGATTTGTATTTCGATATTAGAGTGTAGTTTTCAGATAACAGAAGTTTCTCTTCCTCCTTTCATACTCACCTCCTGGCTTCTTAAATAATCCTTTCTAGCCAATCATTAACACCGCTAATAGAAGGTTAAGAACGAAGCCGACGCTTATGTAAGTGAAGACGTTTTTGACTGTTTTATTGTTGCATCGTCTCATTGCAAAATTAACTCCTCAACCAGCGCATACACGATCTACTCAAGCCGAAGACGTTTAATGTATTACCGACTAGACCTCACCATTTGATAGTATTCAAAGATACAAAATTTTTCTTTTATGGAAGTGCATATTCATTAGTTCATCCTTTCTTACTCGTATGAAAATGTTTGACCACACAAACAAACAAATGAAATGTATTGTTCAACTTTAGCTATACACTAATTGTCGAATGATGTTTCAGGATGGATATGGGCTGTGGCACCAGTGGAGATCCACAATCGGTAAAATTTATCAATATGAAAGTATCTGATAGCATGGCTTTGTTCAGCCAAGTGTGTTGTAGAATTTGGTTTGTGTGTTTTTCAATACTTTTTTCCATTTATTCTTAATTTTTTTTTGTAATTTTCCTTTAGTAAATTTGTGACATGGATGAAGAGCAGTTACAAAGATTACTTATTTTAAACATACACATAATTTAACAACTTTAGTAAATTAGTAGTTTATTTTCTATTGTGAGATGGGATGTCCTTTGAAGTAGTCTGTACAGTTGTCCAAAGCGTCTGTTTAATTCTTGTCTTTTTAGCCTCATGTCTTGGATATAGGAAGACTATATCAACAGAATTCAAAAGTATAGCAAATTTCATAATACTGGACCGGACCTGGAGCTCGGCTTCGATAGCCTTGAGGTAAGGGTGCCTGTACGGTGATCAGTAGATCCCTGATCCCGATCCCGGCCCTGCCGCTGATAATGAACTGATCTCGAGTGACGAATTGATCAGTTTGTTCGTCGGTAATCAAATGCAGATCCTTCTTCGTGATAAAGGCATAAAAAACGCGGGCTCCATGTCAGCCTTTTGTCGAAATGGAAGCCTAAATACTCTACTGTCTTGGATACAGGAAGAGGAATCGAATCTAAAAGGATTTAAGAGGCATAAGGAATGGAAACTAGTGGACAGGACTTGCGACAGAGGGTAAAGGTAATGAGGGAACATTTTGCTTCATTAACTTCGATTCACCATTGGTTGCACCAATACTCGATCTCATCAAGGTGTTTTTGAAGGGTTTCGGATGCTTATCAGGATCTGGGTGGGATGACAGGACATGTGTCGTCTGCAAATGTTGCCATGAAGGTATTGGGGGTAGAGGGGACATCAGTGGTGTATAGGTTATAGAGGATGGGGCCCAGGACGCTGCCCTGTGGAACTCCTGCTTTCATGCGATAGTAGTCAGAATATTCTAAACCACAGCGGACTTGGAAGAAGCGGTTTTAAAGATAGGGCTGTAGGTTTTATAGGAGCTTGTAAAGCAAACCTGCGTGCCAAACCTGCGTGCCAAACCCTGTCAAAAGCCTGAGGTATATCAAGAAAGGCAGCCGCACATACTGTTCGGTTTTAAGGCTAAGGATATGTGATCAACGCGTCAATATGTGCGCAAAGGCCTTGTTAAGGCTAAGGATGTGTGATCAACGCGTCAATATGTGCGCAAAGGCCTTGTTAAGGCTAAGGATGTGTGATCAACGCGTCAATATGTGCGCAAAGGCCTTGTTAAGGCTAAGGATGTGTGATCAACGCGTCAATATGTGCGCAAAGGCCTTGTTAAGGCTAAGGATGTGTGATCAACGCGTCAATATGTGCGCAAAGGCCTTGTTAAGGCTAAGGATGTGTGATCAACGCGTCAATATGTGCGCAAAGGCCTTGTTAAGGCTAAGGATGTGTGATCAACGCGTCAATATGTGCGCAAAGGCCTTGTTAAGGCTAAGGATGTGTGATCAACGCGTCAATATGTGCGCAAAGGCCTTGTTAAGGCTAAGGATGTGTGATCAACGCGTCAATATGTGCGCAAAGGCCTTGTTGAGTGGAACTACTTATTTTATTGAAACATTCGGTCTTTTTATATATTTATTTATTTTACGACATAACCACGTCCCATGAGTATTGTTACGTCCGGACTCCGGCATGTAACCCTCACTGTACTGACAAAATGGTACTTGGCTATTCTTCAGCCTCCAA
The DNA here is from genome assembly GCA_930367205.1 of Acanthosoma haemorrhoidale. Classification (NCBI taxonomy): domain Eukaryota; kingdom Metazoa; phylum Arthropoda; class Insecta; order Hemiptera; family Acanthosomatidae; genus Acanthosoma; species Acanthosoma haemorrhoidale. The sequence goes on along the minus strand of OV884015.1, from coordinate 105,190,453 downwards.
AGTGTAGCTTTATGACACATTTTTGAAGTGGACCCTCTGTTTAGATTTTCATGTCATCTGTTCAATTTTCGTTTAAATTCCTCCATCACGTTAGTTGATTTCAACTATGTGAGTCTTTCAGATTAATCGACTCCCCGAGTTCTTTCCAAGGGTTAGTTTAGCGCAGGCACAATTGGGCCATTTGTACCGTCGAATTAATATTTTGTACCGTTAAATTTGATTCTCCATTTCCTGGTGCATGTTTCATCCGCCGGAGACACATCAAGTTTTTTGACTCGTTGCAATGCCCAGTGTTTAACACTATGACCCCACCACTCCTCCCGCATCGATGGCAACAGACTGTCGGGGAAAAAATATGTTAAGAATTAGTATGTAAGTTAGTTTTAAGGTTAATCAAGAAGATGAGCCCTATCACCTTTATTAGTCAGTTTAGTCCAGTCACGTATAATGTATATCATTATACTTGTTTATTCATTATATAATTTTTATAAAATAACAAAACCTGTATATAATGTAGCGATGCTACAGGAAATACAAAAATAATTTGTAAATAAATTCGCACGAGGATCTATAATTGGGGCCCCTAATAAGGGGCTATGGAAAAAACAAACTGGTGCATGTTTGGTGGATGAAAACACTCAAACTACCCACATGGGGAATACATCTACTTGAAATGGCTTAAAAATGAGGTATTACCATCCAGCAATCAATGTCTTTAATTTTTAGAGGAGTACTTTCTCTCAAAGCACTGAAGAATCTTAAAGAACTTCAGCTTATTTTCGACTGGAATCCTCTTAACTCATTTTGATGTTTTGGGGTCAGTTGCAGTAAACAATTGTTGAAAACATCTTCGTTTTCCAATGAATAACTGTTTGTTAAAGTAGATTTCAGTTAGGGTTTTGTCCGCGTATTTCCACCACTTATTCGGTGTTGAAAATCCCCCTTTAGAGGTGGCATAGTCGACATAGAAAGATTAGCCAATCAGGATTGTTTTAGTCTGATGTCGTCGTTGCTTGGGTACAGAGCTGAAGGTACGCTTACACTGTTGAGAACCAAGTCGTTTTCACAGACGTTACAGCTGTGGGATAGAATGAAAACAGCTGTGTGAACGAACTAAAACAGCTGTGTGAACAAACTAAAACAGCTGTGTGAACGAACTAAAACAGCTGTGTGAACGAACTAAAACAGCTGTGTGAACGAACTAAAACAGCTGTGTGAACAAACTAAAACAGCTGTGTGAACGAACTAAAACAGCTGTGTGAACGAACTAAAACAGCTGTGTGAACGAACTAAAACAGCTGTGTGAACGAACTAAAACAGCTGTGTGAACGAACTAAAACAGCTGTGTAAACGAATGAAGACGTCTTCGTCAGGATGAACGTCAACTGTTAGGTAACATAGCCCGTTGAAGACCGATACCCGGGAATAACCTTTTTCCTATACTGTAACCGTCACATGTTTACCAATCACAGCTGCAAGGTAAGAATTGTTTATTTATACACTACATTCATTTGCTTTCCCGGAAGAAGATTCGCATTCACATATATCAATTCACTTCCCTTTTTTTTATATGAATTAAATTTAATTTTTATACGACTGCATATATTGCATGTTAATATTGCCGATGTATTAAATTAAATTAAATCAGTCACTCCTACTTCACTATCAAAGTGGCTTATACATTCATAATGCTATATTTATTTATCTATCACAAATATATTAAAATATTGCCATTCATAAGTATCATTTATGCCCTGATAAATTTAAACAAACCATTCCGGCTATTGCTGAAACGCGTTAAAAGAAATCAAAAAACCGAATATTATAGTATACAGTATCGGTAGTACCACATACCTAATGCATCAGAAATTTTAAAAATAAAATTTTCAATTTAAGCATATTTTTGTTTTAATTGCAGGCTATGGCACATCAAATCAAAAGGGTAAGTTGTTGTTTTTTTTAAAAACTTGTGTTGTTTTGAACATGTTGTGCTTTTGTTATTTCACTTTTTTCTAGGTCACATTTCAACTTCCCGAACGAACGTTTTTTTATAAAAAGGTAAACTTAATTATTTTTTTACGTTTAAATATTAGCATTTTTTTTTTTTTTAATCCAAAAAGTACTTTCTTTGACTTTGTGGTTTTAACAAGTACCTCACTGCTCGAATCTTTTTGTATTATCAGTTGCACTTCGGGATATAATGTGCAGTCTACCACCAAACTGGTGTAGGAATTGAAAATTAGTTCTGGTCTTCTTTTATGCTCCTACATAAACGCTCTACGTTTCCATCCGTTATTGTTCACGTGTCACATTCACGTCGACAACTTCCGAATATGTTTAGCTTTTTCTCCTGGAGATTAATTTACAGCGTTTCCCAAAACTCCTGGTGTCTTTCCTCATTTTCCCCCACATTGACTATGGCTGTGTGGACTACCTGTGTCATTCGGTAGAGTTGTTGAAGCGAGTCGTGAATTGTTTTGTTAGTTTGGTACCTGTTACTCCAGAGAGTTCTCGTGTATTACATCTCTACGCCAAGTTACGACCCTTTCCCTCAATACTTCCTTGTTTCATTCCTTTTCCAAACTAAACTAATTGGGCAATAAGTAATTGTGATAAATGTTTTCATTCATACTATATTTACAATTTTCATTCACTCGGTCATTCATACAGTACTTACAAACAAACAGCCCAGAGACCTCCCAAATCCACATGGTTGTCACCTCCCTCGCATGCGAAAGAGGAATCGGAGTCTTGGTAAGTCCCCCACGCTCCTCCGTCAGCCGCGTCACTGGATAACAGCCAGTGGAGGCTGACGAAGAGCCCGAGACCCACATACGCTCAGGACATGATTGGAGAAACTGGCCATTGCCAGGACTCCCACTGTCACGAGGCCATTGCCGTTTCAGTCTCCGAGGAGGATCATAGGGATGAGTGGTGCAGTGCAATGACTGTGCTAGGAGATTAGGATGGTTGGATAGGTTACTATGGGATTTCATGAACTTGGAAGGGATGAGTTCGAGAATGCAAGGTATAATATTTATACAAAATTTCTCTTGATGATTTTCCATATACGTTTTTTTAACCACAATTTGATTGATTGATTTATTATTATTTATCCGTACCATATTATTACTATTCATTTTGGGACATAATCCTAGAAAAAAAAATCTTTTGCCTAATCTAAACTCCAAACAGGAGCAGCTGTCTACGAAAGAAGGAGCGGATATGCTGGAGACATACCTTCAGCTGGAAAAGGACATCTACAAGGAAGAGAGAGCACCCCCTGCACCAGCTCTCAGTAAGTACTATCATTATATTTAGAAATTCTCCTTCATTTTTACTAAAAATTAGTAACTGTGATGTTTTCACATAGGTATGTTCTGGTCCCTGTTCATGAGGCATGGATTTTCACATGTATTTTTTTATGAGCCACATTTCATTTGATGACTTGAAGAACATAATAAATAGTACTTCCAAGTCCATGAAGCATGTTTAATTAATTAATAAATTAATAATAAAAATAAATATTTTTCCCATAACATATTCATTAACATGTCCAATTAAACTATCTCTTAATATGATAGACAAAAGGAGAGGTTCAACTATGGAAAGGTTCATGGCTGGAAAAGAGTACCGATTTCATAACGAAATATGTTATTACATACTTATACATGCATACATATATATATATGATAGTAAACTGTATATTATATAACTAAAATTTTGAGTTAGTTAACATTAGTTAATATATAAATAATAAATGAATAAATACTACGTTACGAACGGAAGAGAGATAGGAGTTCCTGAAGGACATTGTGATTACAATGAAAGAATTATCAAACATGTTAGTTTCATGACTATATAGAATTAATTGTCGGGTGCGGGTTTGGCGTAAATCGTCATCTGCTCAGTGGTTAAAAATAAGGAATAAATGCTTCTTCTTCATTGAAGGTAATCGGGTAAGTAGGACTTAGTAAGGGAAGGTACAAAGGAAATATTCGCAACTATGGTATGGACCTAGTCATTTCTACTGAGAATAAAAGGGGGGACTTAGATTCTCTTGAACAGCCCAGTACGAATCTAATTCATACTAGAAGCTAATACAAAAAATTGGAAATCACAAAACACGAAGAAGCATCTCAAAAAATAAATTTATATTTTGGATTGAAATATAACCAAATTTATGTAAATTATGCGATAGAAACATAACCACCTTAGTTAATATGAAGCTTATAGAAGAAAGATCCCAAGAAATTAGGGAGATAAAGTACTTAGGGTGTTGGTAAATGCTTAAAGACCCAGCGTACTTTACATTGTGGCAGATCCAAAATGACAAAGCATTTGCACATACATTGTCAAATATAATAAAGAAGGGTCACAGGTTGAGTTAGGGAAGATTAGGGATGAAATAATATTAAGTTTAGGGGGGGGGAACGTCGGAGTTTCTTTAGTTCGAAGATTTTTCTTGAGATGTCTTGGTAAGTAAAACCGTTGTCGTCGACTTGTCTGCGATTTACTTCTCTAAGCAGAAAACATTTAGTCTTCGGAATACTTAGATGGAAAAGAGATTTATATGTAGAGAATGCTTGTGCAGGCCAAGGAATGGTGAGGCTGACCAGAGTAGCAGCGGCCCTCGAAGGGGCGAGGCTGGACACGATCTACAACGACGAGCAGATCATGATGCCCGGGTCTGTCTCCTACATCAGGGAGAGGTAAGTACGTCATATAATAATAAATAATTATTAAACAGAAAAGAGGGAATTTCCCAAGCGTAGGAGAGCTAACTGTTCCTCCAGGACTAGGAAACACTGAGGAAACGGGAGATTATCGCAGCAGGTTAGGAGGCCACTCCCGCTTTAATCTTAGAAAACGATTATAGGGATATGTAAGGGGCTGTGTAATGGCTATGCTAGGGTAAGTTTTAGGATTAGGATGACTGGATAAGGATGTGTTGCTGGCATAATAAGGGGCATTAACTATTGATTGCAGGGCTTTTGATTGAAAGGATTGGGTGCCCTTGGTGTTCGACCGTTTCGCTGTGTCCCAAAAATCTAGCCAGATTGGTTTTAGTACTACTTTGTAAATCAGTAGTTTTTTTTTCTATTGAGATATGGGACGTCCTTTCACGTAGTGCGTAGAGTTGTCCAAAACGACTGTTCAACTATTGTCTCTTTTGTCTCTTGTATGGGTCCCATGTTAGGAGAGGGTTGGAATTGAAAATAACTGATGGACGGGACTTGAAAAGTAATGTGGGCATATTGGAATCTATTAGTGTAAGTCCAGATGCTATAAAATGGTGTTTTTGATTTGTGACTACTTTTGGATGCGTTATATTGGAGAACTAAGATGGTCCCATAGCACCCTAGGTGACACAAACCAAACGGAACAAACTAACCATAAGTAATATGATACCAGTAGAGTGGGTTATTTCGATCTATAGATAAAAAACTTTGGAATATATATAAAAAAAATAGATCTGTTTTTGGAGTTGATTGCGGTGTAGGCAGATGACAATATGTTATATTTTCATCGAATTTATTATTAGGCGTCGTTTCGAAATAATATGGAACGAAATGAAATGAAAAATACTTTATTCCTTGGCAATATCCAAATAAAAATGCTTGCCTAAAAAAAATAATAAAACTTAAATTACACGGGTGTGGCATGAAATCATACAGGGCCTGCGTATGTGACGTATTTGAATCTCTGTTTCATCCCCCACCAAAAACAAAAAGCGTATCCGAATAGCAGTGAATGGTGTTAACAATTGGTTCTAGGTCCCTAAGGAGAATGTATGTAAATCATTGCCGTGGAAAAATTGGCTTAAATATTAAAGAGAGTTGACAAGCAACAAGTATTGATAAGAACCAGCATACAAAGGTTTGTGACACGGATAAGAAAAGAACGGTCAAATAAAGCAGATTTGTGAAATGGGAAATACAGGTCGGAAGGGTAGGATCTAGTATTGTGGGGTTTGATTGCAGATTTGAATTAAAGGAGGTTGTAAAGGTTAGGTGGTTATTTAGACATGATAGTACTGAAGAGGGATGATCCAAGGAAGTATTGGTGGCAGGCGGAAGAGTACTGCCATCGCAACTCGGAGTAGTACCACGAAATATGACGTACTCTGGCTAACCCGAGTTTATATCTCAAACAACAATTCATCAGTCGCTCTAACATATCGTCGAGATCCTTGAAAACAACCGTAGTCAAATGGAGGAGAGTAGTTGGTTGGAGGAGATGGCGGAAACAATGAAGATGGTTCCTTCCTCCATGCCGGTACTTCCGGTTAGATTTTCGCAGACACTAAGAGGACCTGATGCAGACTCACACACAGCAAGTCGAAACGTTGTCCAATAATAGATTCTATGAAAACCTATCATACCTTCCAAGTTCATAAAATTCCATAGTAATCTATCCAACCACCCTAAACCCGTAGCACAGTCATTGCACTGCACTACTCATCCCTATAATCCTCCTCGAAGACTGAAACGCCAGTGGCCTCGTGACCTGCTATAAATGCGTGACAGAGGGAGTCCTGGCAATGACCAGTTTCTCCAATCGTGTCCTGAGCGTATGTGGCTCTCGCGTTCTTCATCAATCTCCACTGGCTCGTATTCGGTGACGCGGGTGACGCAGGAGCGTGGGGGGCTTCCCAAGACTCCGCTTCCTCTTTCGCACGCGAGGAAGGTCAACCATGTGGACTTGGGAGGTCTCTGGGCTGTTTGTATATACTATATGAATGAGCGAGTGAATGAAAATTGTAAATATGGTATGAGTGAGAACATTTATCACAATTACTTTATCCAGTCGGGAATAAACTCAAGACTCTCTGACCATTGGACAAAGCAACCCTCTAGAAATAGCAGTCGTAAATTATATCTATTAAAATAACCATATCCTACAAGCATATTAACTGTTGACAAGCTTTCTATAAGTGAGGCGATTACATTCGTTATACATTGTACAGCGAAAACCGTCAAATCATAAGATAACCTTGTCTGATCGATTAATTGAATGGAGTTGTTTAAAGTGCCATTGCAAAGTTATCAGCTTTAGTAAACACTCCGTTTCGTAACAATTAAATTTGTTTTTGAAGAAGAGTGCAATGTTGTTTACTTTAGCTAAAAGCCCCTATCTCCTTTATTGAAGTAAACCACTGCCATTGTATAAAACTAAATTTGCATCGACGTTCGTAACTCTTAAATAATTATTACATCTGAGTCAGTTTAAAAATGTCCTATATACTAAAGCTTCTGAGGAGCAGAAAACATCAATTGGCGAATCGACTGGGGATTTTGCCCAATGGGGGGGGGGGGACACAAAGGCTCCAAAAATTACAGAAAACAAAACTAGAGGAGGGATGTTGATTTTTCCTGAAAAAATAATATTCAAAATTACCAATTTTTATACCCCCCAATTTTTAATCAAGAAGATATTGAATATATTTGTGAAAAAGGGAAGTATTTTTTGAATATATGACGATTGTTGATGAGGGGAAAAAACTTAGCGTTTCCTAGAAAACGATAGAAAATCAAATTTACCTTACTTTTAATCACCAATACTTGTTTAGATCCTTCATCTTCAGTACTATCATGACTAAAAAGCCTCCTCAGCTTCATGACCTCCTCTGTTTCGAATTACGCAAAGCTCATTACTACCTGTACGTTAATCTTTCTTTTCTTATCCATGCCCAAAACCATTGTAACTAAAGGGTGTCCATGAATTAACGCAAGATTTCATTTAAATAGAAAACACAGCTTTTAGTATTTTTGTTAAAGTAAATAGGATTGGGTTATTTATGGAATAACACATCGGCCGAATGGCCTCTACGACTTTGCTGGCACATACGCACTCTTTTGTCGAAATTTTCCATGACCATTTGGCATAAATGTGATTTAATTTCGTTGATGCAGCGTTGAATTTCCTCTTTTAATGCACGGGTGGATGTGGGCTTGTTGACATACACCTTTCATTTGAAATAACCCGATAAAAAGAAATCTAAAGGTGTTAAATCACACGATCTAGGGAGCCAATTCTGATCACCGATACGAGAGAGTACACGACCTGGAAATGTCTCATGCAGTATTTAAATAGTTTCATGGACTGTATGGCATGTGGCACCATCTTGCTGAAACGACATATTGGGCACATCAATATCATCAAATTTATGACGCCGAATTGATATTTTTCAACAACACTCTCACGCATTGCTTCGATATTGTCATTTGAACGGCTTGTTTTTGGACGACCAGTGTGTTTAGTGTCTCCAACTGATCCAGTCTCCCTAAATTTTTCAATTAATCTCTTCACAGTTGATGAAGTCAAAACACTATTCCGACCATATTTTGTATGATATTTTCGACCTGCGGCCGCCAAACTTTCATTATTATTGAGATAATGTTCAACAATAAAGACACGTTGTTCTATCGTGTAATGATTCATTTTTACTAACCCTATACTGTCAGCTGTCAAATTGTGTTTTTTTTAGGTTGCCAGCACTTTACTGCACGAATAGCGGCAAATTCCAATCTTGCGTTAATTCTGAGACACCCTTTAATTTCATTGTAAGTGTTAAGTATTTTTGTATACTGCGCTTTTGGCTAAAAGGAACCCTTCATAATTAGGTCATTAGCATGAAATGTATGATCCATTTGTAAATATAGCAAAGACAGAACGAATTGAGCTTCGTAAGTTACAGAAGCTATTCTAAGGGTTAGAAGTCAATACAGACCAGCTATGACCGATTGCCTGCCAACCCTCTGGTCAATAAGTCACTCACTGGTGGTAAATGGTCGATGGTAAACCACGGTCATTTTGGAAGGTTTGTCACTTTGACATATGAGAACAGAAGTTATATTATTATATTTAAAAATGTCTTTAAAACATTCTGAAAAACTCTCTAGTATCCGTTATTAATTGTTGCGATGGTTCGGACTCCATCAGGCAACATCTACACAACCATATAAAAACCTTAGAACAATCACAGGAGCTATGGGGGTCAGCAAAAAAGTCGAACATCAAGCGTATCCAATCCTTTCAATCAAAAGTTCTGAGAGCAATAGTTAATGCCTTTTATTAAGTCAGTAACAAAACCCTTCATAACGATCTTATACCTGACATTTTTGAACTCATACCTTCCAAGTTCATGAAATTCCATAGTATCCTATGGATGGGTGCAGAAGTACTACCCCACACTTATACTGCTCATATACTATATAACGCACCTGTGTCATGCGCAGGAAAGGAGAGGAAGAAGACGTTTCGATAAAGAGGGTAATGGACGAGCTTGGCCTAACCAAGAAGCCCGATTTAGCTGTGGAACACGAGGAATTTATTGCCAGTCTAAACAGGAAGGTGTGTAGAAATTATTCTGCAGTACGTTCAAGCTTGAAATAAGATAAGAGCGTATTTTTTAGTCCTTATCAGAATAATTCTTAACTTGATATATTAATAATAAATATTGTTATTTATTTAAGGCTATGATGGCAACAAAGACCAGCTGGTTATTACGAAGAAAAGAAGAGGCTCAAGAAGAGGTTGACAGAATGTCCGAAAGAGTGCACAGTCTCCAAGCTCTTTACGAACATCAGGACATCATTTTAAGTATAAATGCGTTTTCATATAATATGCTATATTTAAAAATCAAATCAAACCTTTTTTTCTTAGACTTACCTAAAGAAGCAAAATGTTCTCACATTACCTTTACCCTCTGCTGCAAGTCCTGTACATTAGTTTTTTTCAATTCCATTCCTCTTCCTGAATCCAAGATAGTATGGTATTTAGGCTTCTATTTTGACAAACGGCTGACAGGGAACCCACACAAGAGGCTACAAATACAAGAATTAAACAGACGCATTGGACAGACTACTTCGAAGGACATCCTATCTCTCAACAGAAAAAAGTTATACTAAAGCCAATCTATACATACGGATTAGAGCTATGGGGGACAGCAAAAAAAGCACAAATAAATAATCACGGATCTGATATGTTTAACAACTTTCACAAGAGAGCAGAAGTCCTTAACGTTTGGATAAAAAAAGTCGAACATCAAATGTATCCAATTCTAACATTTAACGTCAGCAACAAAACCCTTCATAACGATCTAAATGCACCGTACATTCTCAAACTCATCCCTTCCAAGTTCATGAAATTCCATCGAAACCTATCCAACCATCCTAATCCCCTAGAACAGTCATCACACTGCGGTACACATCCCTATAATCCTCCTCGGAGACTAAAGCGGCAGTGGCCAGCTTCTCCAATCATGTCCTGAGCGTATGTGGCTCTCGCGCTCTTGGTCAGCCTCTGCTTGCTAGTATGCGGTGACGCGGTTGGCTTAGGAGCGTGGGGGGGACTTCCCAAGACTTCGCTTCCTCTTTCGCATGCTAGGGAGATGACAACCATGTGGATTTGGGAGGTCTCTGGGCTGTTTGTAAATACTGAACGAATGAGCGAGTGAGTGAAAATTGTAAATATGGTATGAATGAGATCATTTATTACAATTACTGATCGCCCAATAAGGCAGATTTTAATTTAATGGTAATTTTATCGCCATAAAGAAATTCAATATAAAAAAAAAAGACATACCTAATCCTATCTGGGAGATCTTAGTGTCGTCACCATCCAGGTCTTATTGGCAATCCTCCCCTTGAGGTGAACGCTAAGTGCCCAGTGCCAGTGCTAGTACCAACATACCGAACTTCAATGCAAGGTCCAATTTAAACATATCCAACTACTCCTTTCCGTGTATATTACATTTATCTCGAGAATGAAATGACTACTGCGTGTCCTATAGACAACTTAAAGGACAGCGGACGAACCGAAGATTCCAGAGAGCTGGATCGACTCCGCGCCTACCGGGACGCTCTCTACAGTGGAGAGCTGTCCTGGAGAGAGGCTTCCAGGTTGGTGGAGGCGGCGTCGGCGCTGGCCAGGGTGGCGGCGGGTGATTGGGACATGGTGAAGGACGCAATGTGAGCTCCACTCTAATCAATACTTACACAAAGCACCATACTCAATATCTAGTAACTAAACACTCTGCCTGTGTGTGTGCAGGGACGGAGAGATCAGATGGAAATTGGGAGTCGAAACCAGGCGAGGTCTTCATGAGGCGGTGCTCTGCATACAAGCGGCACACACGACCCTCAGCGGAGTGCAGTTCCCTTATTGCACCCCTCGAGAACTGACCGCCATATTGCAGGTACCTTAGAATCTGTGGTAGCAGCTAAACTGTATCTGCCATAAAGTTGCCAAAATCTGACCTACAATCTATCCCTAGCCTATATACAGTTATGTTGCTTAACCAGTAAACTTGTTAATATATTTGCAGGCGCTTGAATACATATTTACTGATATGCAGATTCCAGAGAGGTATAATCACGGTTCTGATATGTTTAACAACTTTCACAAGAGAGCAGAAGTCCTTAACGTTTGGATAAAGAAGGTAGAGCTTTTATTTTTATTTTTAACATTCTCCCTTTTATTTATTTATTTAAATATGTCGATAGTCAGGTTACGTGAACACCATCTGTAACTCATATCTATGAAACAACAAACTGCTTCATCACGTAATATAATCTGACAAGTTGAGAGTAATCCATGCAATGGCATGTGTTTATCATCAAGGGCTGCTGATTGCCCACAGAAAGGGGGCATAGATCTTTTCTGCGCTGCCCATTTGTGGAGTCGTCCTTCGAAAAGAAGTGGCCCATAAAATTCGAGAAAGAAAGATATATCACACCAGCTATTACATTGATGTAATACTTTCTCAATAGAGTAAATAAATAATAATAAATTACATTTATTGAATGTTACTGGGAAAATCTATCCCTTACTTTAAGCATATCTTTAGGATCAATTATGGTTATGATTAAAGAATTAAAGAAATATTTACTAAATTAATAATAATATTATACTTTACAATGAATATATAAATATGTCCTTAATGTCCATAAGGATTTAATGTTACTATCTATAAAAGAGAGAAAAATCTTTATTTTGGGACCATGTCCGCTTTGAATAATAATAATAATATTTAAGCTAATAAATTCAGCTCTGTCCAACAAAAATGAAATGATACAAAGAAAAATTAAATAAGATAAACTCCATACCTGGATTAAAAGTTATCTATTTGCAGAGTTCCAGTAAATAATTGCTGTAGTTCCAGTAAATCATTAAACCAAATTTTGGATTCAAGCTAAATAAAATCAACTGTAATTTAAAAAGAAAATGGCTATGAAAATATCATTACAATCAGACATTAATCAAAACAGAAGTTAAATCACAGCCAGAAAATGTCAAACATCAAACACAGATAAAAATAAACGGTGTCCATTAAGTGGTATGATAGCATCATTCCAGCTTCTATGAAGTCATTCCAGCATCATTGGGTTTCAAGTTGATAATTTGTTATGAATGTGTCTGTATAATGGCATGATTCCAGTCTATACCTATGGAATTAGTAGCTCTCTGTGCAGTGTGTTCAGTCACTTATGGATTGTGATGCTGTAGTTATTAGTTAGTTTTAAAGTATGGCTTAAAGTAGTAATTTATTTATCCCTATAGCTACATTCTACATGTCCTAATAGGTTTTAGTTAATAAACGTGTATCTTTAATTATTCAGTTATTGTTAGTGTAAGATTCTGATAATCCATGGTTAGGCATGTGATTTTTCTTCACATATATAGTTCCAGGAGGGGGGACCCCTGTCCCGCATAATTCCCATAAGTCAATTGCAGATTATTTTTGACAGTTTTAGACAACAAACTTGTTACTTAAGTATAAAAGAATACTGAAATAAAACATCAGGTAGTTCAAAAACTAAGGCAAGTGTTGTCTTTAAAACATATGTATTCAAGATTTAGTTACAAAAATTTAAAAACTTTGTAGGTATATTTTTTCCAGCGATTTTCCCAGGCACGGTATGCCCCCTGAAAGTCCTCTACAAGAATCTTGTTCAGAGCGGTCATCGCGGTGACTTTGATCATCTCATTGCCATCAAAATGGTGTCTTAAGAAGGTGTTAATCCTCGGGAAAAAAAAGAAGTCGGATGGAGCCAAGTCGCGGTTCAACAAGGACTTGCAGACGTCCAGAGCAGTGTGGCTGGGAACATTGTCATGATGGAGTAACCAGTCCCATTAGGCTTGTTGGATCAGATGATTGGTACCCGTTTAATTTTTGGCAAGTTTGGTGCAGACCATGATTGCATACTGTTGATTGATTGTCTGGTCCATCAATCTTTCACATAGTCAACTATGCTGAAGAAACGAGTGCTCAGACTAGATGGATCGTGGGCTCCCTTAAGCTCCCCCCCCCCCCAAGAGAAGAGCACGCTAAAACGTGCTGTCAATTCGCAATAAAATCACTTGCATCACTTCATCAACATACCCTGTATATTTAAAAAAATTTATAAATCCAAAAACAATTATACTAAAATATAAAAGTTTAAAATCGTTTCATAGTGAAGGAAACTATTGAAGAAAACATATTTCTTTAATAATAAAATAGTGTCTCCAAACATTTAATGGATATATCTTTCAAATTATCAACACACATCCACTGATTACATTTCCACCATCTTCTTATAGATCGCACTCAGGCTACACCACATACAGCACAACATCCTTTACTCATATATTTATTGTCCAACAATGAATAATTAATAAAATTATGTTGAATACATAATGTTCAGGTGATGGAAGAGACTATTCACAAAGATGTCATTGAGGTTGATCAAAGGTTCAGTCAGGTAGCGACAACAGTCACAAATCAGAGAGTCAACTTAATCCGTGAGTTGGTATGTACATCCACCTTTGATTAGGAATAAAATAATATTAATTTTATCCTATTGTTTCAAATTGTAATCTTACATAATTAAACAAAAAAAAATAACTAAAAAACTTCATTTTATTATAGAATTTTTCTTATTGTTTAGAGATAAGGCTTTCATTAGCGTATAATTAACCTTTTTATATTTTAAACCTAGATTAAGATATATACATTGTTTAGATGCCCAATTTACAGATCACCAAGGTACGAGCTCTTACTTTGCCAAGACAACCAGCTATTGAGTGAAAGATGTACTTAACCAGACCACCATAGAACATCAAGAAACCATTTTTTTTCTTCTCAGGGTTCATATACATTCCCAAATTGGCTCAGGTCAATCAAAAATTATCTGTTATTAATAGGTTCTCTTATAAATTAATAAATTTGTAACATTGATATTTTGTTTTTTAAATATTGCTGCATACTATAAGTTAATTGTAATATTGATAATAATTTGGCTTAATTTTGCTTCAATTACTTTATTTATTTGTATTTATAAATACTCTGAAGTCATTTTATTTGTTTTTAGTTTTTTAAGTTATTTTCTTTTCCAATAACACTATCACACCGAATTCATTTGAAAATTACTCCTCTTCTTCATAAAGCAAACATTAGGTTTTTTTAATAAAAATATTTTGATTTATTTTTGAGTGATTTGAGTATGTTTCAGGTAGGGTTGGGAGTGGTGAGCATAAATAACAATGGAGAAGAGACCATACACAACCGTAAAAACAGCTACAACCAGAAGCGAGGTCGAACCAGGAGTGGACAGCTTTTTTCAACACCGATTAGATAACATTTACAACTATGAAAGAACTGACTATCGAGTGTTAATAAAGTTTTAATGAATTAGGGAAAGGTGGCTTCCAGCTAAGAATATTTATTCAGTGAAATCTGTTTGATAATTTATAATAAGTCAATAGTTTTCTAGTTGTAATATTAAAGATATGTAATATTTTATAGTTTGTTTATCATATAAAACATAAAGATATAATAAAAAAATAAAATTCCCACAACATAATGATCAAAAAATAGAAAGCTGAACAACATGTTGTTTTTATTTAACCCAAGAAATATTTAGAATTACTAACCATTTTGTTAATACTTTTAATTCATGGATGTATGTATAATTTAATTTATTGCTAATATATTGTACTGAACTTTACAATGTACCCTGTTTTATGAAAAATGTACTCATTTTTATGAATAAATTTAATTTGAATTATCATTTTTGTATTGGTATTTAAAGTTGAAATTGTAAGTTTAGAAGATATGAGAATGGTAAATGAAAGTGTCTGTTGTATGGGTGTATAAAACAGTATTTGTTGTTCTGAATACTGTTTGGACGCTTAAGTGTATTGGATTTCACTAATTCATTTATATAAAACAGGGAGTAAGCATAACTGTACAATTCTAATTTTGTAATTTCCATAAATTATTCAGAACAACAAATACTATTTTATACATCCATACAAAAAAACACTTTCATTTACCATTCTCATATCTTTTAAATTTACCATTTTAACTTTAAATACAAATACACAAATGATATTTAACATTGGATTCAAATTAATATTTGTTGTTAAAAATGAGTAAATTTTGCACAAAAATGTTCCTGTAAAATACAACCACATTGTACTGTTTTTTAAATTGTAATTCTGTTTCCCTAATAAACAAATCACAGATAATGATTTCACTTTATCGTAAAAGGAAAAATGAGATTGGGATTGGGTAGTTCTGTATTATGTTTGTTCTGAGTGGAAAAAATGGTGAGTTGTTGGTTCTCCCATGATTCATGAAAGAATACCTCCCTTTCTGTTCCTGGTCTGTTGAGAAGGTAATTTTAGAAAATAAAGTGATATCAACAAATTCATTATATTTCATTATTTCGATAAATAAATAATAATAAAATTAGTTAATAACAGTTAGTGAGGCAGTTTTGAGCAGATATCTGTCTTTGCAAGGCCGGCTTTGAGAGCGTCCTTGAGCTTACTGTTGACCACGACCTTGATGGTATTGTCAAAGTTCTCAAGAACCCAGTTGAGGACCATGGACAAGAACTGGTTGAGGACTTGAGGGCCGGTGAATTTGATGGTCGTCTTGCCGAGGGTCTGCAGCTCTGCCTGTTCAGCCTCTGCGAAGCACTTGTCGCCCTGCTTCTCCACATCGATGATGGCCGCCACAGAGCTTCCTGCAGTTGCCACGTCTATTTCACCACTTGAAGTGATAGACATGAAACTGCAACAGAAAACGGCCAGTACAATATTATCATCTTAACTTAAAATTGAGACAGCAATAATTAATAGTACTTTTTTATTACCACTGTACCGTGCTAGTCATCAAAAATAGGTAGAGCTAGAACTAAAACTGATTAAAGCAACACTATACTGGTAGTAACTATGGTTGGTCACCTTAGGATATAGGGAAAGTTTCAGGATTCTCACCAATGCGAATTTCTTTGAAGGTAATGTCATTTTTAGATTAACCTGTTCTTAAAGAGCTAAATATAACGATAAACAATTTTCTCTACCTGGTTTATATTCTTACTAGATAAATACAATAACAATCAATGTCCAATTAAACTGATGAACTAATCTTCCTAGAATTCAAAGTCACAAGGGAATGTGAATTTAAATAGTGCCTAACGTTAAATCATTTTTCACGGGCAGCTAGTGGTTTAATAATCAAAAACTGGGCCTAAATCAAAGTCAGGCACCTGTCAAGTGATTATTCTCCCAACTTGTTGCATTAATAGCTCCAATTTTATAGGGCTTATGTTGTGTCTTCAGCAATCTGGGACTAAACTGATAGAAACAGCAATATTTTAGTAATGTGCAAGGCACACATTTTTTGATTTTGACAGCACATAGATTTTGTACCACCTGAGCAAATATAAAAGCCAAAGTTTAGGGGACTATATAATCATTATGATTCCGCTTCCAGGACTAAGCAATATTGCCTATAGATACTATAATCTATTTTTCCTTAGCCGAGAGATGTAATCTACATCCACCAATCATCTAACCTCAAATTCACCTGGACAAAAAAACCCCTATGTTAATTTAAATTTTTGTACTCTTAGCATCCATAAAAAAATTGTAGTACATACAATAGTACATATGTAAATAATAAATTGAGGGGATAACATGACAAAGATAGCAAGTCAAAAAAATTAGTTTTTAGATGTTTTATAAAAACGGTATTAAGAAGTTAAACCAATGGAATGGAAGGAGCAGTATGTCATTAGGTAATAATATTTTTCATAATTTATTTATCTCGTTAAATAAAAAATATTTTTGGCAGCACAAAGATGTTTTTTTTAGTCCCCTGTAAAATCAATATTTTATGACTTACTACCTTTCCTATGACAGCGCACAATTAATAATAATAAACTAATGTTACATCTTAAAGGATTCAAGCTCCAAATAATGTAACATCAGCGAATATGTAAATTATACTTACTTGAAATCGTAGTGTGAGTAGTGAAGATTGAGATAGTTGAAGCCAAAGGCAAACTGGAGCTTCATCTTGCTGCCATCGGTGGTGAGGATGACATCCCCAGTCCTCGCCAATGTGGACAGATCCTGAACAAGCCCTCCGGACGCAACGAAGGTGCCTGGCATCGGTACACCAAAGATTTTAGCGCTGAAAGACTTGCTCATGTCCTTAAGGGCTATCTTGTTTTGGCCCGTCTGTACGAGGACCTGCTTGGCACTGTCTAGCAGCTGGTCAATCGCCTGGTTAATGACCACCGAGTCACCCAGGGCGCTACTACCGACCACAAACAGCCCCAAAACTAAGCAGCTCAACATCTTCATCGTAAATACTACTACTACAGATTCGCCAGTCTCTCTCTCTTTATATATGTATATGGGTGTACGCCATTTTACCTGAGCCACTTGTAAAGCTGATAACTAAAGTTATATTATTATTTAATAACAGTTTTCTTTTTCCTTGTGGCTCTTCACATGGTTTACTATGTACATACATAATAAAGATTTTACTTTTCTAGTACCGATATAATTGAGGCAAAGATTAGATCAAATTAACTGTGGTGATAAGGATATTAAGTTGACCTTGATAAATTTGACAAATCACTAACTCCTCAGGTGGTTTAATAGCTATATCTTATATTATTTTGATGCTGGTCAAAGATTATAGATTGTATTAATAAAAAAAATTGCACAATTTCATAAATTGAAGATCTGACACCTTCAAATTTGGTACACAGCCATCTTCACCCTCATTGAGTAAAACGATATACCCTGAACATTTAAAGAATTTTATAATAGGGTTGTAAATGGCACAGCTTCCGAACACTAAGACCTTGAGGAGAAACAATCTGTTCTTATTAATTCAATAGCAATAGATGTTTGTCAAAAATAAACCACTTATGGTTCTTTACTCTCTAGAGTTATCTATTTTTAAAACTAGAGGAAAAGTGGTGATAAAATTAAGAAGATTCTTAAGGCAAAACATTATACTCCACATGTTCATTTCGAACCCGACAACGATGTAAATATTACAACAGCACTTCCTCATATAAAGCAGTTCTGTAAAAAATAATTAATTTGTAAGGGAATGTAGTGCTTTTATTTTCTCGGATAATTTGTTTTGTATTGTTTTTATATATGAACTGATAATAAAATTATCAAGAAAAGTACAAATCCAATTTTTTCTGAGAGTATATTTGAAATCACTGGAATTGACAAAAATGCAATTATTGACAAAATACAGCTACTCCTATTTTTTTAAGTGTTGTTATTCACTAATATGTTGTCTCATTCCCAAATTAATTAAAACACTTAAAAGACAATTACAATGACATTGAAAAGGTAATTACAGTTCAAACATTAATATTTATTCAATAATCACTTAAAATATGTTTTCCTTATTTTCTATATAATGATTTTTGAGAGACTAAAGCTTTTTTTAAAAAATTTGATTTTCACATAGTGTAATATTAAAATTTATGTGTCTATTTCTGTAATGAGCTCTTCAGAATTTTATACTTTCTCAACAGTGTAAATAAATAATAATAGTGACATTAAGCTTTTTAAATATTACCGAAAAATCTATCCTGAGTCGAAATATTTCATAAGGATAAATTATAGTACTACTGTATAAGAGATTGCCCTGAAAATAAAAGATACCTAATTTTTTTTTTTAATTAATAATCTTTACTGTCAACATAAGTATATACATAACATTAATACACAAAATCGATTTATTTACATTGTTTACATAGCACGATATCAATAATGTTATTTGTGAAACAGTTTAAGCAACCATTATTTGTCCTTTATATGAAAAAATATGTAAATAATAATTAAAGTTATATAATAAACTCAAAAAAATGAGTTTTTTTATCAAAACGGTAGTAAGAATTAAAACCAATGGAATGGAAAGAGCAATCATTAGGAAGTAATATTTTTCATAATTTATTTGTATTTTGTAAAATAAAAAATATTTTTGGCAGCCCAAAGCTGTTTTTTTTAGTCCCCTGTAAAATCAACATTCTATGACTTACTAACTTTCCTATGACAGTGCACAATTAATAATAATAAACTGGAAAAAAATTCCAAAACATAGAGATAAAAAAATTTCTATTTTGATATTTGTGCCATAGAAAATCACGCTGCTTTTATTTAAGCCTGGTTCATTTTGATTACTGCCATCAGTTCTGTAATTATTTTAGTGTATGGGTATGTATGCTTTAATTGATTGCTAATATATTGTTCTGAAATTTATTAATATCTTGCCTGGAAACCTAAACGTATTGGATTTTATTAATTCATCTAAATACAAAAGGAAATAAGCATAATGATCATGCAATTCTATTTTTTCTAAAACAAATACTGTTTTATTCGATGACAAACACTTTTCACATTCTAATTTTAAATACTAACACATTAAACCTTGGATTGAAATTAAATTAATATTTATAGTTAACATTGATCCTGTAAAATACTATTATAGTATACTTACTGTTTGTTTGTGTTTTATTCTAATTCTGATTTAACCCCAGCAAACATACGGTGATTTTAATTTATTACATATGCAAAAATACGGGTGTATTAATTTGTAGAAATCTATATAAAATAGTTAGTTCAGAATGCATCACCCAGGAGTACGAGTAAATTTTTTGTGAAGAATGCAATGGAAGTGTCTATTTATATTAAATTAGAAATCTCAAAAGACTGAAATATCCTTTCGAGATATAGCCTTATATTAGAATTTAAATCAAAACAAAATAAAATAATACAATACCTTATTCCTTATTCAATTTATATAATACAAACATAATCATATCACCGAGGAAGGGTTTCAGGAGGAAAGCGCATGTAATAGACTCATAGACTTGTAGAGATGTACCGAGTCTTATGGACTGTTGGTCCCAAAGCAGTATAAGCCATAATATACTTTAATGATCCAAACTATATAGTAATAATACAATGGTATAATAATAAAATAAACACGAGCTCACCAATCCTTAGCAATCTAAATGATATATAAAAAAATTTCACTACAGTGTCACTATTTTATGCCTATTTTGTTCTTAAACGTTATAATTTTTGTAGCTCTGGGGAATATTTGGGCAAGTCAGAGGCACATAAGTGGTTGGCTTTATTGATGCAAAATGAGTTAATTTTTATTAAACACTTAATGTAGAGGAACGTTACTACATTACAATTGTCACCTGAAAAAAATACGTTTTATAGCTTGCCTAATCATCCATTGGAACAACATATTTATACTTCACTACTATAGCATAAGATGTTTATTACTAATAGTTATTTTAGAGGAAATTTTATTTTATTAATTATTACACAGAGGTAAAATTAATAAACGTTATTGCTGCCCGATGTTCCAGATCAAAAAACAATTCTCGAGTGCTACCAACAATGTTTGATTTATTATTTTTAGGTCTTTGTGTAATATTTGCTGGTAATAAATGAAAAATTATTAAATTTTATTTAAATAAATACTCTCCATACAGGTAAAATTATTTTATTAGGGCCAACAATAAACATACTATAGGCAATATGTCAAGCAAAAAATCTCAGTTATTTATTGCAATTTGTCGTTGCCTTACATTTTCAATACCCTTCTTCCTTGACTGAGTCAGTTGATGATTTTAGTCTTCCGCAACAGTTTCTCTTAACATTCTGAACTGCTTCTAACTTATCTCGAATTTGTCTTATGGCTCGTTGGTCAAACCGAGCAGATCTGCTCTTGGAAGAAAGATTTTGAAGCTCCAAAAAGTTGTAAATAGAAAGTGTCTACCTCACAGAAAGTGAGAAGGTTGAGTTCTAGGAAGCGGTCACTAACTTTTCATCTGGCTAGATGGGACAGAAGCAAATAACATAAACAACACCTGAAATCTTTTCAATCAGGAAAATATTTAATTGTCATCTTGTAATGTAATCAATCCTCTTCTCATATATATCTTGGAATTTTATGAGAAGTTGAGAACTTTGCTTCAATGTTGAGTTGGTTACTAAACCACTTTAAGAAAAAATGTATAAAATGGATATCGAATAAGAGGTGACAGGATAAATATTAAACAATCAAGGTATCCTAATTAAAAAAAACAAAAAACAAGGAGGTTCCATGGCCAGGGAGTCAGGAATGGATGTTCTGGTACGGGAGGGGGTTTGGAGGAACTCTTGTATGAATGGGTTGTTGAGATCACTGCGAAGGGTACGGTTGTTGACTTAGAAGAGAGCATTGGGTTTCTTGCAGATTTCGATTTTTGGATTCTAGGGATTAGATACGAAGAATATTGGAGGGCTTGGGACTGCCCCAGAACTCTATTCATAAGGTCAAGTAGGTTGGAGTATAATTGTGTGAATAAGTCTGGGATTTAGCAGGAATCTGTTGAAAAACAACCATACGAGAGAGAAATAGAATCAACTATGAGATGGCATTGATAGATAGTGGATTCCGAGGAGCAAAATCCAAACTGGTAGAGGACAGTGAATTTACTTTACTTCCATAAATATGAGGGTGGCTCTCGAAAGGATGGACCGAAATGACTATATAGAGGCGTTAACAAACAAATAAAAAGATTTAGGCTCAACCCTCAGTGGACTCTCACCACCGTCCCGATATCACCCACACCTCTCCTGAGGCCCTCCACATTCCTCATCCTCTACGCACATCCTTCAAATGGGACTCCCCCTAGTGAAGGGCTATTTTACCAATCCAAGATAAGTATCCTTTTTATTTTTCCCTTATCCTATTTTTATTATTTTGAGAGATATGAAAAAAAATATTGATAAGAACTCCTTGAAATGCAAGTTATGCAGTAGAAGGAACTAGTCATGTATTATACGAGTCAAGATCATCTCAATATAATGAATTCTGTTTGGCCCTCGCAATGACTGTCAGCATCCCACCATGGAGGATGGAAGCTGGGGAGGACATCACGCGCCTCCTTGATTTAAGCTACCGAAAAGCTAGTTTACTAATGTTAAAGATACCATAAAAAAAATGATAATAAAAAGTTTTGTTATATATTTGTTAGAGAGATTAAAACAAAATAAGGAAAAGGAATGAATGAAGAATGAATGGAGGGAAAGATCGAAAACGAAAGAAATTTTGGTAATAATGTTACGAAATCGTAACTTTATTACTGGAATTATTTTTATGCAATCTTCCAAGAATGAAGCGGATGGTAACTGCTTCCTGAGAAATGTTACATAGCCGAATTAGACAAAGGACTCAAGTTACACGACACGGATAGTTAAATAGTGGATAAGTGGAGGGTTACTACGCTAGAAAGCAGCTTATTGGAGGAAGTCGCTCTGGCCAATTGACGAGAGCTCTCACGCTGGAACGTCCTCTCTGCTCCTGAGGCTGGCAAGATGATTCTCCAGAAGCACACGGAAATAGGTACCTGACCCTTCATAAAAAAAAAAACCGGTGGTTGTGCCCTGAAACTGACCACTAAGGCACGGATTTAAAGGATTTGTTCCTTATTGCGTTTAACAGTTAAAGTTATTAACACATCTCTTCCTACCTTGGAGACTAGGTCAAAATCTAAAATACCTACTATAGGAGAATTTTTTTTACTATTTCACACTCAAGTCTAATTTAAGTCTTTTCCGCCCAAAAAACCTGGAGACATATTTAATTATATCTCTTAACAAATAAAAAAAATCATGTTATTTATGAAGATTCGAATTTCTGTTTATTCGGAATATATAGATTTCGTTACTAAAAAAATATAATCGAAAAATTGCAAATTTTAAAAGTTCTCACGCCTCCCTAATTCTTCAAAACCGCATTAATCTCTTACACCAATGGTCACCCGGTATCATTCGACAATCGACAATATTTCGGACTTACATTCAAAAAACGATTGGCCTTAATCGCCGTACCGTTTTAAAAAAACAACGATTTTGAAATACGAAACAGGTGAGATATATGGGAACATACGGGCATACAAAAATTGTCACACCTTGACAATAAAGAGATTTAAATCCCAAGTACTTATGATAATTGCACCAAGTTCAGTCAAACTATCTGGCGATTCGAACACACTGACACAAGAACAGCTGGAGTAGAGATCTGTTAAGTTGTCCGGCCAATGCTAAGTACAATTATGGGAGGTGTGGATGTCATTCATAGTTGTCATTCTCTCGTGACCTGCTATAAATACGTCACAGAGGGAGTCCTAGCAATGGCCAGTTTCCTGGGCGTCTGTGGCTCTCACGCTCTTGGTCAGCCACCGCTGGCTCTTATCCAGTGACGTGGCTGACGAAGGAGCGTTGGGGACTTCCTTAGGCGCGAGGGAGGTCACAACCATGTGGACTTGGGGGGCCTCTGGGCTGTTGGTATATATAGTATTGACGGGTCGTCACGAGGGGGGTGCCTAGTTACCCTAGCCCTGGTGACGAAGTGAGGGTTGATTAGGCTATGACCTGGACAATTGCTTCATGACGGGTCTTACTATCTGACTCCATATTTGATAGGTATGTGCCCCGAAATTGCACTATGTTCAGGAGAAGAGGTATAGGGTGGTAGTTTGTGGCGTCTTGGAATGACCACGAATTCACACTCAGTATTTGAGGGTAGGCGAAAACCGTCCGGATCTCACAGGCAAGTGTGAACCGGTGAGAGGCAGACTGAATTGCCGTGGGAGACACTACTAGGTAAAGTTTGTAGGGCCACGGCAACGGTTGTCCACGAGGGAGAGGTCTCTCCCAAGGAGCTGCTAGTTTTAGCGAGGCGAAGGCAGAGAATCCCACTAGGAGAGTGTGGGGTCTGAAAGGCCGGCCTAAAAAATAGCGAGGTTAAGAAGAGAGGTACAGAGGTTTTCATAAATGAGAAGGCCAAGTCTTGAAACACCAGTGCAGCCACAAGGTCGCCAGTTAGAGAGCCGTCGTGAGAATGATTTACAGGCAAAGGCCCGGGTCTATTTATACTCGCGTGCCTCGTTAGTAGCCAACCATGTAAGGTCTTATTGTGGCCAATGATATCCCAGTTTGCGGTGGCGCTTTGTTATCGTAGTGACTCAGGCCTCGGTCTGGGTCGCTTGCTACCTGCTCTGGGTAGAGGGTAAGGGTTTCCAGCCTCTAACTAGTTTTTTATTGTTTACAACATTTACAATGACTTATGGTTTGGTAATGTTATTTACATTTGTTTAAATTAATTTACAACATATTATAACCAATTTACAATATATGTACAATAGAGTATATATATTATCTTATGTAGTTAGCGGTCGCTACAAGTATGAATGAGCGAGTGAATGAAAATTGTAAATTGGTATGAATGAGATCATTTATCACAATTACTTATAGCCCAATCAGGCAGATTGTAATTCTATCATAATAAAGTTGTTGTTAGAAGGAAAAAAAAAGTTGTCATTCTATTTCATAGTTGTGAATTAATTATAGTTCAAGCTTTGTTCAAATCAAATATTCTAATTACAACATGTTTAGAGCGAAACATTCCCTCAATATAAATTAAAACCTGTTCAGGTGAATTCACTTAGACTAACCTCCGAGACGTGATTGTTTGCTCGTTTTTTTTGTTAGAATTATCCGCCAAAAGTGGAGCAGGGTCTGCTTTCTTCGAGAGATCTCCACTCATGCCGTGTGAATTTCCCATACGATTCAGAGAGACCCAAAGAGGTTACAACGGTAATGGGAAGTACAATTTAGATACTGCGATAAGTGATGGCGTCTAACGAACGATCGGTAACGACCGGCCGCTCATCACGTATCCGGGGTAGCTTGCGCTTACTGAATTTTCACGGATCCTCACGCATGGTGATTTCATCGCAGACTTTTCCTCGTTTTCACGCTAGGTGCACTCGCACCGATGATGTTAATCTCAGCATATGTAGCCATTCTACCCGGTGAAACCTTCTTAATGAAAGTGGTAATACTTGCGTCCGGTATCGGACAGCGTACCGACAACATATTTCAGAAATTAAAACGCTTGCGTAAAAAATAAAAACAAAAATTGGCAAAGAATAGGTTTTTTTTCATTTTGGTGAGTCCACCACAGAACATAATTCAATTTTGAAACCTCAAGCTTTGTAACGGTCATGGAATTTCCCAGCATTCTTCAGTTTTATTTGGGGATCTCGTTTAGACTGTAGTAATTATCATAGCTGTTGCTCTGGGTTCCAAGCATAGGATGGTCAGCGGATTTAGTTCACTTCCATAAATATGAGTGAGTGGCTCTCGAAAGGATGTACCTAAATGACTATATAAAGGCGCTATCAAAGAAATAGAAAGATCGCACGAAGTCTTACCGGCTTACGCATTTATTGACTTCCCCCAATCTATCACTGCGTCTCAAGCTATTGATATACAAGAGCATACTCAGGCCTACTCTGCTGTATGGTGCACCGCTTTTTCGTCATCTGACGTATATGACAGCGCGGCGACTCCAACAATTCCAAAAGGTATACTGATGAAAGTGGTCAGACATACTTCATTCGAGCAGCGAAGAAACAGTGAGCTTCATAAGATATTTGAGCTGCCTACGGTGGATGAATTCATCCAGCGTAGACAAATGAAATTTTTTGACTCCTTGCAATATCTAACAAACCGGTGTTTAACACTTTAACTCCCGCTCCGTTCCCCCATCGATGGCAGGACGCTGTCACGGCTGGAACACTTTAGTCCTAGGTTCTAGGTATAGGTTTTTGTTTTGTTTTCTTTTTAGTGTTTAGTGTCGGTAACAAGCTGAAGGTGAGCCTCATCACCTAGTGTTGAATATGAGACTATGACTTTTAACCACAAAACAAAATTTATTATATTTATGCACTCCTCCAAATGCATCTGTGAATGGCAGGAAGAGGAGAAATTTTTATTTCAATTATTTTATTATATATTTTGTTCATTGTATTACTTTTTGAGGTTTTGAAATAAAAAAAAAAAATAAATAAAAAGAAGTTTTTAACCATAAACAGATAATGTTCGTTTTTAATTTAATATATAATTTAAAATAGGGGTAAGAAAAAATAAAATAAAAAGATTGTTTCATTTCCCACAACTCACTAAAAGGACATCTCTTAAGTTCTGTCAGCCTGAAACCATTAACAAAAAAAAAATCAAAGCCACTTTGACAGGCTTTTTACGTTATTAATAACTTTAAAAGAATAATTAAACTATAATTATTAGGGGAAAAAAAGGATTAAACCGGTACTTTAAATGTGCTTGTGAAGGATAAAGATGGCTAAGTTGGAACAATTCATCCCTACTCTTGTAGAGGTACAAGAAAGAATTGCAAGGATTAAGAGGTGAGAGAGTATTTTTATAATTTTTCAAATCTGAGCTTTATTGTGACAGAATTACAATTTGTCTTATTGAGCAATAAGTAATTGTACTGAATGTTCTCTTTCTTACTACACTTACAATTCTTCTTTCTCTCGCTCTTTCAAGCAGTATTTACAAAGTGCCCAAAGACCTCCTAAATCCAAATGGCTGTCACCTCCCTCACATGCGAAAAAGGAAGCGGAGTCTTGGGGAGCCAGTGGAGGCTGACCAAGAGGGCGAGAGCCACAGACGCTCAGGACGAGTTCAGAGAAACTGGTCATTGCCAGGACTCCCACTGTCACGCATTTATAGCAGGTCATTAGGCCACTGCCGTTTTAGTCTCCGAGGAGGTTACAGGGATGAGTAGCGCAGTATAATGACTGTGCTAGGGGATTAGGATGGTAGAATCAGTTTAAGAATGTAAGGTATATTAAGATCGTTATGAAGGGTTTTGTTGCTGACGAAATAAGGGGTATTTACTATTGTCCTCAGGACTTTTGATTGAAAGGATTGGATACGCTTGATATTCGACTTTTTTGCTGTCCCCCATAGCTCTATTCTGTATGTCCAGATTGGCATCAGTATAACTTTGTAGATTAGTAATTTATTTTCTATTGAGAGATGGGATGTCCTTTGAAGTAGTCTGGAAAGTTGTCCAAAGCGTCTGTTTAATTCTTGTCTTTTTTGCCTCGTATGTGGGTCCCATGTCACCCTTTTCTCGGAATGGGAACCTAAATACCGTACTGTCTTGGACCCAGGAAGAGGGGGAAATTAAAAAAAAACTAGTGGACAGGACTTGCGACAGAGGATAAAGGTAATGTAACATTTTGCTTTATTAACTTTGATCCGCCATTGGTTGAACCAATACTTGATCTCATCAAGGTGTTTTTTGAAGGTTATGGGATGCTATATCGGGGTCTGGGTCGGATAACAGGACTGCAATGTCATCTGAAAATGTCGCATAAAAGGTATTGGGATTAGAGGGAACATCACCGGTATAAAGGGTATAGAGGATGGGGCCCAGGACACTGCACCGTGGAACTCCTGTTTTTATGGCATATTCTCAGCCACAGCGGAGTTGAAAGAATCGGTTTGAAAGGTAGGACTGCAGGATTAGGAAAAGGGTCTGTGGTAAATATATTTTGAGCTTGTAATGAGCTATATCAAGAAAGGCAGCAGTGCATACTGTTTCAAGGGCTTAGGACATGGTATCAACAACGCGAACAACTGCGATTATTGAGCAGTGGGATGTCGTAGACAGAAACCAAACTGGTGAGTAGGAAGTATTTTTTTTTTAAATTAAATCATGCGCTTAAAAATAATACGTAAACATAAATATTACATAGATAAATACATAGGAGGGATTCAAATTTGGAACTTTCCGTTCTCGAACTGAGCTATCCCATGTCGAATAGCCTGTTTTATCATGTCGGGAGCTCCTGGGTGACTATATTTTTTTGAAGCCTAGTTACCTTTTGTCGATGGATAAGCAGGCGCCAATATCAAGCAGAAAAGTTCACTAGTCGCATGATCATTACCAGCGATTACCGAAGATACGATTAGAAAGCCCCTTCGCCGCTGGGATCCCCGTGGTCCGCACAGCTTTCGTCGGGCTGGCTCGACCGTGAAGTGCCCCGTAGAAAGTGCCACCTACACCCTCTTAATTGCCTGCAGGTATGTTACCTTAGGTTACCTTATATGACCTTGCACACATCCTCAAGCGAGGCAAGGGGGCACGGCAAGATCTCCGACCAAGCGGCCAGTTGTGGCGAAACCACTTTCTGGTAAAAAGTGGCTAAACACTCAAGTTGCAAACAATGGAGACATTACACCTTGCGCAAGTGTCGCTGCGTTCGCAATCAACGTCTCCTTGCTGTCTCTTCTAACTTACTCTTGCTTAGCTTAATCATAATCAAAGTTTACTAAAAAAAAAACATCTTTTAAGCACAAGTTTACTAAAAACATCTTTTAAGCACTCACAATGAGAATACTACCGATTTAAATTTACCCTCAGGGATAAACACATGAATTGGGTACTAAGAAAATGGCATGAACCCACGTTTTTATTCTCTTCTAATTTCATAACGCTCCATCCATAAATGATTTTAAATATTATCTTTTATTTGTTAATTGAGGTTTATACATTATTTTCTTGTAATGTGATAATCCTTTTTCGTTGGTCAGATTGGACTTTCTTTATTTGTACTTTATATATGGGTCTTGGTCTCAGAATAATTTTTATTTTTTTTCAATCTATCTATCTGAAATTATGAAATAGAATATTTTTATCGATACAACTGCATTTTCGTAACGGTAATCCTTGTCGAGATAATTTAATCTAAAGATTTAAGTATCAAAGAGCTTCAGACTTCAGATTAAAATGTCTCATCAATAGTAAACGCTGGTATGAGTAGTGTCAACGTAACAAATGACAGCTCTTTCCTTTTGAGAAATTAGATAGAAAAACTAACAGTAAAATCACAGAATTCTCTAAAAAATAATTAGAATTTTAAAAAATAGTTAAAATGTACATATTACACCTACCAATCCTAACGTAAATAGCAAACACACATTCGCAGTAGACGGTTTTAAACATCAGTGTGAACGCCGGTAAGACCGACTGTGTAATCTTCTCCCTCCAAAAGGGGGAAAAAGCCTTGCCAAAATCGCATAGTATAGGAGGGCTATCTTTTTTATCTGGGTATAAAAATGGATAGGCATCTCCATTTATCTATTCATTTTAGTAATAAAATAGAAAAAGTAGGACCCAGGTCTTACCGGCTTTAGCACTTGCTAACTTCACCAAACTTGTCGCTTCGTCTCAAACTGATGATATATAAATGTGTCCTCCAGCCAGCTCTGCTGTACGGTGCCCCGCTATTTACCCACTTGACTGACAATACAGCCAAATGTCTCCAACATTTCCAGAATGGGATCATGAGAAAAGTGGTGTGACATACCTCTCTCGAGAGGTTAAAGAACGCTGACCTGCACTCGTTGCTTGGTGTGCCGTCGGTGGGCGAGTTCATCCACCGGAGAGACATTAAGTTTTTTGGCTCGTTGTAGCACCTGACAAACCCAGTGTTTAAATTAATGACCCCACCACCCTCTCATTTCGATGGCAACGGACTGTCGGGGAAAATCAGGTTTTGTTGTTAGATGTAAGTTAATTTTAAGTTTATGATTCATGAGGTGAGCCCCATCACTTTTTAAACAGGACATATAATGACCTATTGTAAATAGATTCATTTGTAGAACCTATATTGAATTCTATAATTTATATTAACAAAGGGATATAGATTTTTAAAAAATAACAAAAAAAACAGACAGATTTTGTTCTTTTTTCTTTTTTTTCCCCCTTTTCGTAATAAGTATTCTATATTTAAAATTATTTCTAGTCGGTTTTTGTCGTTAGTACAAAACTTTATTTTTAAACCGTTTCGGACTAAAGTTTATATGAATATTCCTTAGTCCCACAAGAAGCGCAAGGGAAGCCATTAAAACACTAAACATGGAAGTTCATTATTTTCTCATGGCCAGCTATAAGTGGCTTGCTCTTCAGTCGGGACGTTATTTGTATGTACGCCACAACGAAAGACAATATCAAATGGTTTTGACACTCGAAATTGACGCACGACTTTAAATTGTAAATTAAGTATTGGCACAGGCCATCTGCACGTCCATAAGCCCAGTCCACTTCCTGAGTGGTTCTGGGGTCGTCAGTTATATAATGCTAAGAATATTGTAATCCTTATATTATATATAATGCGAAAAGCCCCTTCTAGTGTATACCTGCCTCGGGACTTCATGGAAGTCACTGATATTTTTAAGTAGGCGACCGCATCCATCCCAATTCCTGAAACTACCCTTCTCTTGTACACATATGTCTCAGCTTTGGCCCCAGTCCTCACTTGTTCACTTACACTCGTTCCCCAACACCCGACTCAGTATGTAGTAACATAACTCTTAATATTTGTATATACCAGTGTTTTGCTTGCGCTTCACAATAAAGCTTTTCTTTCTTTTCTTTTAAAAGACTCTCCTCTACTAAGATTATTTAACTGTCCATTCTTTGTTCTTCCGTCGTTAGATATCAATTGTTTATTGATTGTGTGTTCCTGTGTCAGCTTTTACCGAACATTGATTACACTTACATGAAGTAAGGCCTCCTGACAGGCCACACTTGCGGTTTTTGTACCTTGGTGGCAGTGGTTCTCTATCATTTGCCCATCTGTCTTCTCTAGGTGTTGAATGTTTCATACCTCTGTTGTAACTGCTATCGTAACCATTTTAGGTACCAGCGTGGGGGTTACATGTTTGTGTCGGGTACACCCCTCGTTAGGTATCTCCGAGGCATTCCTTGTAGTTTCGTCCTCTGACCTGTTGACCTTTTAGCACGATAAAGAGCTGGCTCGTAGAATTTATATAATATAATTTCGGCTATTTTATTGATTCAAATTCTTTCTTTCTTTTTTTTAAATAACACTTTAATTTAGCCGAATTTTTATCATTATGGTTATAGCGATTAATTGTTAATTAATAACTAAATTTGTAAAATTTTAAATATTTTAAGAGATTCGTACTCATGCTCGTATTTTAATCTAAAATGTTTGACTATTACGAAACACTCTAGATATATAACTTTAGACGTAAAAAAAAAACACTTCTCAAAAACTGTTATGGTAAATGTATTTGCTGAAATAAACTCTATATAAATGAAAGCTTTCCTGATTAATAAGAATTGACTTTCCAAATGATTACGTAAGGCAATTGACTGATGCGTAGAAACTGCCTGCAGGTACCCACATAGCAGTTCTGTTGGTAATCTCCATTGCACAAAAGAAACAGTAAATTCTAATATCGGAAGTAGAGGCAGGTCAATAACGAAGGTGATCCAGGTCAATTACCGTACAAGCAGAATATCAAGATCCGCTCCAAGAGATCAAGATAACTTTGTCAAGTGAAATTCCACATTGGGCAGACAGCAAAGTACAGTTAAAGATCGATGAAAATCTTTAATTTCCTCTGTGACTATACTAGGATCCTAGGTTCCAATTACAATTGTTTTTCCAAGTACAATTGCGCCTCAAATGGTGATATAAAATAATACTTTTGTAGGTGATTCTTTTCGTTTCATCAATAAAATGTCATAAAGTCATCAAATCTAATTGCTGTTAACTTATTACGAAAGTGAAGAAATTAGTCTTTATAAAAATGGTATCAACGTCGGATTCGGGCATCATTTATAAGCGATATAAAGGTAAATAAGAAATAAATTTGTTCCCCCGAAGAATCTATCCAAAGAATTCGATTGAAAATTTGGATACTTGTCAAATATTTTTCGACGTGTTCCTAGCAAAAAAAAAATTTCATTGGAATCGATGTCCACACGACCTAGCCTGAAGACCGTTGTGAGATGGAACATTATCAGAATGAAAACGGATCGAATACTTAAGGTGATAAAGAGGTACAATGATTTTTTTTGTTATTTGTTATTGTATTATCATACAATGATATATTTTTGGGTAAAATATACAGAACAAAAAGATAACTCCAACAGTTCTTGATTATCAAAGTAAATTAACTCAAATTGGCAACCACACCGCGGACTAACTCTGAACCCCTTCTCGGGAGCCCAGCCCACTTCCGACCGCTTTCGTCAGCTCACAATACTGTAAATCTGTATACAAGATAATGTACATAACATACAAAATAAAAACAAGCCCTTAAGCCTTAAGTTTAATCATGTTAAGTTACATTAATACATATGAACATTACATTCAGAATAATAATAAAAAAATGTTCTATGAACATACCCTTCTTTTTGTGGATACAAAAAATCGGGAGTTCTCATATACATTTACAGTTACATGTACATTTACAGTTACGTGTGCATTTACATATATATTTACAGTTACATATATATATACATATGTATACATATTAAGTGATGTAAATAATATATACGGTTATGACTACGTAAATACGGTATGAATGAGCGAGTGAATGAAAATTGTAAATATGGTATGAATGAAAAAATTTATCACAATTACTTATTACCCAATGAATGGTTATTTTATCATAATAAAGTTGTTGTTGAATTTTTAAATTATACTTATTCTATATTTATCCCTCATCCGAAAATTCTAACTAGAGAGCTTAGGAAAAAAAAAAAAAAAAAAAAATTAAAATTATACTGCTGGTTAACTTACAACTACTTAATACTGAATAAAATCAAGTTAACAAAATTAATTAAGTAGATATAAATTTATAATTTAATGTTATTCCAACAATATATCTATCTTTTGAGGGAACGTTTACTGAAATTGATTATTTCCCTTAATAATGGGTTTTTGGAAATAGCAGTTAGAAAAGGGAAATTGTTATGTGTGCATACTGATGGACTGTGGGTAATTGTACGACTGTTAGCTCGGTGGTTATCTTGAGGCTCTTTATTATTTATAAGCTAATGACTGAATAAAGAATTGTTATCATTTGGTGTTGAGATTTCCTGTCCAATAATGGCTACAACATCGATCGCTAGAATAATAATCGCTATGTAGTCGATGTTAAAAAACAATCGATAGTTGCAGTCGACAACCGGCCAACCGGCCAACCGACAATACGAAGGGCAGAGGAAGCCCTTAACGGTCGTGTCCTGCAAGAGGAATACCAATGAGCCCTCATTCATAGGGCAAGTTTTTTTTTCCATTTTCTACGGCCCAGCCTGTGTCAACCACCATGCGGGACTATCAGACCTTGTAAACGACCTGAGACATTCTCCGCTCTTAATTTGACAATTTAGTTTTATCATGTATATGATTATATATATTTTAAAATATTTGAAAATCATCTTATCAAATAAACACATACTATCTTTTAGACATTACTACAGGCATTCTGATAGATAGGGTTAGTGATAAATGATCGTGCCACATACATAATACTGCATTCACGTTCTCATTCATACATGCATATAACATAAAAAAACTAAGAATCCTTCGCCTCCCTAGCACAGAATACAATAGAAGGAACCAGGCATCTGGAAGATCCTCCACGCTGGTCCTGTAGATAGCAGCAGTCCACACTGAGAGCCACAGACGCTCCGGATATGAGAGTAGAGTATTAGCAATAATCAAACGGGGTATTTACATGAGATTTCGATGCTAGATTAGAATGTTTTAGTAACGCATTTTATAAATTGAGAGGGAATGTTTAAATAAATAATACTCAGATTTATTAAATGGTTGTTAGCAGAACTAACTCTATTCGATGACAGAACCCGGAAGGCAATCCTATAAAAATTAAATGTGACATAAATCAGTTAATTACTCCTTAATATAAAAAATAATGTTTTTCCTAGTAGTATGTTGTGTACGTACATCACATTACAGATCTTGTCATGATACAAATTGCAATGTACAGTACAAAGTTAGTGAAATGTCGTTTGAATGTGTACGTTAGTCAAAATATTTAACCTACGCTTACGGGACCAATCAAGAAGGAGTTTGTCGGGTCGTCACGAGGGGGGTGCATAATTACCCTACCCCTGGTGACAAGTGAGGGTTGTTTGAGTTTATAACCTGGACAATCGTTTCATGACGGCTTTACTATCTGACTCCATTTTTGATAGGTTCGTGCCCCGACAGTGCACTATGTTCCAGAGAGAGTAGTAAAAGATACATTTACAGTTACATATACATTTCCGGTTACATATACATTTACAGTTACATATACATTTATAGTTACTTATACATTTACAGTTACATATGGATTTACCGTTACATATACATTTACAGTTACATATACATTTACAGTTACATATACATTTACAGTTACTTATACATTACAGTTACATATACATTTACAGTTACATATACATTTACAGTTACTTATACATTTACAGTTACCTATACATTTACAGTTACATATGGATTTACAGTTACTTATACATGTACAGTTACATATACATTTACAGTTACATATATATTTACAGTTACTTATACATTTACAGTTACATATACATTTACAGTTACATATACATGCTTTGCTATTAAATCTAGAAATCCATTAAATCCATCCAGCAAATGGATTGCATTTAATTATAAGTAAATTTCCTCTAATAGCTTGACATAAGGTTTTCTCTTTACACTTGTATCCTTATCATAAATTAAACCCACTTGAGTAATTATTCAATCTAATGCATTAACGTGCCTTTCGAACAACAAGATATTGAAGTTCTTTAAAAACAAAATGTCTCTTTTTTAATGGAGTGCTGGTTATTATCAAGTTCTAAAAAAAAACCTAAAAATCGCAACTGCTTATGTGATAAAGATACAAAAACATATATCAGTGTATAATTGCAAAAAAAGAGGCCACATAG
Organism: Acanthosoma haemorrhoidale; assembly: GCA_930367205.1. NCBI lineage: Eukaryota > Metazoa > Arthropoda > Insecta > Hemiptera > Acanthosomatidae > Acanthosoma > Acanthosoma haemorrhoidale. The sequence goes on along the minus strand of OV884015.1, from coordinate 105,155,457 downwards.
CTAAAAAAATTTCTTTAAATATTATTTTTTAGCACTTGATTTGTGTCACAAATTGAAGTTAATTATTTTGTTGTAATATCACTGTCAGTTAGTTTCATTTATTATTAGTATACTCTCGGTTTATAAGGATAATTATTAAAAGCCATATAGAAAATTAAGTGTCATCTGCTAACACTTACTGCCACAAGTTATGTAATAACCTCTCCTTAAAAGAAGAAAGTTTACTTGTTATATCTGATACTGCAACTCATCACTAAGGTGGAAGAGGGACCAAGCCACTGTGAAAGTGAGAGGAGTATCATTACCTGCCGTTAATTATCAAAGACTGGAGTAGGATAGCCTAGTGGTGTAGTGGTGCGGGTAACCACCACGACAGTCACGAATAGAACAGACCACAATCACAGCATTCCATGCCACACTGCGCCTAGGCAAGCGTTACGACACCTCTTGCAAAGTGCCGAGCAGTTAGGTCTCTTATAAGTATATTAAAGTATCAGGCTAGTCTTTATACCTTAAGACCATTCGGTATCTAAGAGCGTATTTTACAATATTTGTCGAGCGGTGGGCACTATTTTTTGTATACAAGGTAAATTTATATATTAGGACTAGTAGTTAATAATAAAAAAATATATAATTTTAACAAAGGGAAATTTTTGTTAGTTATATTCGTATGTTTGAAATTATTAAAAATTCTTTATTTTGCTAAAATTACAATCTGCCTTATTAGGTAATAAGTAATTGTGATAAATGTTCTCATTCATACCATATCTACAATTCATCATTCACTTGCTCATTCATACAATATTTACAGAAAGCCCAGAGGCCTCCCAAATCCACATGGTTGTCACCTCCATCGCATGCAAAAGAGGAAGAGGATATTCGTATGCAAAAAACAAATAATTGTTTAATAATCCCCTAAAAACAGACGAGATGCGATTCATAATTTTAAATTGTCCTTATGCAATTTCCGGCAAAACAGTGGACCAACAATAAGTCCATAGATAAATCTTTGGTTGGAGCCTACAGGTACACTACCCATACCAGAATGACCCATGGCTAATGAAACCCTACCTGTTTGTATGCTGTACCTCTTAGCTTACATTAAAGCATATTTTGGGCCAATGTCCTGAATGTGTGGAACGGAGATCATCTGGTGTCTCCTCTTCTCTTTCCGAAACCCTTGCCAATTCGAAAGAAACAATATCTGCACAAATCCTCAAAAATATTTCCACATATTTAATCAATGTTCATTCAGGCTAACTATCTAATAAATTATTCTTGTTCTGCTTGTGCTCTTCTACTTTTTAACATTTTACTGTCATACACTGACATTAAATTCGGGTCCATAACATACACGGTTAATGTTTTCAACGGAATTATAATCCCAAAACACGTTAAGCAAAATGCTCAAATTAAAATTTAAAAACCGTTTAATTTTTAAATCAAAATCGGAAAAATGACCGCGTATTATTTTTTTCCCCCTTCATAGATAGCCCCTTTAAATTCACAGATAATTATATACAATTATAGATCCTCAGGCGAATCTATTTACAATTTATATTTGTATTTTCTGTAGCATCGCTACATTATATACAGGTTTTGTTATTTTATAAAAACTATATAATGCAATAAACAAGTATAATGATACACATTATACGTGACTGGACTGAACTGACTAATAAAGGTGACGGGGCTCAACTTTTTGATCAAACTTAAAACTAACTTACATCTTACATACTAATTCTTCATCTAATTTTCCAGTGCTTTTTCCGATCGCGTATATACGGGGTTTTATAATTTTAAAGAGGATATTAAATTGAAAAACGTGGGTAGAGGTTATATACAATTAGGAAAAGTTATCACATGCGTATTCGTATACGTATCGTATTCGTATTCACATCTCATTTATTGTATTACTTAGGTTGAGTATTACCGGTTTGAGGGAAACGCTCCTAGTCAGGTCAGAAGTGTGAACCACATGTCAACTTTCCCTGTTAGTGACTGTATGACGTGATCAGCGCTCCTCTGATCAGCGCTCCTCTGATAAGACCCTCCTTGACCTTCCGTGCCACCGTATTTCAAGTTCATTCAAATCAATTTATTTACAATAAATGCATAATTAAAATAACACATCTAGTCGAAACGAAGGGCTAACAATCATTGACGCTGTTGATTATGAATAAATTGTTAATTGAAGTACATATATGTCCTGTCCACTAGTTTTTTTAAATTCCATTCCTCTTCTTGTACCCAAGAAAGAACGGTACTTAGGCTTCCATCTCGACAAACGGGTGACCTGGAACCCACACACTAGGCTAAAAAGACAAGAACTAAACAGACGCTTGGGACAACCATACAGACTACTTGGAAGGGCATCCCATCCCTCAATAGAAAATAAATTACTAATTTACAAAGTTATGCCTAAGCCGATCTGGACATACGGAATAGAGCTATGGGGACAGCAAAAAGTCGAACATCACTAAATGCCCCTTATTACGTCAGCAACAAATCCCTTCATAATGACCTTAATATACCCTACATTCTTGAACTCATCCCTGCCAAGCTTATAAAATTCCATAGTAGCCTATCCAACCACCCTGATCCCCTAGCACAGTCATTACACTGCACCACACATCCCTATAATCCTCCTCGGAGACTAAAACGGCAGTGGCCTCGTGACCTGCTTTGATTGCGTACAGTGGGGGTCCTGTCAACGGCCAGTTTCTCCAATCATGTCCTGATCGTCTGTGGCTCTCTCGCTCTTGGCCGGCTTTTATGACGCGGCTAACGGTGGAGCGTGGACTTCCCAAGACTCCACTTCCTCCTTCGCACACTAAGGTGGTGACAACCATGTGGACTTGGGAGGTCTCTGGGCTGTTTGTAAAGACTGTATAATGAGCGGTGAATGAAAATTGTAAATATGGTATGAATGAGATCATTTATCACAATTACTTATTGCCCAATAAGGCAGATTGTAATTTTATCATAATAAAGTTGTTTTTGTCTATTATTGAAGTACATATACATTTAGGAAACAATATAAATATCAAAAAAAAAATAAAAAATAAATTAGGTGCTTACGCTTGGCTAATTTAAGGAATGGATTCTCGCTGTCTTTACACTGATCTATAAAGTTTATGGTTATCACTTTTAAAATATCTAGAACGTAATAAGTTTTGGATAATTCGTACAACTTAACTATTTCAGTCTACCACTAGATTGGTCTTTGGGACTCCTAGATCTCTCCCGTCTACTTCGAGTCCTTCCGTCCACAATATTTCCTTGGTTCGTTTCCAAATCCTCAATTCTAATCGCCCTCCTTATAAATACAATGTTTCAGCTCTACTACTCTCTGGAAATCTCTACCTCCTAATATCCTCCATGCTTCATTCTTACGAATGTTTACAGAGCTCTTCTATTCCAAAACCTCCGCATCATCCACACATACGCTTGCTAGAACGGGATCGCTTGATTTATTATATTACTTTTTCTTACTTTTATTATTTTCATTTCTATGTTTTTATTATTGATTACAACATATATAGTTAGATATTTGGCTGTCGCCTTCTTTGGTTTTTATTATTGTGTATTTAGCTTGAAGGTTACTTTTTTATTTCTTCATATTGTTGTTTTTCTCTTTTTTTTATGTCAGTCCTATCTATGACTTTATTACTGAGACAGTTCAAACATCTTTTATTTTATTATTTTACTACGTCATTTTCCTTTGTAATGTAATAGTTCTTTTTGTTTCCCGGAAATTTATTATCTCTAGTTTATTGTTATTCGTAGGAGACTATGTTCCGGAATAAATTCTTTTTCCCGTTCTATTCAATTCTGGATTTGTAAAATATTACTCTCAGATTGGTATTATAGTAATCGCATAATGACCCTTGACTGAGAATACAACACTGCTAGTAACATAATTGAGGATTACCCTCCTGATGTTGGAAAGCAGTGGTGCTTTGGAGGCACAGACAGCTGTGACTAAAGGTTACTACCAGGCTCCAGTGCCACTTTCTCCCATGTAGCGGTGGGCTCCTACGCCAACGCGAGACCGACTGTTACCGAATAGAACGAAAAAGCAAAAAAAAAAAAAAAACAGGGGGAAAAAAAACCTTTCCTCGATAAGGTGATTTACTTTCTTCGGTTAGGACGGACTCATTATCGCCAACTGTGCCAAAGTGATTCTGTGGGGCTTGTGCTCCTCCGCACGGTCTACATTTCCCACCGCTACGCTCTTTTCATTTTGTATAATCATCTGTCTAGCCACCTCCCAAGAGAGAGAAAGAGAGAGAAAGAGAGAGAGAGAGGGAGAGAGAGAGAGAGAGAGAGAGAGAGAGGGAGGGAGAGAGAGAGAGAGAGAGGGAGAGAGAGAGAGAGAGAGAGAGAGAGAGAGAGAGGGAGAGAGAGAGAGAGAGAGAGAGAGGGAGAGGGAGAGGGAGAGAGAGAGAGAGAGAGAGAGAGAGAGAGAGAGAGAGAGAGAGAGAATTACTCTGTTTCATTTCATGTTGCATATACTCATTAGATGCAGTTGCCAGACACCAGAGCACAAGAGTGTAGACAACACTAAAGCGCTCACGTTTCTATTTTTGAGTGTCATTGAAACATTCCTACAAATATAATAATGTAGATTTATTAAACTGTTGGGGTGACTTCCCGAACACTTGAGTCATTTCCTAATTACAACTCGAATGAAGAATGATTATTTACAAATTCACAACTCAAAATATACTCATTATATTAAGAGCCTGTTCTACAAGAGATGAAATGAAATGACGAGGAAAAAAAAAACTACATAACAGATTTCATAAGCTTATGAATAATATTATGTGTTATTGTCTGTAGACGATCAAAAAAAGAGAGAATGAGGATGGTAATATTACACACAGGTTATTATCTTATCACCCTCTGTCTATACACAGGCTCTGTGCTATTAAGCTTAACATTGTCTTGCCTCTAGCCATAACATATGCACAAATGTATAATACGTTGTACTATAGCTAGGTACATATAGATATTACTACAAAGAAGAAACAATAACTCATTGAAAAAAAACTAAAACTAATAGAGTTGAAAAAAAATAAATTAATAAAACATAGAAATTACAAGAAGGGGAAAGTTGGTAGGTTGCTGGGATGAACGAAAAATAAATAAACAGAATAATAATGAATTATGAATTGTTAGATTGGAAGTAGATAAGGAATAAAGTCCAGATTTAAAGACTGGGAGAGCTGATGATCGACGAATATCGATGGGAATGGAGTTCCTAAGGTTTGTGGCACGGATAAGAAAATAACGGTCAAATGAAGCAGATTTGTGAGTTGGAAGATACAGATTAAAAGGATAGGATCTAGTATTGTGGGATTTGAATTGGAGGAATTCGTGAAGGTAAGGGGGCTTTTTAGTAATGGTAATTAGAGAGGAGGGGTCCAAGGAAGTATTGGCGACGGGTGGAAGGACACAGACATCCCGATTGTGAGTAGAGCTGTGAAATGTGGCATTCTCTTAGGAAACAATTCATCAGCCGATGTTCCAGTTTTAGGTTTTAGTTTGTAGTTCCATCATTGTGATCTGAAGGTGAGCCCTATCAGCTAGTCGCGGACCCAGTGATTTGTAATTTTAACTCCAAATAGAAAATTGCTATTGTAATTCCACCCTCCTTCGAATGCATACACAGATATGCAGTAAGAGGAGAAATTTGTATACCGTAAAAATTATTGATCAATAAAGGGGTTTTGAAATAAAAAAAATCAGCCGCTTTAACCGTGCATTGAGATCCCCAGAGAGGCGCCATATACCACGTAAGTGTGGTCATGGGGGAATACAAGAGAGTAAGCTAGGAGTTGCCGCGTATGCAATGGTAGGAGGTGTTGAGTGGTGTCCCTGTTTAGTAGATCACCAATGTCCGTTGGATGTCTGTTGTTGGCCAAGACATTGAGTGATATCACTCCATAGTAGGGGCTCATCGGTGGAGACCTCCAAGACATCACTGGCTGAGGCCAGTGTCGCGTGTATTATTACAAATTACTTTCTCTCTTCTGGAAAGTTCTTCCGTCTTGAATGGCGATGAGTTAATGCTCACTCTCATTATTAGCTTTTTGTCCCTGAGATCACTCTACAACGTTTGATTGGTTAGCTACCCTTTGTTCCTAACCCTCACCATTGTCCGTCATGGCATTCGGAATATTGGGTTGTAAGGGATGAAATAACAGATTTATTTATTTTGATGAAACCATTAAAGTAAGAATCCATCTCTTGTTTACGAACACAAAAACAATGGCTATTAAATTAATGCTTGTCAGTTAACTATTTATTGAAATTCAAATTCTTTATTGTGCTAAAATTAAAATTACACTAAGCAATTGAGATAAATGTTCTCATTCATACCACATTTACAAACAGCCGAGAGACCTCCCAAATCCACATATTTGTCACCTCCCTCCCATGAGAAAGAGGAAGCGGAGTCTTGGGAAGTCCCCCACGCTCCTCCGTCAGCCGCGTCATCGGATACGAACCAGTGGAGGATGACGATGAGCGCGAGAGCCAAATACGCTCTGGACATAATTGGAGAAACTGGCCATTGCCAGGACTCCTACTGTTACGCAAGCAGGTCACGAGGCCACTGCCGTTTTAATCTCCGAGGAGGTTATAGAGATGAGTGGCGAAGTGCAATGACTGTTCTAAAGATCGTTATGAAGGGTTTTGTTGCTGACGTAATAAGTGACATTTACTATTGTTCTCAGGACTTTTGATTGAAAGGATTGGATGCGCTTGATGTTCGACTTTTTTGCTGTTCCCCATAGCTCTATTCCGTATGTCCAGATTGGCTTAAGTATAACTTTGTAGATTAGTAATTTGTTTTCTATTGAGAGATGGGATGTCCTTCCAAGTAGTCTGTACAGTTGTCCAAAGCGTCTGTTGAGTTCATGTCTTTTTAGTCTCGTATGTGGGTTCCATGCCAGTCTTTTGTCGAGATGGAAGCCTAAATACCGTACTGTCTCGGATACAGGAAGAGGAATGGAATTAAAATAATATTTTAGATACAAATAATGTCATTAAAGTTTGTTCTTTCTTTCATTTGCATCATAGCCAAGGGACTGACATTTTATATATTCCAACCCAATAAATACAACTATAGATAGACAGTCACACAGCCAAAAAAATTGCTATTATAATAAATTAGTGTATGTGTCCAGAATACTTTTTTTTTTAAATGGGGTAAAAGCAATCAAAAACTAAATATAATAAAAAGTTAAAAAAATATAAACATGAAAAGCAGAGGCAATCCTACCCAAGAAGACCCAGGAAAAGAAAAATGCGGTGTCAGTACAAGTCTCCATGGGAATTTTTAGGAATTAGGAGTGACAGGATTCAATATTATTTACTAATTTTTGTCTTTAGTTTTTGGTACTTCTGAGCTCGAACCCATAACCTCCTGATTTCCTGTCGGAACTCTTTTACCCCTAACCATCCCTTTCGACCCACTCCCACTAACGTTGTTTCGCGGGTTCGCATCCAGACCACAAATGCCAGATATCACGGTACTTTTTTCTGTATTGAATAGCAATTATGAACAATAGACGGGGCCTTCAGGGTTTCGTGTGCTTAGATGGCAAGGGTGAGAGGAGGGTGAGGGGGGAGTATTCTGCTTCCCTCCTAGTATAGAGATAAGGGCTCCTCCCTCGAATGAGAGAGATAGCGTTACAAGACTACGTAACATATTTAAACTAAGAGAGAGACTGGCAAGAGGGAGAAAGGAGACACCGGAGGAGCTATTGAAAACGAAAGGAGGTGAGTGGGAGGTGACCTTGGTGGGGGGGCTGAGAGCAGAGAAAGTCCGGAGAAAGCAGTCGGGTCTTCAGTAGTGCTCCAGCGGTCTGTCAGTCTGTGCCGTCCAGTCATCCGGGTATCGTCTGCGCACTCCGGAGTCGTCTGGAGTCTATAGTCATCTCCAGGTGAGGACACCTCCTGTAGTACTTACACTAACTAGCCTTGTAGTCTCCACAGGGCACTGGGGTAGAAATAATAACACAGAGAAAGAGAGGAGCCCATTTCATAAAAACAAGTTCATGCTTCTCAATTTTAATTGGGTTTCTAAAACACAATTTACGAATCAATCAAATATGAATAATCAAAAATTTTTTGTATAAAATCAAATTAAGCACAAAAACAAAGGTGGTAATTGAGTATTTATTTGGAAACAGGATTTCTTATTTTGTTTAGTTCCAGAGCGCCTCTAAGCAAAAACTCAAATATATTTAAAACCTATAAATAAAATGTCTACTTATTTATTTGCCACCAAACAGAATAAGAACTTACAACTAAAAGACTAATTTCAAATCGTCCCCAAAACTTTAAGATATAAACAATGTCTTTATGTGACCTCTAAAGAAAACTTTGAATGATTTGTTTTACTGGGATGTAAATAAAGTCAATCTCAGTAGTATCAGGTAGTCGGGAGATGAATTCATTATTAGTCTTAAAAACTAGTTAAAAACGACACGCTCCAGAATAGTGAAGCAAGGGTTAATAGTATTCTCACAAGCATTTATTATTATTGTAGCTATATATTTTATCGGAAGGTAGGGTATTTCATAATATATAATATTTAAAAACGCTTGTTGTAAATTCTAGCTTAAACGATGTATTAACTGATAACAATTTATTAACGCCAGAAAATTAAAACAATCTATGGCTCAATTCAATTTGATTAGTTGAACGAAATTCACAACGATCGATAAATTTTTTGGCTACTTACCTGTACGAACTTGGCAAAACATGTCATGAATGTTACACATTTAGTAAAAGACTGCTCGTTACTACTAACCCTCAGAACGCGATCTGTACAACATACTTTGGACAAGTAGCTTTAAATTAAACCGAACATGCCCTGTGAATTCATTGGTTATTAAAAAATATCACCTTTGTTTTGACAATTCAAACAAAAACACCTACTTAGTGAACCAAGGTAAAACAATACATAAAAACTAAGTACGGCCAGGACAAACAACTAATTAATAGGGGTTGTGGTGGTGTCGAAACGTTTCTATTTAATCGGAAACCATAAGTGAAATTTATTATAAAGATATATGTAGGAAATGAAACACAAATGTACTATATACATGATATATGTTATATGATGTACTATACATAGACTGATAGTCAGCAGTAATGGGACCAATCTACGCTAAAACTAAATTGTAACATATGATTTAAAACCGAAACTTTACTAATCCATTATGTAATCTGCAATGGATCCACTTTCTTTTATAAACTATAGACTAAATCTAACAAACTCATATTAACGTTAACCAATTGGTTAAACTATAAATTAATTATTCCCTAAATGTGGTGCTGATTCTGCTGTGACATAGCTTGGTCGTAGTCATTGGTGACTGTCGTCTTTCTCAACGACTTGGGTCCATGTTGGGTAAGCTCTTCTGATGACCTCTTATCATCCTTCCTGCTGGCATAACCATCGCAAGATGACGGAACAAGTCTTGTAGCCTCAAAAAAAAAAGTTTTGTTACGACTTTTCTCCATCATCACAATATGGATTTACTGGATCATAGGTTTTCAACTAGAGCGTAGCCATCGACAAAACCTAAGCAGTTTGAGGACACTTGTTAGAGCTGTATGTTGTATTTTCTTGGTTCTTTGGTAGAAGAACTCTCCACTGGCTATTGGGAAGATTCCATGTTCGAGTCATCCTGCTAGTCTATTTTTTCTCTGGTTGATCACAATGAATTAAATTATATTTTATATATCTGGTTTAAAGTTTAAATTGAAAGTCCTTTTGAGGATCTGACTGGTTGTCGGGCCCGGTACAGCTTACAGCATCAACTGTCGAAAGCCATTCTACGAAATCGAATGAGTCAACAGTAAAACGCGAATGGTGATGGCTCCAGATCATTTCGTCATGGAAAGGGATGAAAAAGCTCATCTATAACCCCGTTATAATAACACAACAGTATAACGGTTATGAGGAAGGTTGTCTTTGGCTATTTAAAAGAAAGGTGTCAAATTTTCATCGATTCATTTTGATTTTGAGTTTTGACATACTACACGCATGTATGCATAAGACTAAGCAGACATCTTATTCATTAATAAATTTAATGAGAATCGTTCTTCCCTCAATCGAAGCCTATTTCCCAAAAAATAATCCATTCCCGAATTTTTTGTTTTTGGAAAGTTCAACAGTTCGTATCCCAAACTCAATATATTCACGTGCCGAACGAGTTTTGAACAATCAAAAGTATTCATTTCACCCTTTGCCAAAACACCGGCGCGTGAAACTACCTCTTAATGTTAGCTATTGGTTTTCTTCCGATCCATTACCTGAAATTCACAGCACATATGCGATATGTTCTTATGATTACGAGTTATGTTATTACGGTAATACGTAAGAATGTAATATATTTAAGGTTTACGACTGTGGAAAGTTTATAGTTGACGATTAGAAACCTGGTGAATCCTTTCACCTTCATGCTTCAACAAACTTCCACCTCTTCAGGAGGAAGGACATACCTCTCGCGTGTTCTGTATACGGTGAAAATACACATATATATGTGCGTGTCGTCAATTTCTGAATTACAAAGCAATAATTATAATAATGACAATGAAGCCTATAAGTACTCAAAACAGTTACTGTAACGAAAACACTAAATAGGAACTGCGTTTTATCATTCTATAACAGTAATGTCAGTCACGTATGAATTTAAACAGTAGGCGAATGAGTGAATTTAATTTAGTGGACCATCGTTTAAACTCAAAAACTATTAACTTAAAAATTTCGGCTATAAAACCAATTTTGACATATGGAGGCCGAAGCGCTAAAAGACTAAAATCAAAACTATAAAGATTTTTCATTAAAAAAAAATACTTATCACAGGTCCACGATCTTTGGTACGAAATCATATCCTTCACGCTGACCTGAAAATTCCTAACGTTCACGACTCCATTAAGACATTTCACAGACACTTTCACGATAAAACTGCATGGACGACCAAACCCACTTATACAAGAACTGTCTAGACCTAACTAACATAGTAGCGATCGACAACGGCTGAAGAGACATTGAGATAGATATCTTATTACTTATTATCAATAAGATATCTTCAAACTTAGCTTCAACGGATGTCAGGATGTAGGATGCTTAGGATGTATCAACGGAAATACTCAGCATTTATATCAGACATGCCATTAATCATATTTACAGAACATTCGATCATATTTACAGCACATTCGATCATATTTACAGCACATTCATACATATTTACAGCACATTCGATCTTATTTGCAGTACATTTGATCATATTTACAACACATTCGATCATATTTACAGCACATACGATCATATTTACAGCACGTTCGCTGGTGGTGAATTAATAAAATAAAAATCTATAGAATATGTACAACTCCAGCTGCTAATACCACATTTCTACATCACTCAGTATTCTCAAAAGACGAAACTCTACTTCCAAACTTAGATGATCTTCAATATGTATGTTTGTACATCTAATCCTAAAAGTTATCCAAATGATCTAAAACTTTCAGTCGAAAAATCAGAAATAGACTGTGGAAAAAAATCATTTAATATACAAGTAATTTTAATATGGTTTAAATAGTAAATATTTGGCTATTTTGCAATCATTTTAATTTTGGGAATGGTGATTTCTATTAACAAACATGGTGGAATTAGCCGACATACTTACATTATCTATATAAAAACTAACAATAAATATATAAATCTTTACATATAGTCCAAATACTACTTACTGACTCGTCGCTGTATTTCAAAACCGACAGAGCCTGGTCAAATAAAATTTCTCATCGTGAATCTTATATGTATTGAAAAATTCGCTCTAGAGGGTTAAAACTAACATAGAGCGCTAAAATGTTATATTGCGGTTGAACTCGCTATCTTGATTCAACAGCAAAAAATGTGGTTTACAATAACTAAAAACAATTACCACCCTAAAGCAGTTTTCTCTAATGATGGAACACTCCGTAGCAATGCACGGGGTATTTAACTATTCAATGATAAAATTAATTTTTTTTTTTGTCTAAAATATCTAATGATTTATAAGTCCTTATATATTCCATGCAACATGTTTAGTGTTTAGACGACTGTAAGAAAGTATAGAATGTCTTTGGTATAATGAAGGGGGGGGGGGGGAAAGTGGACCAAAACATCTTGTCCTGTCGAACCGAAAAATGGTTGAAAGTGAGGGAAAGCGTCGAGTTATCCAAGAGATCTGGAATCATTTTTGTATAGATGAAGTTTATTCGGAACAGATCTGATTTATAAAAGGGAGACACTGGCGGATCAGATACCACACCGTCCCCAGCCTCTGACAGTGAGAAAGTTAAGAAAACGAAGAAGAGGTGGGAGTCGACCGGCCACTTTCAGACTCAGCTTTTCAAGCCCGGCGTTTTCGAATAGGAGGCGAGGTTAAATTCATTATTTTGATAAATTATAAAGGAATAATTTATCAAATGGTTGTGACGCCTCCATTAAACTGGTAACTTGCTTAAACTGCAGAGTATACAGAATAAATTCCTGATAATTATTTAGTACTTGTTTATTGTGATAAAATTACAATTTTCTTTATTAGGCAATAATTAATTGAGATAGATGTACTCATTCATACCGTATCTACAATTTTCATTCACTCGCTCATTCATACAGTATTTACAAACAGCCAAGAGACCTGCCAAATCCACCTCCCTCGCGTACGAAAAAGGAAGTGTAGTCTCAGCAGAAATTGGATATTGGATCGGATTGTGGGCAATCTCCTCCATCAGCACGTCACCGGATATGAGCCATTGGAGGCTGGCCAGAAGCGCAAGAACCACACACGCTCAGGAGATGATTGGAGAAACTGGCAAGGACTCCCACTGTCACGTATTATAGCAGGTCACGGGGCCACTGCCGTTTTAGTCTCCGAGGAGGATTATAGTGATGAGTGGTGCAGTGTAATGACTGTGCTAGAGGATTGGGGTGGTTGGATAAGTTACTATGGAATTTCACGAACTTGGAAGGGATGAGTTCAAGAATGTACGGTAAGATTGTTATGAAGGGTTTTGTTGCTGACATAATAAGGGTCATTTACTATCCTAATAATAATAAATTCGCCTAACTACCATCTCCCGACTAAACAATACCACCGACATTGACTTTATTGCCTACTTAGTTAAAGAAAGCACTCAAAGCTTTCGTACAAAGATACATTTTTAACAACCGCTAGAAATTAGGGGTTTACTTATTTTTCTTTGTTTCTGTTTGCTTCGTATCACTTCGGAAATTTTCTTCTTTCTCTCTTCATCTTCTTTGCAGTGAAGCAGTGAAGACTCCAAATATCGACTAAAGATAGACTCGGAATGGATTCAGTAGTTCCTTTAGGACGAAATAATTTCCGAACCGTCGCCTAACACGGACATGGTCTGATTGTGATAAAAAGAGTTCAATGCGGATGATATAACTTCTCAACGACCCGATAGTTACTCGCCTGTATTGCTTGTATCGGCACAGCAAAGACACCAACACCCTTAGAGTTCCATACGCGATTATAAAACACAATGTCTCAGAAAGATAAAAGCTTGTAAACTTCCCTAATTTCTACTCACGGGGGCTCTATATCAATTCACCCTACCTCGAGTGACGTCTTTCGAAATATAAGTTTTCTATGCCCAAATTCTCGTAAAGACCAACTTTGCTTTGACTTTCCTAGAGCTAGTTAACCAATGTTAAAGCATAATATGAAATATTTTAATGCACCGATTTTAAATGAAAAAAAAAAAATAATAAAAATACAGTGGGGGACAGCAAAAAGAGTCGAACATCAAGCGTATCCAATTCTTTCAATCAAAGGTCCTGAGAAAAATAGTAAATGCCCCTTATTACGTCAGCTACAAAACCCTTCATAACGATCTTAATATACCTTAAATTCTTGAACTCATCCCTTCCAAGCTCATGAAATGCCATCGAAACCTATCCAGCCACCCTAATCCACACAGTCATTGCACTGCACCACTCCTCCCTATAATCCTCCTCGGAGACTAAAGCGGCAATGGCCTCGTGACCTGCTATAAATACTCGCGCTCTTGGTCAGCCTCCACACTTCTCGTAAGCTCCACTTCCACGCGCGTGAGGGAGGTTACAAACACGTGGATTTAGGTGGTATCTGGGATGTTTGTAAATACTGTATGAATGAGGGAGTGAATGAAGAATTGTAAATATGGTATGAATGAGAACATTACTTATTGCCTAATAAGGTAGATTATAATTTTATTGCAATAATGATTTGACTTGAATTTCTTTATTTCTCATTTAATATGAAGATTTGAAAACTATTTTCAGGCCCATGAATATTACAGATTCGATTGAAAACCGAAATGCGTTTCCTCTCAAACTTCATTTTGGTTTTAAAAACCACACTCACTACTTCGTTATTTGATTCGGAAGAAATCATTTACTCTTAAAAGGCTGAGAGAACCCCGGTTGAATTCAACCCCTAAAGATAAAAAGAACTACCCCCCCCCCCGCCGAAAACTCACCATGCTCTCATGCTGCCTAGCAGTAATGAGATCCTTCCTCAGTGATGATTTGGGTAATTCCTGGGTTATGTCTATATTTTATGGGTGCTAATTTATCACAATAACCCATCGCCATATTAGGGAAAATCGTAATTTTTATACAAAACTATACGTTTTCCGAAACGATTATCTAACATAAATATCGGACCTTTTCTGAAAAATAATTTTGGCTGTTGCTCGAAAGGGTTTCAGGCTGATGGTGGACATTTGTTGTTTATGTTTATATTTCATGTACCCTTTATTAGTTTTCATGACGATCAAGATCACTCTAATAATAATTAGCTAATGTACATCGTAACTTCATTGTCATTGTCCGGGTACGCTTTGCCGTTACTTCAATGGACACAATATTCGAGGGTTCTTGGCCACCTGAGGCGTCATCCCTCAAGTATATTCAGGTGCTCATCCTCTGGTACGGGATTTACTGCACCAACAACTCTTCCGCTGGAAATCCTCCCCGTGACTGAGCAGTGGCTTCCTGCTTTTGTCCTTTAGTTCCCACGTTCCGGAGCCGTAGGCGGTTACACTCTCCTCCTGGGTTTCATGAAGAGGTCTTTCATTAATGGATAATATTCAATGTAAAGCTTCAGCCATCTTTTGTATTTAGTTTTAGTTTCAGTTCCAAAGAACGAAATAAATAAGAGTATTTTATCTCGCTCATTCATACAGTATTTACAAACAGCCTAGAGAACTCCCAAATCCACATGGTTGTCACCTCCCTCGCATGCGAAAGCGGAGTCTTGGGAAGTCCCCCACGCTCCTCCGTCAGCCTCGTCACCGGATACGAGCCAGTGGAGGCTGACGAAGAGCGCGAGAGTTAATTCTTGATATAATTACAATCCGCCTCATTTTGGTAATAAGTAATTGTGATAAATGTTTTCATAGTATTTTATCTAAAGAAATGTGTGGTACGTATCTGGTGAATAATTCAAGAGCAGCTTACCTGTAGGACCTTGCCTTTACCTTCGTCGACAGCTTTTAAAAGAATTGACTTTAACTTCACGAGCTGTGAATTGACAGCCTAGCTATTTTTGTTTCCACCTCGAATTTTTTTTTACAGAATAAAACTCTTTGATGATGACAGATGTGCGCTCTTGAAAGCCTTTTATACTATCTCTTCTAATCTAATAAAACTTTAACCAAGGCTTTTAACGTATCATAAAATACTAGCAATACTAAAACTACCTTCAAAAGCTTAAAATTAACTTTAGTGGCCTTAACATTTAGGCCAATGTGCATGAATTTATCACGTTTAATTATTTTCCGATTCTTCGTCCTGTTGCGAAGTATCGTAGACTGGAATCGTGTTTGACGACCGATATAGGAAAGGCGAAACAATACTGAAAGTAGAACCTCCCCCTTCGGGCACGTCAATAATGATTTTACGTGCACATCCTACTCTAAAGTGGAAAGTTACAGCCGGGGAGAGCTGTTGGAGGAAAGGTGAATATGGAACGGTATATCCAGACATATACACAGGTGGAAAGTGCCATAGTATCAACAAGGAGGCCCTGTGTTGGCACACTGACATATCGGCCGATTTTGTACAGAAAATTGTCTCTGATGTGGTTACTTCATCACTCTTATTGCCAACAATGGCTTTTTGTGTCTTGTTGCTCTACCGAGTGTCTTGTATCACTGACCTTGAAAGGGGCGTTACTTTTTGTGAAATGTCAATTAAAGGGGTGTAGGCGGGCGATCGTGTAATATGGCAGGGACTTATGTGTGTGAAATCGTGACTTCTTTATTGTGCTAAAATTACAATATGCCTTATTAGGCAATAAGCAATTGAGATAAATGTTTTCATTCACTCGCTCATTCATACAGTATTTACAAACAGCCCAGAGGCCTCCCAAATCCACATGGTTGTCACCTCCCTCACATACGAAAGAGGAAGCGGAGTCACGCTCCTCCGTCAGCCGCGTCTCCGGGTACGAGCCAGTGGAGGGAGGCTGGCGAAGAGCGTGAGAGCCACAGACCCTCAGGACATGATTGGAGAAACTGCCCACTGTCACGCATTTATAGCAGGTCACGAGGCCACTGCCGTTTCAGTATCCGAGGAGGATTATATGGAACAGTGGTGCAGTGCAATGACTATGCTAGGGGATTAGGGTCGTTGGATAGATTACTATGGAATTTCATGAACTTGGAAGGGATGGGTTCGAGAATGTAACGTATATTAAGATCGTTATAAAGGGTTTTGTTGCTGACGTAATAAGGCGCATGTACTAATGTTCTCGGGACTTTTGATTGAAAGGAATACGCTTGATGTTCGACTTTTTAGCTGTCCCCCATAGCTTTATTCCGTATGTCCAGTGTGCGAAATAAACGTCGAAACCTTTTTCTTATAGTTTAATCTATATGTGTGTGTATATCTGGAATGTCAGGTGCAATATACACATATGACTCACCCCTAGATAATAAAAGAATAATATTAGTGTCGAATGAATGATAAATGAAATAAATTATGAATAATAATTTGTGGGTCGCTGAGATGAACAGAGATACTAGTGAAAACGAATGAAATGTTCAAAACGGCCAACATTAGTGTCAAATCCATCCTTGCCGGGGTTAGCTAAACTGATCGCCGACTGTTCCGATAAAATCTAAGCGCAACTTGAGTCGAATACAACTCAAATAGAATTCTGTACAATCTGGAAATTTTCACAAACTAATATAAAGGTTTGTTGGACGCATTTTGAAAATACAAACGAGTATGTTCCTTAGGCTACAGGTCTATAGGCTATACATCATATTATAGAGGTTAAGTCGAGAACATAAAGTTATTAACTGTAAGCTTAATGAAAATAGTCTTGCTGCGTTAAGGTTCCCCAGATGAGTGAAGGCAGTCTACTCAGAAAAAAATATTAATATTTTTCAAAATCTAAATATTATATTTGATCACAATTCCACTTGAACATACGGCTAAAGATATGTTTCAGTGATTCAGAGGGAGTAGTGGGAGGGGGTCACTTAGTAGTGAAGCCAATCTGAAATCATCCTCATCGATACATTCGCTTATAATCTATGTAATATGTAATATAATATATGTCAATGTTTTCTGAGATAATTTGTTCCAAAGTTGAGTGGAATTTTATAGGTTTTTTCGAATGATAATTTCAACCTGTACAAAATATGTATTAATAGGGGAAGGCTTTTGACAGTGTCAACGTTGTCTTCTTCAGGCACTAAAATACCAATATGTTAGCAATGGCATTACATCTATAATAAAATGAAATGTAGCTAAAATCATTATTTTTTTTCTTTAATAACTAGTTAACATATATATAATAATATTATAATATAATATAACAATGAAATGGTCAAATATATTTAAAGTCATAAGCTTAATTTAAACTACCAATGGTACCGCTAAAGTGCATATACTAAGTACAACATAAACTTAAGCTAACTACTACATAAAATTAAGCTAAGTACAACATAAACATAGATTATTCGTTAAACGTTTAATACAATTTTTAATAAAAATCGATAAATAATGGTTAAAATATTAAATAAATTCTTAATACAATTGTACATTTATAGTTTTATAACCATTTTAAAAAAAAAATCTAAATGTTTTAGTAAGTTTTATTGTGTTATAGCAGTATTGTAGGAGTTCAGAGTTTTTTTTTTTATTGGATTTATGACTTCTGAGTTTAAATTAAGCCTATAATTTTTTTATCAAATTTGACCATTTCATTGTTCTTAGTATATTTATTAAAAAGAATTTTAGGAAATTTTATAATATTATAGATGTTGATATATTATACTATTGATAACTGTTGTGGTGTTTTTAAACTCCAAGGAAATATTACTCTCAAAAACTATTACATTATCTAAGTTAATGGCGTGAGTTTTATTACTAATACCATGTAGCTAAGTTTTAGCCTATGGAAGGAATCCAAGATAGAATTACCAATATGTAAGAAGAATGTACAATGTTTTCTTCTCATGTGTTCTTCATATCTAAGTTTTCTATATATTCTGCCCACAACATTAGTTGTCACATTAGAATACATGATATACCAATTTACAAAAAATATACAAAATTATGATTAATCAGAAGAAATTTCACTTACAAATTACCGGAGAAAACTATAGTCAAGAAAACGGCATACACAGATCATTGGTTTCATTTTTTTTTTCTTATAAAAACATGCAGTAGGATATACAAAACGTTTTTCATGTAGATTTCGTAACCGGGCAGCACGGTTGTTATGTACCCTGTGGGAACCCCCGAATCCGGGACTAACATTCCCCACTGCGTAACTTGTATCAGGAGCACAGGGATAGTGTGTTATGTGGTTTAAGGATGTGTCTTTAAAGAGCCCATGTCGAAATCTTTTTTTTTTTCAGTATCATACTTCGCAATGAGGAAGTCAATACGGTTGAGTAATCATACTTGGTTCAAATTGATTAATTGATCTGTTTTAATACATACAATATGATCTATATTGTATACAATATAATGTTAGCCTACAATAACAACTTATTAAATGAATAGATATATATCTGATTGCAGTTTTTTATTGCTTATAAAACCAAAATGTTTTCAATGCTTTAAACCACATACATACAAATTAATCACAAATTTTCCAAATCAAAATTTAAAATATTAAAAAACTACGTTACTTTTTACAACTAAAATAGGTGATATAAAATCAACTAAATAAATAAAAGATTTAAAATTGAAGGTGAAAATATTATAAATGATTAATATCACCAAAAAAACCTAAAAAAAATATTACCCGTTGACATGTTTACTCACCTACCAAATTAACATGTATAAAATAAGACAAATAAATTATATTAATAGCCAATGACGTGGTTTACTAGTGAAGTATACAAATCACATAAAAAAAAAACAAAGTTTAGGAAAATAAAGTTAGGGAAATAACTGCATTCCATTGTAGAATTCTACGAGTTACCTTCAGTGAATATTAAGCGCTACGCTTTCTGAATAAGCAACAAATCCTTCGTACGAGTTATGTTTTCTTCCAAACTTACGAGCAATATACCTAGCTCGAACGTAGAATACACAATCGACATTGAAAATGTTTAACATCCAACTTGAACCTCATCGGTCTGGCCAGAGGCGCATAAATCGCATTACACATTCTCCTGAGTGACCTCAGTACTCAATGTGTAGTTTGCATTTAAATTACATAGATGTATTCTAGTAATGTTTGTTGGCTGCAAGCCTAACCATCATCAGCACATACATAGAACATGTCGGGCATGTCCATGTATGGATTAGAATTTATGTAATCGAGGAAATAAACGGTGAAAGAAGAGAGGAGATTTTTTTTTTGGTCGCACTTGAATACAAATTACTAATTTAGTAATACTTAAGCAAATTTGGACATACGGAATAGGGCTATGAGGGACACCAAAAAAGTCGAACATCAAGCGTATCAAATCCTTTCAATCAAAAGTCCTGAGAACAATAGTAAATGACCCTTATTACGTCAGCAACAAAACATAACGATCATAATATACCTTACATTCTTGAACTTATCCCTTCCAGGTTCATAAAATTCCATAGTAACCTATCCAACCACCCTAATCCCCTAGCACAGTCATTGTCATGCATCACTGCACCACTCATCCCTATAATCCTCCTCGGAGACTGAAACAACAGTCATTCAACGTAGACATATCAAATTGTTCGACTCTCTGCAGTACTTGACAAACCCGGTGTTTAACACGATAACCCCCGCTCCGTTCCCCCATCGATGGCAGGACGCTGTCGAGGCAGGAACGCTTTAGTCTTAGGTTCTAGTTTTAGGTTTAGTTTTTAGATTTTCCCGCATTTGTAAACTGAAGACTAGAATTGTATATATGTTGACCTTTTAACTTCAATCAGATATTGTTATTAAAACCCGAATGCATCAGTGCATCGCAGTAAGAGGAGATAATTGTTAACTTGAATTTGTAAATTGTTAAAAAATGTTATTAATAAAGGGGTTTAGGGGGGAAAAAACCAGTGACCTCGTGGCCTGCTATATATGCGTAACAGTGTGAGCCCTGGAAATGGGCAGTTTCTTAAATCAGGTCCTGAGCGTATGTGGTTCTCGCACTCTTCCTCAGCCTCCACAGGCTCGTATCCGGTGACGAGGCTGGCGGAGGGGCGTGGGGGACTTCCCAAGACACCGCTTCCTCTTTCCCATGCGAGGGAGCAATGGTGCACAATGACAACAATGTGGATTTGGGAGGTCTCTAGGCTGTTTGTAAATACTGTATGAATGAGCGTGTGAATGAAAACATTTATCACAATTACTTATTGCCCAATGATGCAGATTGTAATTTTATCATAATAAAGTAGTCTTAAAATCAATTTGTTTGGTCTCGTCACTGGCATCCACGAAATACTAAAATACTAAATGACGTGTCATTGGAAACAAAAAGTCTTATAAATATAAAATACTGTATACTAAGGTAATGAAAAAAGTTCCTGTACAGCATCCACACCGACATACTGGCTAGAGTAAAGATCGCAGTGACGCGCTAATGAAACGTGTTTTGGAAACGGTCAAGATACAGTCACCTAACATCCAAAGAGGACGAAAATAGAGCTCGGAGAAAACCGAATATAAGAACACCAAAGCAATCGGAAGTCGGACCTGATTGATAATAAAACAGGCTGATCCATATGCACCTTCTCAACTACCGCCAACAACCGGCGAGGAGTTCCTTGGACGAATTAGCTTCTAACAACAGATCGATAGTCGTTGATATCGATACAGAGTTGAATAAAGATTGCTTTAAATAAAAAGTATTGCAAATAAATAGTTTTTAAAACTTGGCCTGGTTCAACATCGACTAAGCCAAAAAACAAAAAAACACCCTTTGTCTGTGTCACCCACTATCTTACGACAACCTTTGTCGGCTTCTTTCTGCTATAATTGACTTCTTGTCAAGTCATATGCTAATTTTACCTGAGAACTTTCGAAAAAGTGCTAAAAATTTGGTCATTTATGTTTTTTAAGGTGCTGCTGGCTAATTTCAATTTTGCCACCTCAAACTTTTTCCGGAAATATATTTTTTTTATTGTTATAAACAACTTTATTATGTTAAAATCACAATCAAAAGTGATTGAGATAAATGTTCTCATTCATACCATATTTACAATTTCGTCATTCACTCGCACATTCATACAATATTTGCAGACAGCCCAGAGGCCTCCCAAATCCACATGGTTGTCACCTCCCTCGTATACGAAAGAGGAAGCGGAGTCTTGGGAAGTCCACCACGCTCCGCCGTCAGCCACGTCTCCGGATACGAGCCAGTGGAGGCTGACGAAGAGCGTGAGAGCCACAGACGCTCAGGACATATTAAAAATAATATTAAAAAATATGCAAAAAAAAAAACGCTTTAAAACGATTAACCATACATTATTGGAATAAATTAATTTAATACTAAATAAAACATGATATGGTAAAATAGAGATTTAAGGGTAGGTTGAGGAAACGACTGACGCAGATACAGTGCATTCCGCCTCATAATATCGACCCTTAAAACGGAGCCCCAGATAAACAAATGTTTAGAATCAAAATTGAAGGTAATTTACTCATGTTGATTTTAGTGTAGAATGATGTTACTAAAAATATGCATAGTGTTCATACTATGGGAGAAAAGAGGGTTTTTTCTGTATTATTTTTTAAATTCATGATGAAATTCATAATCAGTACCTCGAAAAAACTGATGTTCCATACCATTTGACTGGAATATTGATGGATCTAGAATGTGTCGGTATAGCATGAAGGTCTTCTGTAAGGACAGGATTATAAAAGGTCTATGGATAACTGTTACTCAAGATGTTAACTGGAAAAGTCTTCAGGATTTGCTGGAAGTTAATGATCCAGGTATGGTGATGACGGGGACAAATGGTTAGCCGAGAGGAACGGACCGTGAACATGTTATGTATATATGACAGTCTAATGTATATTCTATGCCTCTTGCTCAACTAACACTTCGCTCCGTTCACAAGGGACGAGGACATTGTCTACTTCAACAAGCGAAATATATCTGGAAAGGCGAATTGGTTATTTTTTTTATTAATGCTTATATAAAGGAAGTTGATATAGTTTTAATAGTTTTTGTTGCCCGGTCTTTGTGGAGAGGTTTGGATTTGTGGAACTCAGTGATGTGATCATGTAATGATTATCGCGTTCTTCGCAGCTTGGTCTGTCGATGTTCAGAAGAGCCTATGAGCCTATAGGAGAGCCCCTTAAGGTCCCTAGTCCAGGAAAGAAATTCATTCCATAAATTATGGAAATCAGTATAGATTCTACATAAATGAATCTATTTACAATAGGTCATTTTATGTCCTGTAGCTTTCCACATACATTTTATACAATTTTTAGTAGTTTTACATTGTTACAAAAGTATAATGTACATTTATACATTCACTGTCTAAACATGTTGAAAAGTGATGGAGCTCAGGTTATGAATCATAGACTTAAAACTAACTTACATCTAACAACAAAATATTAATTTCTTCCGACACTATTGCTATCGATGCGGGAAGGGTGGTGGGGTCATAGTGTTAAACACTGGGTTTGTCAGGTGCTGCAACGAGTCAAAAAACTTAATGTGTCTCCGGAGGAAGAAGTCACCCATCCACGGCACACCAAACAACGGGTGCAGGCCGGCGTTCTTTAACCTCTCGAAAGAGGTATGTCCGACCACTTTTGGCATGATCCCATTCTGGTAATTTTGAAGACATTTGGCTATATTTTTAATAAAGTGGGTAAATAGCGGGGCACCGTACAGCAGAGCTGGCCGGAGGACACATTTATATATCATCAATTTGAGACGAAGTGACAGGTTGGGGGAAGTTAGCAAGTGCGATAGCCGGTAAGACCTTTGTCATACTTTTTCTTTTTTGTTACTAAAATGAGTAGAGAAATGGAGGTGCGCAATCATTTTTATACTTATATAGTATACGACAATGCGTAGATAGGGTGCTACGTTTTTGTGTTTTTACTGGAAGTCCATGTTTATATGACTTAAGTTATATATTTACATTAATAATACAATCAGGTTGTAACAAATCATACGACTGTGCCGTTACTGTGTAGTTTTAGCAAATTTTTCAAGTAGAAGTCTGTTTAAGATTTTAATTGCTTAGAAGGTGTAATTCCAGTTGAGTGGAGTTATTTCCTTGGCGTTGCCAAAGCACTCTTTCTATCATTTATGACTCTTGAGTTACTGTTTCTTGACAAGTTCGAATCCTTATTCCATTATCGCGTTTCTTTCATTGTTTGATGAAAGTCAGAAGCAGCTTCCCACGATCCTTGATTATCTTCTCTCTTTGTTGGTCATCTTCTTCTGTAGTTTTTTCTCTTCAACCAACCCTATCCTAATAAATTATAGACAACCTATCTTCATCTGATATTAGACAAGCCATCCAAACGATACGAAACTAACAAACGATTCAAACGTCTTTGTCGCCTCATGGACAATCGTTCTAGACGAACTAATGGAAACAAGAGGCTGGTCGATACAACAATACTCAGGACTAGTTCGAGTCCCAATCCTGCTAATGTATTATCTCTTTGGCTAATAATCTAGTTCAACACCGCCTACTCCCCAGCAAACCCCCTCTCCGCCTCCCGTGCGACATTTCCGGTAAGGGACCGGACCTTTGTCGACAGGCCGCCTGGGGGCGGAAACCAAGTGCCTTCGGCCGTGACACGATTTTCCTCTTAAGAAATATTAATAAGACAGTTTCTAATTTCTAAATGAAACAGTGACAAACTGCGATGGAGATAAGCTTAAGTAAATCGTTATAACTTTCCGGATGAAACGGTACCCCCCCCCCTCACAGTAGTTTGAAGGCAGTCAAATAGAAAAGAACTATTTCCTAACCGAGACAGGAAATATTAGACCCCAAAATCTGCCACTCTTTAGTAGAACGATTGTGTAATTTGTAGAGCAATAGGGAACGGCGGGTAAAAAAAAATAAAACGTTTTTATTTGTCTTTATCAAGATATTATCACAAATAATCTATAAATATAAATTGTCAGAATATTTCAAATGTTGTAATAAGATGACTTTTGGTCAGCACACTTGAAATTATTTAATTGCCAACTTCAGAGATATCTTCATAATCTCAAAATCAACTCATCATTAACGGATATATCGTATATTTTTTTAATTGTAATTTTACCATGTTTTTTTGTTTTTTTTCCCCTAGCCCCTTTAAATTCAAAGATAATAATATACAATTATAGATCCTCAGGCGAATCTATTTACAAATTATTTCTGTATTTCCTGTAGCGTCGCTACATTATATACAGGTTTTGTTATTTTATAAAAATTATATAATGAATAAAAAAGTATAATGATATACATTATACGTGACTAGACTGAACTGACTAATAAAGGTGTTTGGGGCTCACCTTTTTGATCAACCTTAAAACTAACTTACATACTAATTCTTCCCCGACAGTCTGTTGCCATCGATGCGGAAGGGGTGGTGGGGTCATAGCGTTAAACACTGGGCTTGTCAGGTGCTGCAACGAGTCAAAAAACTTAAAGTGTCTCCGACGGACGAACTCACCCACCGACGGCACACCAAGCAACGGGTGCAGGTCAGCGTTTTTTAAACTCACGCGAGTTATGTCGGACCAGTTTTCGCATGATCCCATTCAGGAAATGTTGGAGACATTTGGCTGTATTGTCAGTCAAGTGGGTAAACAGCGGGGCACCGTACAGCAGAGCTGGCCGGAGGACACATTTATATATCATCAGTTTGAGACGAAGTTTACCATAAAAAATAAACTATAAGCAATTATAAATTTGTTGACATTTTAAGAATGGGAGTTTTTTTTTTTAAAGATAATTATATAAGGATGAATATAAAAAATGTTTAAAAAACAAGCAGGTCATAAAAAAACGAGGGGAGATGATATTAATAAGGAACGTTTTTCACTTTTGAAAATTTATAATAGGATAACTTTTTATATTTAAATGACTAATTGTTCAGAGATTTTTGGTTTTTTATTTTGTCCGTGTTTTTTATTTCTAGGTTTTTTTTTCAGGAAGGTTATATGCCTTAGCCCACTAAGAACCTAACCCTTGAAATATTCAGTAAATTATTTAAAATAACCCACAACTGTCATAATAATAAAATAAAATCAGTTTTTGTTCGGTATGGCCTTTATTAATTTAAACGGACCGAAACCGAACTCGGCAAAATGATTTTAAAATTACAATTCGTTTTGAGGAAGAAATTCGATCATTGCCTCCTCACCACTCAGGTGAAACAGATACCAACAAAACAACAAAAACAAAAAACAAAAACGGTAGCAAAAATAATTATTTAATATATTTTCTCATCCTATTGATTATCCTGTGTCAGGGCTCCAGTGGGATATTGTTTACAAATTGCTTTTGTTTAGTGATTCGTCATACTTGACTCGTATTGTCAAACAGCAATGCAGCTATTTATTGTTATTGTTAGTTGCAAATATATTAATAAATGAGTAGAATAGGTTTATGAAAGAGAGATTTTAGGTTTACAATCAATTTTTTAATGCCTACTGTTTCGAAATACTTTGTAGATTGAATACTATGCCCATCAATAAACTAGACAAAAAACCGCTCATTAATCAAGATTACTCCTCGTCCCAATAAACTCTTCTAGTTTCGATTTTTCTTTTAAAAAACGGCCGACTTGAGGCAGCAACAGAGTTGGAACAGTGTTGGACAACTACGACAATGTGAGATTCCTTCAGGTAGCTCCTAATCATTGTCTACTCATGTAAATTCCCATAGACAGGGGGATATACTGGTCCCTTTTGTCTAGTGGGAGAGCAGGGGTAAAAAGTAGGGATTTAAAAAAAAATGCCGGCCATTCTGGTCAGGAACAAAGAAAGAACGGAAAACCTTATATCTTCTTTTGAAGGGATTTATATACCACACTATCAGAATGGGACACCTTTTGTCGCCTCACTCTGTCGGGAATGAAACCACTGAATGATAATGCGACAAGGAAACATGATGTAGATGAGCATTCAATTTTGGGCCCGCATGAATAGGCAGATAAGTAATACAAAGTAGACAATAATATAACGAACCAGTTATTTAACTTATATTGCATTTGCACTTATTATATTATAATCATTTATTCTTATTTATTATAAATATTATTATTATTTATTCTTTCTTTTTTTTTTTGTCACGGAATGGCCTTAAAGACGACTCGAATATCATTACTTTCGGTTCTTTTCTTGTTTCTGCTTTTCCTTTCCTTCCATTTCCCCTCATTATCTCTACGTGCTTTTGTTTTCTTTCTTCTGTCCACGCGACTCCCTTTTTCGATTTTTTTCTTTCCAACAAGAACCTTAATTTCTTTCAGTCTTTTCCTACATCTTTCTCCATCCTGACAATCCTAGTCCGTTATTCCTAGTCTTTCAATTTCTCCCTTCATCTGCTTGGTGTATCCCCTTGAGCTTTTGTATCATTGGATTTTCTGGAATATTTCCTTGTTTAGTCTTTCCGGGGCCATTCTTACCATATTTCCGTAGAATTTCAGTTTTCTGATCCTTACATCCGTTTCTAGGTCTTTTGTGTCTTTGTAGATTTCTTGGTTGGATCTCAGTCTGTATCCTTCTTTTTGGGGCCGTAGATCCTTCTTATGATCTACATTTGCGATTGCATTTGCAATATTAAATTAAAAGAAAATAGGCTAGAAATATTTAGTTTCCAAGCCAACAAGAGTCTGTCTTTATGGTAAGGAGAAGATAGTTGGAACAGAAGATTTTTGGAGGTTCCAAAGAGTAGTGGGTATAATACAAAAGGAACAGTCAAAGGTTTCCCCCCTCAACCCCTTTATTTAAACATTTTTAACAAATTATAAACAATAAAAGTATTATACATTGGTGATAAGTTACTCCATCTTCTGCATTACTGCATAAATGCATTGTAAGGAGGGTATAATTACAAAACAATCGTTTTAAGGTTAAAAAATACATACATAAACTAGATTAGGTGATGGGGCTCATCTTCAGTTTACAAAAATGGGAAACTTACAAACCAAAACTTAAAGACTAAAGCGTTTTTAAATACCGGGTTTGTCAAGTACTGGTGGGAGTTGAAAAATTTGATATGTCTACGTTGGATGAATTCATCCACCGTAGACAGATCAAAGATCTCGTGAAGCTCACTGCTGCTCCATTGATCTAATGAAGTATTTCTGACCACTTTCATCAGTATACCGTTTTGAAATTGTTGGAGTCGCCGAGCTGTCGTATACGTCAGATAACGAAATAGTGGTGCACCATACAGCAGAGTACGCCTGAGTATGCTCTTGTATATCAATAGCTTGAGACGTGGTGATAGATTGGGGGAAGTCAATAAATGCGTAAGCTGGTAAGACTTCGTGCGAGTATGCTTCAACTTCTTCGCAAAATGGTAACTAAAATGGAGGTGTCTGTCCATTTTAATTCCCAGATATACTACGTCGTTGGCTGGTGAATTTTCCTCCGTTCCTACTATGTAACTAGTAGGGAGCGGGCTTTTTCCCTTTTGAAAAGAGAAAATTACGTAGTCATTCTTACCCGCGTTTACAGAGATATTGAGTCTCCCCAATCTCTCACTGATCTGGTTATAGGCTACTTCAGCCTGTCTTAGAGCTACCTTGGCGCTCATGCTGCTGCTGTACACCGTGATGTCATCAGCGAAAGCAGCAATAGTTGTGTTTTTGTACCGGGCTCTTACAATCTCAGACGATTACACGTTGAGTATAAAGTATATAAGGAGTTGTTTTTTTTTTTCTAAACCCCTTGAATTTATACAATGAAAAATATTAATAACATACTTTGCAAATTTCTCCTCATTCGGCTATGCGCAGATGCATTTGAAGGAGTTCGGGTTACTCAACAATACAGGTTGTGGTTAAAATACAATAACGTGAAAACAAATCTAGGTGATGGGGCTCACCTTCAGTTTAAAAAATGGGAGAAAAACTTACAAACCAAAACCTAAACCTAGAACCTAAAACTAAAGCGTTCCAGCCACGACAGCGTCCTGCCATCGATGGGGGAACGGAGCGGGGGTTATAGTGTTAAACACCGGGTTTGTTAAATATTGTAATGAGTCAAAAAATATAAGGAGTTTATACGTTTTTGGAAGGAGTATAAAGCTTGGAGATCTAGTACTCCGTGAGCAGACTGAGTATTTGAACTCTAGGATATTGTAGGTATA
The DNA here is from genome assembly GCA_930367205.1 of Acanthosoma haemorrhoidale. Taxonomy (NCBI): domain Eukaryota; kingdom Metazoa; phylum Arthropoda; class Insecta; order Hemiptera; family Acanthosomatidae; genus Acanthosoma; species Acanthosoma haemorrhoidale. The sequence continues at coordinate 105,126,641 of OV884015.1, read as the reverse complement.
AGGAAGGGGATGAGACCTGATGATCTGTGGAACTGAGATTTTACTGTTATGGGTCCTACCAAATCACTTTTTTTCATTGTGGTAAACGAGTTCAACATTATAGCACCGCCGTCACAAATGATTGACCTACTGCTCATATTATTGCTAAATTTTACCAGCTGTTATGTCATTATCATTATTATACTGATTCGTTCGGATAAGCCATCGTGATGAATATCAAGTGAGCTGTGTCGAATAGTCCGAGCCAAGTCTGCGCGCGGTTGCAATACCACTGATCCGTCACATGGTATACACGTCAAGTCCCTACCGTAAATAAACTGACTCTTATATAACCATACTGTCCATTCGTTGCAAAAATTGTTGCTCTAATTTTTTTTTTTTTTTTTTTTCTGTTTGTTTGGCTTACTAATACGAGCCTAATGTTTTTTTTTTTGTTTTTTTCCGTATAAATTGATTTGACGCGTAATATGTTTTTTTTATGGCAAAAACCCGTTGTTGAACAAATCAAACCGAAGTCCTGATTGGAAAAATACCCCTTATACTGGCTTGACTACATACATAAGGGTTAACCAGACCATTTAACACACCAAAGTTCCATTGCTTACAATTAAATATTATTCAAAAAACCCTTTTTTTCTGATAGTTAGCCTTAATAAGCGTTTTAGACAATAAATTTTCAGTCTCAAAGTCTCGGACAATGATTACAACAAACAATAAATACTTTATATATCCGTCAACATGCTAAAATATTATATGAGATAACTTAAACATATGTAAAATTGGATTAAAATATATGTATGTAATTTTATATTATCATATATTATATTAAATATATATATGTAAAGAAAGGTGAGCCCCATCACCTTTATTAGTCAGTTTAGTCCAGTCACGTATAATGTATATCAATATACTTGTTTATTCATTATGTAATTTCTATAAAATAACAAAACCTGTATATAATGTAGTGATGCTACAGATAATACAAAAATAATTTGTAAATAGATTCACCTGAGGATCTATAATTATATGTAATTGTCTGCAAGTTTGAAGGAGCTAAGGGGAAAAAAATGTAAAGAAAGTACTCTTTCTTTAATCTGAATATTTTAATTTGCCACGCTGCTTCTACTGGTCCCCGCTAGATGGAGCTATCAGCAATATTCTAAAAGGTGTGATGATACAGAGAAGGTTATGTTAGGTAACAGAGCATGTAAATAGAGTGTGAATAGAGAAATGATAGTTACAAACTGAATTGTCGTTTCTTTGTTTAGAGGTAAGATAGTGTAAATCAATATAAATAATTGTTATAATATAATATATAGTGAATAAAATTGCTAACTTTGTTTACAGAGAAACTGAAATCAGTTTATTCACCCCACCTTCAATAATTGTCTTACATATATATCAGTTAAAACAAGTTTTTAATTTTTCAAACTGTTTCATACTAAATGTGTACATCATACTAAAGTATCAAAAATATTTAAAATGACGAAATGAATATTTTAATTCAATTAAGTATTTAATCTTTGAAATGAATATAATTTTTCTTTTATTTTTTTTTCCCCCTAAGCTCTCTAGTTAGAAATTCAGGATGAGGGAAAAATATAGAATACTTAGGTTAATCGGATCCCTATACTAGAAGTACCTGCTTGAAGGTGGTGTGAGAGGAGTAAGGAATGTGGGAATCCTCGGTGGAGGTTGGTTTCGGTACAGTGGTGAGAGTCCACTGGTGGCTGGGCCTAGAATATCTCTAGGCATGTAGTGTAGTCATATTTAGTCTGATAGCAGTGATGGGTCCCCCTTAGAGGCTTGTTGTTGTGGGGCCTAGTGCCGTGATGTCCACCATTTCCTCTGCTTTACTCGATCTTGTGAGTTGCCATCGTGCCGGTAGCGGTGGTGGTGGTGTCATGTCTTTTAATAGAGGGTTTAGACTGTGTTTCATCGAGTCGAAGAAGTTGATGTGTCTTCTTTGGATGGCTTCGGTGATGGTGGGGACTTCGAACTTCTGTGGATGTCGGGAGCCTTCATATCACGAAAAGAGGTATGCCAGAGTGCCGTTCGCAGGATCTTGTTCTGGAAGCTCTGGAGTCGAGTTATGGTTCTGGCATGTGGGAATCTAAAGATTGGTGTCCCAAACAGTAGAGCTGGCCTCAGGACGCTCTTGTATATTAAGAGTTTTAGTCGAAGGGATATGGCCTGGCTTGTGATGAGACTGAATATGATTAAAATATCTGCTGTTTTTTATACCGTGATAAATGTTATTTATACAGTATTTTTATGAACAGTATTCACTACCCGGTCAGAGCCGGTCGGTTAATTTTTATGCCTATCTTCAGCTGAGAAGAGTTGACATCAGAATGGAAAATCCTTTCTGTTTTTAATTACATTCTCCATTCTTCCCCATGGAAACAGATCAAAAAACAATTTCTAATACGCTTCTATTTACCTTTGCTCATGGTAATACCTTCGTTGGGCCTATACCCCTTATACATATAACCATCTATCGTCTGAAAGAATCATTCGCCAAGACATCATTCAACATTAATCATTCACTGACTCTCTCTGTATCTTACTAGTTAGCTAACTTCTTCATCTTTCTTCTATATTTCTTTCTTTTTTCTTCTATACACAATATAATATATAATATATTATATATATAATATAAGTTTCTTTCTATATCAGTCACCACTGGTTAATACTGCGACTAATTGCTCTCAAAGAACACAGTAAATTGTATAAAAATAGTGTAACTGTGAACTAAGTATTTTTGTTATTACCTTCAATATGGTTCTTTATTCGGTTAGAAACATATTAATGTCTTTATTTCCTTCTATTACAATATTTAGGAGAAGAATAATCCAATGACCCATCAACCCCTTTCCACAAGAGCTTTTGATCACCCCATATCCTTCCTTGTAAGTAGTAATTAAAAACTAATATAGGCAACTATCGGCATTGTTATTGTTTTGTGTAGATTGAGGATTAAAAGAAGGAAATCTGAAAAGTAAGTAGTGCAAAAATCAAAAACATGTTGGCAAGGGTGTAACCATTAAAATCTTTCGCGAAAGAGAAGTGTATTTCGTAGGGAGATCGGCTAAGGTTGATGACAGACAGATTTTAGGTATTCATCAAATATATTTATGGACAACGTTTCAACATAATATGCATGCCTGCATCAGATCCCAATAAAAATTAAAAATGAAAAGAATTGTAATAATTAGGTAAAGTTAGAAAAAGTACGACATGGGTCTTACCGGCTTCGCCACTTGTTAACTTCGACCAACTTGTAGCTTCGTCTCAAACTGATGATCTATAAATGTGTCCTCCGGCCAGCTCTGCTGTACGGTGCCCCGCTATGTGCCCACTTGACTGACAATGCAGCTTAAAATCTCCAACATTTCCAGAATGGGATCATGAGAAACGTGGTCCGACATACCTCTTTCGAGAGGTTGAAGAACGCTGACCTGCACCCGTTGCTTGGTCTGCCGTCGGTGGGTGAGTTCATCCACCGGAGACATCAAGTTTTTTGACTCGTTGCAGCACCTGACAAACCCAGTGTTTAACACTATTACACCACCACCCCATCCCGCGTCGTTGGGAACAGACTGAGTTAAATTAAATTAAAATTAAGTAGTTAAGCAACTTATAGTTTAATTTCAATAGGATTGCTCTCGTGGTGATGCCCCGTTTTATTGCCGTACAATTAAACAAGAGCAGCCATCGGACCTGAAATAGTTTCTGAAATAAAAACTGTTTCGCCTCCGCTGTTCCTAGACAAACTAAAACGGGGATAGACGACGTTGCATGCATAGGGCCAGTAATTGAAAGATTATCTCAATAATTTTCGATTTGCAAAAGACTATTAGAGGAGCTTTGAAATTTCCTGGAGCTGCGAAATCGGCCATTAGGGCCTCGAGCCCTTCACGGTCGGAATCGCCGCGATTAACGTTGCATAATGATGTCCGCTCGATCGCCTCGGTAAACAGTGATTGTCCTCTGAGGGCTTGCAACGACAGTCCTCAATGTCTTGGCTTCATCGACCGCCAGCTGCAATACCATCCTCGAGGGAGATTCACTTTGTCTCCTGGCCATGGCGGTTGTTCTGTCTAAACCCTACCAGTCATTTCTTACATTCAGTTATGTAGGACTGAATAATTCAATTCTGATCTGCATACGGTGGATGAATTCATTCAACGTAGACATATCAAATTTTTCGACTCACTACAGTAAATGACCACCGCACCGTTCTCCTATCGATGACAGAACGCAGTCGAGGCAGGAACTCTTTAGTTTTTAAGTTTTAGTTTGTAAGTTCTTTCCCAAATTTGTCCAGTCTATTTTTATTTTAACTTCTAATTTTGTAATTTTAACTGTAAAAAGAGAAATGTTTTGTAATTCTACCCTCCTTCAAATTAATGTTGTGCTATGCCGGAAGAGGGGCATAGATCCGTAAATTTTGTTCATTTGTTTGTAAAAATGTTTAAATAAAAGGGTTTTGAAAAAAAAAATTGTGAGGAGGATTTTCAGGTCAAATTTGTAAACCGAAGGTGAGCCCCATCACCTAGTCCAGTCAATTTTTTTTGTAATTTGAACTGTAAAAAGACAAATGTTTTTGTAAATCTACCCTTCTTAAAATGCATGTTATGCTATGCAGAAAAAGGAGCCATAAATCGCCAATTTGTTCATGCTATTGTTCATATTTGTTTGTAAAAATGTTTAAAGAAAAACAAAATTAATTCAATTATTCCTTTAATTCTCACCTTTAAGATAAAAAAAAATTAAAAAAAAAAAACAAGACGAAAATTTATCTTTTATTACATCAATTAGCTTATTAAAAATTATTTCGGAGGGTTTAATGGGTCATTTATTAGGGCAAACATCGGATACTTATTCCTTTAAAGCACACCTCAAGACCTATAAATACGGATTATTTTGGCAATAAAAAATATATTCAGTAGAAATGGTACTAGACAATAGGAGTGGCTTTACTTTCCTTTAATTGTTACTAACTCGCTGGCCGAGTAACAATTAAAACTGTTATGAGCGAGCGGTGATAGGTTGTTGGCTGCTCGGTTGTTAGATAGTTGGGTTTCACCACCGGCCACTGACGCCAGTCCCGACCCTAAACACATCACGTCGCTTTCTCAGACCACCCTACTACTCACCAAATTACTATTTACGAGTGACCTCATCGCCTCGGGATCAACTGGGCGTTTTCTATTTAACATCTGAAATACGAAAAGGCGTAAAAGAGAAAATCTACTCATTGAAATAACACATTGACCACATCGCCGGTTAAAATCTAGTATATTATTATAGTTTATAATAATTTAAAATGGGGGGGGGGGGCAGTAATATATTTTGACAAAATATAAAAGGTTTTACAGTTAATTTTAAAAATCACTTCCCATGGATTTGCGCTTTGTTCGGTACCATTTTAAGTAAACAATTCATTTGATGAAGCTTACTCGACTTCTAAGCTGTTATAACTCAAGTCTTATGAATATTTTCACCACTGTTTCCAGACATTTTATTAAACAACGGCTACCACTTATAACTTGTTTAGGCCAGACAAAGATTTGGAAAAAAATAATGCAAATATTATATGAAGGAAGATATAATTTAAGATTAAATCTTTAAATGTAGGTCATGAAATGTATTTATTTTATTCCTTTTTAATACATACTTCTTTATTGTGCTAAAATTACAATCTGCCTTATTAGGCAATAAGTAATTAAGATAAATGCTCTCATTCATACAATATTGACAGACAGCCCAGAGGCCTCCCAAATCCACATGTTTGTCACCTCCCTCCCATACGAAAGAGGAAATTCCTTCATAATAGCAATCTTATTTTTGGTAACATCAACTTAAGGAAAATATACTATGAAGAACTATAGATTTGAAGCAGTAAATAAGGTAGAGTGAGCTCTGGGCCCAAAGATAATGCTTTGGCTCAGACTGTGGTGAAGTTGCGGCTGTACGAGACTGTTCCCCTTGGAACTTGAAATCATCAGATCGACTTGCTAACGTTGGCCTACCAACTTGAAATCATCAGATCGACTTGCTAACGTTGGCCTGCCAACTTGAAATCATCAGATCGACTTGCTAACGTTGGCCTACCAACTTGAAATCATCAGATCGACTTGCTAACGTTGGCCTACGAACTTGAAATCATCAGATGGACTTGCTAACGTTGGCCTACCAACTTGATGAAAGAGGAAATTCCTTCATAATAGCAATCTTATTTTTTGTAACATCAACTTAAGGAAAATATACTTTGAAGAACTATAGATTTGAAGCAGTAAATAAGGTAGAGTGAGCTCTGGACCCAAAGATAATGCTTTGAAGGCTTTGGGACCGGGCCTTTGGCTCAGACTGTGTTGAAGTTGCGGCTGTACGAGACTGTTCCCCTTGGAACTTGAAATCGTCAGATCGACTTGCTAACGTTGGCCTACCAACTTGAAATCATCAGATCGACTTGCTAACGTTGGCCTACCAACTTGAAATCATCAGATCGACTTGCTAACGTTGGCCTACCAACTTGAAATCATCAGATCGACTTGCTAACGTTGGCCTACCAACTTGGGCGACCTCAATCTTCTTCTTGACTCTTTCAAACGGACTTTCGCGTTGACATCGCCACCCCGTGGTTGTCTTTCAACACTCGACTGGCCGACAACAACGTGAATATAAACTTGTATTCCTTTATTCACACAACATTGTTTAATTCCTTATTTATTTATCATTGCGGCTATTTATAATAACAGGTTCAGATTTTTTAAAATTATTTTATATTATTTTTTTTTTAACGAATAATCGTTGGATTTGTAAATTTTATTTAAAATTATTCTAATCAGGCCAGCTATCAACATTTTGTTATTTATTAATTTTAAAACTAACTGCACCACCATTGTGTATATATCTTCTTTTTTTTTCTGACTCACACTGTCACTTATTTATAGCAGGTCACGAGGCCATTGCCGTTTTAGTCTCCAAGGAGGATTATAGGGATGAGTGGTGCAGTGCAATGACTGTGCTAGGGAATTAGGGTGTTTGGATAGGTTACTATGGAATTTTATGAACTTGGAAGGGATAAATAAAGTGTATTGTGTTATATTTTTTGTTCAGTTTAATTCTTTACGGATAACTTAGCGTAAACATAATGGCTGTTCACATCAACCCTCGTCTCAAGACAGCGTGCTAAATGATACGTGAATGATGCTGAAGCGGTCAGATTTGGCGTTATCAAATTGCAATGTCCAACACTACCCGGCGAGGAAAATGGCAAATGGCAGGGAGTCCTTTATTAAGAAGCCCCTTATTACGTCAGCAACAAAACCCTTCATAACGATCTTAATAAACCCTACATTCTTGAACTCATCTCTTCCAAGTTCATGAAATTCCATCGAAACCTATCCAACCATCCTAATCCCCTAGCACAGTCATCACACTGCGGCACACATCCCTATAATCCTCCTCGGAGACTATAGCGGCAGTGGCCTCGTGACCTGCTATAAAAACGTGACAGTGGGAGTCCTGGCAATGGCCAGTTTCTCCAATCATGTCCTGAGCGAATGTGGCTCTCGCGCTCTTGGTCAGCCTCCACTTGCTCTGGTGACGTGGCTGACGGAGGCGCGTGGGGGACTTTCCAAGATTCCGCTTCCTCTTTCACATGCGAGGGAGGTGACAACCATGTGGACTTAGGTGGTCTCTGGGCTGTTTGTAAATATTGTATGAATGAAGAATTGTAAATATGGTATGAATGAGATAATTTATCACAATTACTTATTGATTGTATTTGTATTATAATAAAGTTGTCTTTTAACAATTGGAAATCTCATATTCGTACGTCTTTAGCTGATCTCTCCCTAAAATATTGTCAAATTCTTTATCTTTTGTGGATTGGACAAACTCGCTGGAAAAGGTCGGTAAGGAACCGTTGCTTTATCGATTAGACCTGGCCCTTGACAGAGAGACACACTCGGGCGGAAGGACGTCCTCACGATTACTACCCGACCCTTGAAGATATAAAATAATATTTCCTGAAAGGACTCCCAGGAAGGTCGGGTTGCCCAAGCCGATTACCGAAGTATTCAAACCGAGGGGGAATTGCCGCAAAGTTAGTGTTTTATTCCCGAAGGATAACCGGGCCAAGGGTACGCCGAAACCGCATGAGACCTGCTGAGGCCGAACGCCGATCGCCACCACACTGTGGCAGTCCCCAACCTCGTCATGAAGTTATTCACCTGCGTCTCGCCCAAGTCGGAGAAATCTTTCAAATGGGTCCATCTTGCCCACTCCACCATCTCTATTGGTCCCCAATTTGCCGTCTAAGTAAATCAGCTTATAATAATAGCAATTTTTAATTTAGTTTAAACAGATTGTTTATATGTTTATTTTTCTTGCTTTTGTTTTTGTTTTTTTTAGAAAAAAATGACGTCAAAATTTATACCATCATTTTTTAGTTATTTTCCTATAGGAAGTATCTGTATGTGGCTACCGTCTTTTCAGTGACTAAGCGACAAAATGTCTACCTTGAGTCGAGCAACTTGCGTTAAATTGCGTACTTATAGTAATCATTCATTATGTTTATTACTACCTTATCCCTCCCTTATCATAATTTTTCAACTTATATTTCTAAATCCTCAAAATACTTAGATTAGATACAATTAGGAAAAGTGTCGGGTTTTTTTATTTTTCCTAACCCCTTTAAATTCACAGATAATTATATACAATTATAGATCCTAAGGAGAATCTATTTACAAATTATTTTTGTATTTTCTGTAGCATCGCTACATTATATACAGGTTTTGTAATTTTATAAAAATTATATAATAGAATAAACAAGTAATGATATACATTATACATGACTGGACTGAACTAACTCTAATAAAGGTGATGGAGCTCACCTTTTTGATCAAACTTAAAACTACCTTAAATACTAATTCTGTTGGGGGGGATGTCCACTGATTTTTCTATGGTCTTATTTCAGAATTTCAAATCAACGAGTACAGATATAATCCTAATTCCTAATTCACACAATTAATCTTGTAATAGTCAGAGCGTTTATCTCTGAAATATCTCAATACGTCTAATTTTAACCGGAAAATAATTATTTGTTGGATCATTAAAGAATGGCTGTTAACCAATAAAAATTGTCATTGATATTAAACATAAATGAACATATACACAAGTCATCAACAGAGAAATCGATGCAAACATAACATAATTAGGAATCGTTGGTTACATCGTGGCTGTATCTCGTCGTATGAATAGCTGGACTCCAGTTGGAGCCTGACAATATTTCTTAACTTCCCCCTCGAGTTCCTTGTCAGTTGTAGATGATTCGCTCTTTTGGTATGAATCGTTCCCTCCGATTCCCTAAAGTCTGTTAAGGTGTCATAGCTCTCAATACTTGCTGTCCCTTTAGGCTCAATATGAAATCAGAAAACATGCTATTGTCTGATCTGTACAATGCAAATTCCATAAAGTGAGTTTTGGCTGAGGTAGTAAACCATTTAATAATGGGTTATTTAGATTTTTAACTGTAAGTTATACTTAAGCAAACCTGGTATGCAATCCTATCAATCAAAAGTCCTGAAAACAATAGTAAATGCCCCTTATTACACCAGCAACAAAACCCTTCATAACGATCTTAACATACTCTACATTCCCTTCCAAGTTCATTAAATTCCATAGTAACCTCTCCAAACACCCTAGTCCCCTAGGACAGTCATTGTACTACACCACTCATCCCTATAATCCTCCTCGGAGACTGAAACGGCAGCCTGACATTCTATAAATAAGTGACAGTGGGAGTCCTGGCAATGGCCAGTTTCTCCAATCATGTCCTGAGCGTATGTGGCTCTCGCGTTCTTCGTCGCCCTCCGCTGGCTCGTATCCGGTGACGCAACTGACGGAGGAGTGTGGAGGACTTCCCAAGACTCCGCTTCCTCTCTCGCATGCGAGGGAGGTGACAGCCATGTGGATTCGGGAGGCCTCTGGGCTGTTTGTAAATACTGTATGAATGAGCGAGTGAATGATGAATTGTAAATATTGTATGAATGAGAACATTCATTGCCTAATAAGGCAGATTGTAATTTTAACGCAATAAAGAAGTTGTATATAAAAAAATAATAATAATTTCGTAAGATTTTATTATTTTGCATAGGGATAAATAATGTTTAGATATATTTTATCTTGTAGCAAAATGTGTTAACTTACTGTCGTGTCCATGGCGAAGATATTTTTTATTTTGATTATGCACCGCTAAGGATGACTATTTCTCAATTTTCTAAACATCCCTCCCTCTATTGTATAACACAGCTCAATATGTGAAGAAAATGTCCATACATAGAAGACAATGGCTAGAGTCCGGACGATACCGTGTACCAGCCAGCCTTTCACCAGCTGCCGCTCTTTCTAGCTGTGAATCCTCTTCTTTCTCACTTCTTAGGTGTGTGAATGTGTGACCGTGTGAATGAATATATTTTTTTTAGGCCAGCATATCTTTATCTAACATTATACTATAACTCATTAATACGAAATCTAGGGCTTCACAACCGTCTACATGCAAGCGTTTCTCCATCAGGGTCTGCTGTCGGATGCGACATGTTAATAACGTTACCTAACTGGGGGATGTTACTTTAGCTTATGTTTTATTATTCGTAGGTCCCAGAATAAAAATATATATATGTGTTACCCCCCCCCCCCCCCAGCAAATTATATTATTAATCAGCTAGATTTTTCATTATTAAACAATATGTTAGAAAAATATTTACATATTCACTAATAACTAATTACAGAGTCCAAACATAAAAGCTTTACTATGAAAATAACGATCGTAAAAATGATCAGCTCAAACCTTTGACAGGTTTGCTTTACAAGCTCAAAATGTATTTAACCACAGACCCTTTTCCTAATCCTACAGTCCTACCTTTCAAACCGCTTCTTCCAAGTTCACTGTGTCTTAGAATATTCTAACTACTATCCCATAAAAGCAGGAGTTCCACAGGGCAGTGTCCTGGGTCCCATCCTCTATAACCTATACACCGCTGATGTCCTCTTTACCCCCAATACTTTCTTGGCAACATTTTCAGACACTGCTATCCCTCTCAGACCCAGATATAGCATACCTTAACCTTCAAAAAAACCTTGATGAGATTGAATAATAATGATTGAATCTATCTGAAAATTTAAATATATAATATATATATATATATATATATATATATATCCCGCAATAATCAAAAGTATGACGATTAGGTTTTGATTAAAATACAAAAATGTTAAGAATGCAAAAAATTAAATGAAAGTGGAAAAATTCTGGCCTATTTCGTTCAAATCCCAGCTCGGAAGATTAGAAACGATATAAGTTAATGACGGTAGTGCAAAAAGTATTTGAAAGATTTTAAAGTTTTGAAAACCGAAAGAAAATCTTTAGTTCAAATAAAGGCTAAAGAATTTTTAATCATAACTATCCAATTGTTTTGTTTTTTTCACAATTAACTTATAAGTTAATAATTTCTAAAAAAATTTTGCACATTGAAAATAATATGTAAAAAAAAATGCCAGTCGGTAAAAATTATACCGATACAAATCTTTTAAACAAAATATAAAATCAACATTTATATAATTAAATTCTGTTAATTTTTCGGACTCCATGGGAGCTGGTGTAATGTTGCAGCTGATAAAACATTAGAGACACCTTCAGATATAAATTGAAATCCAGCAGTGAAGTTCGTTTGAGAGTTTGAATTGGATTTTGAAGAAGCGGAAAACGGCTTAACCCGTCGTAAATGTCATCGAGAAAGAACAAACAAGAATATAATACAAACTCAAAATTAATTTCGACATTAATCAAGATTCAAGCCCATGGAATAACATTGAATCATCAGCTATTACTAAGCCCCCCCCCCCCTCACTCCATACTTTTTTCTCGGAAGAGATTAAGGTTTAATTTAATTCTAAGTAATTTTCTCTTCAAAGTCCTTACAAGTCTCCTTACAAATACAGTTAGACCCTAAGCTAAAAGTTGTGTGCATATATAAATATATTAAAAACCCAAACGTGCAGTTAAGTTGGATTCTTCACTCAGGCAAAGTGATACGAAACAATTATTTAAAGTGGAATGAGTTCCCTTCACAATCTTTACAATTTTTTTAACTACTTAAACTTGTTAGCCAACTACTGATCGGACACAGAGGGAGTATGAGCTCTTTACACAGGTTTAAATTGACTGGTAACAACAGATGCCCTCGTGACAACAGTAGGGTACATGACTAAAGTTAGTAAAATGATAATATTAAAAATGTGGCACCTATTTGGAAGCAGAGTTTAATAAATGATTACTTTGAAGACTACAGTCAATTAAATTGTAATATACTCGTACTATACAGTTACGCCTTCATATTTTATTTTTATTAATTACTTATATAGTTTATACGTTATTGATTTTATTATTATCGTAGCTGTAGTGTCTAATAGATGGAGCATGTAGTCCCCTAATAAATGAAAATACTGTAATATCCTACTCAATATAACAGAGACTTTCTGAACGACTCTACTATTGCTATTCTACATGCATAAGTACAGATATATAACACACAATTTCTCTGCATTTATTTTTTATATATAAAATCTTTATTGCGATAAAATTACAATCTGCCTTTTATTGGCCAAAAAGTAACTGTGATCAATATTCTCATTCATACCATATTTACAATTCGTCATTCACTCGCTCATTCGTGCAGTATTAACAAACAGTCCAGAGACCTCCCAAATCCTCATAGTTGTCTCACCTCCCTCACATGCGAAAGAGGATATCAGCGGTGTATAGGTTATAGAGGATGTGACCCAGATCACTGCCCTGTGGAACTCCTGCATTTATGGGATAGTAGTTAGAATATTCTAAACCACAACGGACTTGGAAGAAGCGGTTTGTACATGTTTTAAAGCTAGCAATCGATTTTTTTATTTCAATTACACACTCGTGCGTATCTATCGGGTGAAAAAATATGAAATGTCAGTTCCTAGGGTATGAGGCAAATGAAAGAAAAAACAAATGACATTATTTTTATTCTAAATAACTTCCGCTAGCTTCAATACATACCTTCCAACGCCCAACAAGGTTTTTTTTATCACTTGTTCAAAGAAATTTTTTGGCTGAAGTCGAGAAATGAAAATTTGACCTACTTTTCATTTTTGAATATCTTGTTGTTTTTTTTATAAACGCGTCAAACGCTCTTAAAAAATAACGTCAGTTGTTTTCCTAATAGCACGAAGGTGTCGTATAACTAAGTATGGCTGGCGTTTTAAGTGCTTTGAAAGTTCTCTACTTGTCTGCTGTGGATTGGCCTCAGCTAAAGCCTTTAATTCATCATCGTCGAGCTTGGTTTCTTTGTCTTTCACCAGATTCATTCTCGAGGCTTGTATTGCCGGATTGAAACCTAGAGAACCATCAATATACAGTTCTTTCATTCACTGTACCGTGATCAAAACTCGTACTGATATTTCAAAAGCATTATATTTTAAATGGTTAAAACCTTCTAATTGTTCAGTTATAATATTTATTGAGGAGAAGGTACATCGTGCACTGAATAATAGTACATATGGTGTAACGGTTTTTCATCTGATAGCACAGATGTATGGATGGTCCAGATATCTAGAGAATGGACGATCAGCAGTGATTCTCAATTGTCCCTCGAACACTGCCGGTTGAATAAAAGGAGATAAATATCTGATAATGTTTGAACTAATTTAAGCACAAACAGCTGTTATAGAATCAGCTGTTTGTTATATCAGCGGCTGTTACAACGTAAATACAATTATGCTGTTGAAAATATTCTTATGGTGCTTAAGCTACATCCGGTTACGTTGTTGTTAAGACTATGCTGCGTAACAAGGCGAATGAATCACTTTTGGATTTATAGTTCCTTAGGCTTTCTAGCAATAATTCTAAAATGCCTGACTTTAATCTGATGTAGAGAAGTTACATATAAATATTCATTAGATGTGACTTAACGCGTATCCTGTGGCAGATAGACCGGAGAAGTTTGCAGCACACAAGCACTTCAGTAATCAGAAGCTTTATTATTTACCTTGTCATTGTCAATCAGAACCATACTTGGAGTAATAACCATTAAAAGTTTTGTCTGATGGTACCATTCAAAGTCAAATTGACCTCTTAGGCAAGAGTTCTAGTGAATGCAGTAAGGCTCAGTGTAAACAATCAAAAATGTAAACAACTTTCTGCCCGCCTCGGGATTTGAAACGATCAGACGCGAATAATCAATAGTTTATTATATAATTAAAAAATAAACGTATGACCATGTTGTTGGGTGTTAGTTGTCAATGTTAGCGAAGAGTAGTTATTTTGAAACATAGATGACGCCAAGAGCACATAAAGCAGAAAATGATATTTTTATTAGTTCTTAACCGCTTCAGAAACAAAAGAAAATTTTATTACCATTGTCGAATAAATGACAGTACGACATAAAATTGAACAATATTTAGCAAATACCTGTTTGAAAGCTCCAAGTTCGGGCTCGGTATAACGTTCAGCTGTGGATATTTAGTAAATTTAATTTTAGACTTATCCCGTATTCTCCGACTTCGAATTTGACCAGCAAAATTTGAAAAATTTCGTTTCGACACAACAACTGGTTCGGATCACTTTTTACGTTTAAAAATTCATTTTTCCCGAAATTAAATTTGTAAGTACAAAACCACACTCTTTTGACTCACTCTATTAAACACAATGAGAGACATGAAGTATAATGTGATATATAAAACAAATTTGATACTCTTATATAGAAAGCACATGATTATAATTATTTATAATGGATTTTCTTTCAGGTTTCGAATTCATCCAAATAACTGATGTTCCTGACACCTTGGATTGGATTAATAATATATTTTGTTCAGGTAAGTCTTAATAATTAATAGATATTAATAATAGATTAGAATTTGCTATCTGCCATTACTCCACGTCCCGTTGAGACCCCGCTCTAAAATTTACTGCTTATAATATTACAAACAAACATTTTCTTCAAAATTTATATGAAACACTTCTAAATTGATAAGGAAATGTTTTTTTGAAATATCAAAAACAAAATTATTTACACTAGTCAAGTAGCATATTGAATAAAACCTCGAGAAATTTTTCGAATGGGGGTAGAGGTCAATAACTCTACACCCTTTATAAATCGATAAATTTTATTTTGAAAACGTTTACGCATGCATAAAAAAATATATATATATATAATTTTAAATTTTTAAGGGAGAATGATTCCTGAAATTGTTTAAATAAAATAAACTAACTGAAGGGTATTTTTTCTACCCACAATGTTACTTTTATCATCCTGGGCGCATTCGACAGTAAAATTGTCATTCTCAGATGTTAAAACAATGATACAAAATATCAAATTTCTACACCATATAAGAAATCGGATTAAAATAATTACATATGAACAGCAGTTAAAAGACAACAAGCTAAAATACAGACAAATAATAGTTCATTAATAGTTTTGTTTAAATAATAAACACTGTTAAAAAAAAAATTTTAACATTATTTGATCGTTTAATTTTTCTATCTGCCTTTAATTGGCGATTAGGTTTGTAAATTATTACCAGCGTTTTGATTGAGTCAGCATTTCGATATTTAATGCATCATTTTGTTTATTAAAGTTTTCTTGGTTCTTTTCTAAATCGAATTTAATTTTCATATCGTCTGGCGAGTTTATGTTATTTAGAATTGTCATGCTCTAGTAAGCCAAATTATGCACTTTAATATTATTAAAGTTTATAGATACATATATACAACATATAAATTAGATATATGTACGAGCATTGATAATTATCAGCAGCTCTGTCCGATCCCAATTCAAATTCCTATTCCTAGTATGTTATTTAATGAGAGAAAATATATTGTTATACGCCCGTGGATTAATATCCGGTATTTCAGGTTATCCGAGCACTCGGTGCAGCATCTAACAAACCCAGTGTTTAACACTATGACCCCACCACCCTTCCCGCATCGATGGCTACAGACTGTCGGGGAAAATTAGTTTAAGATTTAGTTTTTGGTGTTAGATGTAAGCTAGTTTTAAGTTTATGATAAATATGGTGAGCCCCATCACTTTTAATAAATTCAGTCGATTAATGTATAATGTACATCATTATACTTTTGTACAATGCAGATCACTATTTTGTATAAAATGTACCCAAGCTACAGGAAATACAATGAAGCAATTGTAAATAGATTATTTTGTAGAATCTATATTTTGTACATATATAAATTTGTAGCAAGAGGATATGTAACAAAAAAAACAGGTGAGCCAACCCGTGTTCAACGGGAACCGATAGCTGTGCCAATATTTAATTTCTTTAAGGTTATACCATTCTCTGTGTCTTACAAATATCTAAAAAAATTAGATACACAAGAACTTAACCCTTGTTACCTTTAGAACTAGAGACGCGCACACTGTCCTACAAATATTGTACGTACAAGATGAAATCAAATTTGAGTACAAATTTTTATTCGGATACAGTGAAATCGAGTCTGGACTTCATTAACACTCTAACTCAATCGAAATTCTTCACATTTTACAGAAGGGGGGTCCTTTTAGATAGAATCGAGGTAAAGTTCGCATTTCAGCCAAATCAACTGACCATTCGTGACACAGGTCTTTCTAGTCTGTCATTTCTAGACCCTCTGTAATTGGATTTTTTGTCCAAATATAGCCATTAAGAGTTCAAACTCGAGTCGATTGGAGTCAGATCATGATTATGTCCGATATTGAACACCGAGTAATTAATATGTTCATTAATACCTGAAAGCCACTCGAGGCTACATCGTCGCCCTGTTATCAATAAACTGATAAGATAAATGAAAACTGAGAGAGATTGTATTCATGCTACAGACGGACGGGCAGAACTCATCGCCAATAAAAGACAATAATAAATCAGAAAGTTGTAGATTAATTAAAAAGTCATTCTTAGCTTATTACTTCATTATTGAGAAAGCGATTACTTCTGCAACTCTCCAATGAATTATTAATGACATCGGTTCCCTTCTTAGGAAAATTTCTTATTAACACTTTAATTACATCACATTATTATTATTTTTTTTTTTTTTTTTTTCTTCCTCACCCGTAAACGATGAGGAGAAAGCATTTCCGCGTAGTGAGTCATTTCAGTTGAACGCATGGTTTAAAAAAAACAACAACAAAAAACACACCAAGCTTATCATCATGTTACTTAACGAAAGCCACGCATTGTTTTTTTCAATAATATTAGGGAGAGGCTTCACTTTCAAACGGATACGAATAAATAGAATTTCTGTTTGTACGTACACTTAAAAAAAATTGTTCCAACGCACTTAAAATCTCCTTCGTTAACAAAATAAATAGAAATATAAGAGCACTTAAAACTTATTAAAAACCAGGGGTGACGTCTTGGACTTGATAGTTTGGCTAGTGCTCTAACGTGTACATATCAATAAAGTATATAACCTTTATGTGATAGTCATTTGTATCGTTTTATTTTGAATTTTCCGCCATTTGTTCAGTAAAGTGCAGGCAACCCTAAAAGCACAATTTGACAGCTGACAGTTTAGGGTTAGTAAAAATGGAGCGTTACACGATAGAAGAACGTGTCTTTATTGTTGAACATTATTTCAAAAATAATGAAAGTTTGGCGGCCGCAGTTCGAAAATTTCATACAAAATATGGTCGGAATAGTGTTTTGACTTCATCAACTGTGAAGAGATTAATTGAAAAATTTAGGGATACTGGATCAGTTGGAGACACTAAACCCACTGGTCGTCCAAAAACAAGCCATTCAAAGGTCAATATCGAAGCAGTGCGTGAGAGTGTTGTTGAAAATCCACAACACAGTTCTTTGTGCCGAAATTGGATGATATTGATGTAGCCAATGTGTGGTTTCAACAAGATGGTGTCACATGCCATACAGCCCATGAAACAATTCAAATACTGCATGAGACATTTCCAGGTCGTGTACTCTCTCGTTACGGTGATCAGAATTGGCCCCCTAGATCGTGTGATTTAACACCTTTAGATTTCTTTTTATGGGGTTATTTGAAGTCAGAGGTGTATGTCAACAATCCCACATCCACCCGTGCATTAAAAGAGGAAATTTAACGCTGCATCGACGAAATTCAACCACATTTATGCCAAATGGTCATGGAAAATTTCGACAAAAGAGTGCGTATGTGCCAGCAAAGTACTGGAGGCCATTTGCCCGATGTGTTATTCCATAAATAACCCTATCCTATTTAATTTATAATTCAATAAAAAATAACAACAAAAATACTATAAACTGTGCTTTCTATTTAAATCAAATCTTGCGTTAGTTCTGGGACACCCTATACATATTCATTTTTTATGGTTTGATCATTTTTTTTTTCAAAATCAGTTGGTCGTAATCGTCAGTGTTTTGAAAAAACGAAAGTTTATTGTATATAGGTTCATATATTTAATTAATTGTACTGTCAATTTTGTAATTGTAGTAGAGTATTGGAAAAGTCAAACTTCTTTAATTACTTGATGTTCCTTTTGTGTTGGTCCATCCGTTTCTAAATTTATTTTATAGAATTACCAAGATAGGTTGGATTGCAATTTTGAGCCCTATGAACTCCCAGTATATTAAATTTGTTTGCATTTATCAAATATATAATTATTTACATTATTAATTATCACGTTTAAAATTAATTTGTTCATAAAAATAAATATTTCAGGCATCCGACTAAGGTAAGCCTATTCCGGACCCCTTTTCCGTCGTCAACACTTCATATAATTTAATTGGAGTTTATTTCCATTTTTATGCATGCAATTCTATTTGGAGTTTCCAACGAGATTACAAATATTTTCAAACTCCATAAAACGTAATAAGGTTTATTAATTATTGTTAATTTGTCGACATGATTGATAATAATGTCTTGTTTTTTATTGAACTCCAGTTACACGAAGTCATTAAAATTTTTTTCGTAACAATAACTCAACCGGTGATGTTTTTTCAGTCATGCTGTTTCGCGTGGTAGTTCCATTAGATACCCCTAATTCATCCAAAATTGTTTTTCCTCCACTATATCAATAAATAGACAAAAAAGTGTAGATTTTATGCATAGTATGCGTTGTATTATATCATAATACAGTACCAATCACAATCATTTTATCATCGGGAAGATTTAATATTGTTTATGGCAGCGCAGAGAAAAGATAGACATATAATCTGTAAATGCTTAAATTAAGCCGACTAAATCCTAGATATACTAAACTGTAAGGACAATGTGTGAATATGGATAGTAAACTTGTCCATACTGCTATGAATTAAACCTGTCGACAAGTATATAGAAAGTGCAACAATACACAGAGACAGTTTAACATAAAACTGTTGGAAAGTGAGATTTACAACTGTCAGAATGACGAGAAAGGAGACGAGGAGTGTACAATGCCGCTAGACCACACTACAGAGCACAGAGATTGTAAGCGGGTCAGGCTCTACCTTAGCGAATGGACCTGTAGAGCTGTTTAGCCACGGCTATAGTGCGCTATTAGCGCTAACAGCCCATACGTACACCGTGTGCTTTCCACAGGCGTCGACCTTGCCGGAGCATTGGCCAACAACGGTTCTTAGCAACTCCAAGTGCACGGTTTGGAGCTAACAGGAAAGCGGCACGGGCAGCATCAATCAATCCGACAATGATTGTATATCTACTGTGATGAGAGTGGATGAATAGAATAGTCGGAATACAAAAGTGAGTAGAAAATTACTCCTTGTAACTTCTCGGACCTGTAACTGACATCGGGTAGTGATCATGAGCTACACAAATAAAACAACACCCTCCATGCAAATAACGGGATATCAGTGACAGACTGGGCATGTTAAACATCAGTGTAAACGCCGGGAAGACCGACTGCGTAATCTTCTCCCTCCTAATGGGAAAAAATGCCTTGCCAAAATCATATAGCATAGTAGGACAAGAGAACTCGCCAGCTTTCTCAATACACTATCTGGGTATAAAAATGGATAGGCATCTCCATTTATCTACTCATTTTAGTAAAAAAATAGAAAAAGTACGACACAAGTCTTACCGGCTATCGCACTTACGACGCTGACTGACAATACAGCCAAATGTCTCCAACAATTCCAGGATGGGACCATGCGAAAAGTGGTCCGACATACCTCTCTCGAGAGGTTGAAGAACGCTGATCTGCACCCGGGGCTTGGCGTGCCGTCTGTGGGTGAGTTCATCCGCCGGAGACACAGTTTTTTGACTCGTTGCAGCACCTGACAAACCCAGTGTTTAACACTATGACCCCACCACCCCTCCCGCATCGATGATAACAGACTTAAGACAGGTTAAGAATTAGTATGTAAGTTAGTTTTAAGGTTGATCAAAAAGGTTAGCCCCATCACCTTTATTAGTCAGTTTAGTCCAGTCACCAGTGGCGTAACTACAGGGTGGCAGGGCTGGCAAAATGCCACGGGCCCCCAACCCAAGAGGGCCCCGGCCCAAGTGATTTATCTAATAAATATCTTGTTGAAATTAAATTGTTATTTTATTGTAAATGTATAAACCCATGTTCTTTTCAATTGAAATTTGTTATTGGTTGTGGGTAACTAAACTACTCGTAAGTATAATAAAGCTTAATGATAGGGCCCCCATTAAAGGAATTTGCCACGGGCCCCAGATGATATAGTTACGCCACTGCCAGTCACGTATAATGTATATCATTATACTTGTTTATTTATTATATAATTTTTATAAAATAACAAAACCTGTATATAATGTAGCGATGCTACAGGACATATAAAATGTGATATGTGAATAGATTCGCCTGAGAGTCTATAATGAAACCGGGCGGAGTATTGTTTTACATCATCAGCTTGAAACGCTGAGTGATGGTCAGGTGTGAGAGCCGGTAAGTCATCTAGACGATACTGTCTGTAAGGGTATTCTGTTGATTCCCTACTGTGCAGGATTTAGGCAACCGTGGCATCTCTTGAAGATCTCGCTGTCTCTCACTCGTTCACTGTGATCGAGTTACAATTATTACAATTTGTTTTCCTTATCTCCTGCAAAAGTAGTTTTGTATTGTTAGTCGGCCAACAACCTAGTATACCTGGCCATTAAAATGGACCGACACCTTCGTTTTAGTAATCATTTTGCGTGGAAGTTGAAGCAAGCACGCATGAAGTCTTACCGGCTTACGCATTTATTAACTTACCCCAATCTATCACTGCGTCTCAAGCTATTGATTTACAAGAGCATACTCAGGCCTGCTCTGCTGTATGGTGCACCGCTTTTTCGTTATCTGACGTATACGACAGCTCGGCGACTCAAACAATTCCAAAACGGTATACTGATGAAAGTGGTCAGAGGTACTTCATTCGAGCAGCGGAGCAACAGTGAGCTTCACGAGGTCTTTGATCTGCCTACGGTGGATGAATTCATTCAACGTAGACATATCAAATTTTTCGACTCACTACAATACTTGATAAACCCGGTGTTTAGCACGATAACCCCGCACCGTTCCCCTATCGATGGCAGAACGCAGTCGAGGCAGGAACGCTTTAGTCTTTAAGTTTTTGTTTTTTTTTCCAATTTTGTAAACCGAAGGTGAGCCCCATCACCTAGTCCAGTCTATTTTGGTATTTTAACTGTAAAAAGATAAATGTTTTGTGATTCTACCCTCCTTAGAATGCATCATAGTATGCAGCAAGAGCCATAAATCCGTAAATTTTGTTCAATTGAACTGTTCATTTGTTTGTAAAAATGTTAAAATAAAGGGGTTTTGAAAAAACCCTTTTCTAAACAGATGACCACAAAAAAAAAAGTTGTTTACTCAGTCAAAATACAGCAGGGTAGCTCTTTCAAAACACATGCACAGATATGTATTCAGGCAATACCATCCTCTGAAAACATTCATATTTCTGCCGATCCGGAAGCAAAATACTCTAATGGTATTCCACTTCTCTGAATGGAAAAATAAATAAAGTCCCATTTGTCAGCTGAAAAACTGTGTTTGATTGTTTTCCATTTGATCATGGACACTTGCTTCAGACGGTAACGCCGAAAGAACGAAGAACGAAGAGTCGGGCATATGTTCGATCCGAATTCAAAAGCCTTTTTTTTTTACAATAATGTTTTAGTTACTGATATTTTTTAGTTTTTAAGTAACTCAAGATTCATTTTCACTAGATTTTGTTCCTTCACTTTCTTCCTATGTTTCCTTCTCACTTCTGGGGCTATTAACATTTCCCCCTAGTCATACCATATCCCCATGGAAGAAGCCCTCCTCAAAAGTTGGTGTTGTTGGACGGATGGCCTGCGCAGACAGTACGAGGCGGGGAAAGCGAGGAGTGCTCCGCTCCCAAGACACACGTGAAAGTTAATATTTTGAATAGGGACCCTTCTTATCCAACCAGCCATCGTCGGTTCACACATTAGCCGGCAAAGTACTCGAGGAGGCACAATAAGGATTTCGAAAATTAAACAGGATTAATTAGTGTGGCTTTTGCTCCATTTTATTCTATTCTTATTATAGAACGTTTTCTTTTATGTTTACTTTAAAACTAGAACCTAAGACTAAAGCGTTCCAGCCGCGACAGTGTCCTGCCATCGATGGGGGAATGGAACGGGGATTATCGTGTTAAACACCGGGTTTGTCAAGTACTGTAGGGAGTCAACAAATTTGATATGTCTACGTTAGATAAATTCATCCACAGTAGGCAAATCAAAGATCTCGTAAAGCTCACTGTTGCTCCGCTGCTCGAATGTCTGACCACTTTCATCAGTATACCGTTCTGGAATTGTTGGAGTTTGATAGCTGTCGTATACGTCAGATAACGAAATAGCGGTGCACCATACAGCAGAGCAGGCCTGAGTATACTCTTGTAGCTCAACAGCTTGAGACGCAGTGATAGATTGGGGGAAGTCAATAAATGCGTAAGCCAGTAAGACTTCATGCGTGTTTCCTTCAACTACTACTTTAATTTTATTATTATTTTACTAGGGTATCTAGTACTAGTAGTATATAGTAGGGGAGAGCGCCACCTAACTACTAATAGCGACAATCTTCGTTCTCTAGGGTCAACAATTACTGGAAACCCAACAGTCCACCGAGGGCTTAAACAGCACCGTGTTTATAACAATTACTAACTCTTTTTTTTATTAACCTGCTCTATGCAAACCGATCTTTCAACCGAAACTACATTTATGCAACAGGGGAATAGGTTTCTATCGGCCGATTCAGTCTGACGGTGAGTCAGTGAAACAAAAATAGGAAACAAACGGACTCGAATATCACTTGGAATAACGACTGACATCAATTATATGCCTAGGCAAAACAAATACAGTTATTCGATACTATTTGGGCTGGCTGACAATACAAAAAAAAATCATACCAAAACATATGTGGCGATACGACTGTACAAAATTTCAAAACGTTTACTACACAACCGCTCTGTGTAGGAGGACAATGTTTGCAGGATTATAAGAAGCGATATTATTAATAGGAGATACTTGTCCTATACTACAATACTCAGGTGGAAAATATCGAACAATAACTAAATTTGTAAACAACTTAATGTCTTGGACAAAATGATTTTACAAGACAACTCATACGAACTGACAAAGCAAGCCACAAAACGAATAAGCGTAAAGAACAATGAAGAGATATAAACAAGTACCAACAAATGACAGGATTGTTTTTTTGGAGTGAAATCGACAATTACACGCTCCTTGAGCGGGGACTTCTACAAAACAGGACAAAGCAGGGCATAATAACAAATTTAAAAACTATTTCTACTTATAATTTATAGCATCTATTTAAAATCTACTGACAATTCTTTGAGTACTTAACAACATTATACTATAATTTGCAATCTGAAATAATTGTATCTAGCTTGCATATCCCTGGCAGCCGTCTTATGAAAGTCTGGGAGGGTTATGAATGTAAGTTCTTGTGTGAGTGGTATTGCATTTTGCTTCAGTATTTTCGGTTAAGATGTTTCTCGATGTCGAGCATATAAGACACTTTTACTTGTATATGCATCTTGTATCCTATCCTGATACCTAGTTCTTGGAGAAAATCCGTTGTAACCGTGGGATCGGGGTACGACGCTAAAATGGCCGTGTCTTCAGCATATAATCTGACAATTATACTGGGGATGAAGCGGTAAATGGTATATTTCAACGCATCGAGTTATCCGATAAAAATTTACTTCTGCATTTCCCCTGCATTCATCCACATACTAGCCAGTGGAGCTATTAGTTACATTTATGGTATCTGTAGCTCCAGTGAATAAGTTAGAGTCATAAGTTGGACGTAAAGCATTAACATGGTTTGATTGGCTTTGTTGAACCCGTTGAAGGTTGGAGGTTTTTTGATTTTTAGTACCAACGGTCTTTATTGATACAAAAATAATTATTCTTTATCAAGTTTCAGGAAAGTTGCCCTAAATGTTTATAGACAAACCTGCTTGCCCCCCCCCATCCCATTAAACTCATATATGGTAATGAAACAACTTTATTATGATAAAATTACAATCTACATCATTGGGCAATAAGTAATTGTGATAAATGTTTTCATTCATACCATATTTACAATTTTCATTCACTCACTCGTTCATACAGTATTTACAAACAGTCGCTAGCCCCTCGAATCCATATAGTTGTCACCTCCCTTGCATGCAAAAGAAGAAGCGAAGTCTTGGGAATTCCCCCACGCTCCTCCGTCATCCGTGTCACCAAATATGAGCCAGAGGAGCCTGACGAAGAGCGCGAGAGCCACAGACGCTCAGGACATGATTGGAGAAACTGGCCATTGCCAGGACTCCCACTGTCACGCATTTATAGCAGGTCCGAGGCCACTGCCGTTTTAGTCTCCAGGGATGATTATAGGGATGAGTGGTGCAGTGTAATGACTGTGCTACGGGATTAGGGTGGTTGGATAGGTTACTATGGAATTTTTAAGAACTTAGAGGGGATGAGTTCAAGAATGTAGGGTTTATTAGGATCATTATGATGGGATTAAACTCATATATGAATATTTTAATGTGGTCACCTTGGATTTAATATTACATTTCATCCCAACAAATACTATCGAGTTGATTCGCGGAGCAGTAGCCTCCCTACTTTTTCCTAATTAGATCATAATTCTAAACTCATAAATTATAAACTGAATAAATTTGTTTGAAAAATGTATAATCAAACTTAAGGACGTAGAAAATACTTACATTATATAGTTTAATAATTATAAAAAAAAAAACTACTCGGTATTAAATATTTAGGCCTTCTCGCTCTTTGGAAAAAATAGTTCCCAACATTTTTGTTGCATCTTCAGGATTTTTTTGTATTTTATTTATAACTGTAACTAGCCGCTACTTCATTGGTTGTAAATATGAAAAAAAAGGGCATGTCTGTCTTGATGGCAGAAGTACACCTAGCAATTATTCCTTCCATAGTGTAGCTAAATTTTAAGATATCTCGACGTATACGACAGCTCGGCGACTCCAACAATTCCAAAACGGTATACTGATGAAAGTGGTCAGAGGTACTTCATTCGAGCAGTGAAGAAACAGTGAGCTGCATGAGGTCTTTGAGCTGTCTACGGTGAATGAATTCATCCAACGTCAAATTTTTCGACTCCCTGCCTTACTTGACAAACCCGGTGTTTAACACGATAACCCCCGCTCCGCTCCCCCATCGATGGCAGGACGTTGTCGCGGCTGGAACGCTTTAGTCTTAGGTTCTAGGTTTAGGTTTTAGTTAGTAAGTTTTTCTCCCACATTTTCAAACTGAAGGTGAGCCCATCACCTTGTAATGTATTTATGTTATTTTCCTTTTAACTTCAATCTGATTTATGTAACCCAACCTCCTTCAAATGCATCTGCGCGTAGCAGAATGAGAAGAGAACTGTCAATTCTTGTTCATTTTTCACATATTGTATTAAATTCAAGGGGTTTAGAAAAAAAAAATTTAAGATATCTCACTGTAGTAAGTTGTAGATATTGTTTGTATCAATGGGTTTGGGCTTGAGATTGACATGAAAGTTACTGTATTATGTTTTAACGCAGTCGTAATTTTCAGATGTATGTGAAGAATATGGTCTATGGTCTTCAAATATTTGGCTCAATATGTCTCTAAATCCGTTACAGTAGAAGGCTTTCTGAGACAATGGAAGTGTCACTAAATGGTCTCCGTGAATAATTTTCCTTTGATGTCTTACCTGTCTCCTTAATCAGCTGGAGGGGATGGTTTAGGATGACAGTGCGTGGTAGCAGTCCCTCTCCCATAGTTCTTAGCGTCATTATCCATTGCTGGACAGTCCAACCTCCCATGTCGAGTTATGATACAGCCATTTTCATGTAAGAACTGCCGACTCGCTATAACAAAAAAAGGCACGTTACGGTCGCACAAGTTGAATAATTCCCGTGCTAAGGGGAGCCATAGACCATTCCCTCAGGACTGCAAACTCTCCTCATTATGCAAGCCCTTTTTTTTCTGACAGATCCCACTTATACGTCTCTTGCATAAGATACCGTTACAGAGGAACACGGCACATCTTTGACTGTTACGGAAGAGAGCTTCGGACACCCTGAGGGAGCTGTGTTTGTGTGAGCAGATCTCGCTGACTAACGTGTAGGAAGACCACGTGAAATCCCCCGAAGAAAGTGAAGTGACTTTCACTAGCGCCAGGATCGCTCTACTCACGGCCATGGCTCCTTTCTCGCCTACACAATCTTTGCCTTTTTCTCTTCGCTATTGTCAATCTTCGCCTCTGAAGGCTGTCTTGCGATCTGCCCATGAACAATTCTCTTCACAATGAGATGCCATAGTTTTTACGTCAACTTTAACTCAACAGACAAATGGCTTCATCTACTTTTACAACATCCTGAAAAATGGTACACACTGGAACATTCCCATAAAACCAGAAACGTCACTGCCATGTACTGGTCTATTTCTATTGTAAGTGTTAGGTAGAGGCGTGTTTTTTTTATTCACAACCTTCTCCCAGCCGCCATGCACTAAGAATAACAATTCTCTACCTGGTGTGCCTCCGGCATCCGGGGGTGTTTCCGAGGTTCGGTTAAGCATTTGTAGGCTCTAATAAACCACTATAAAAAACTAACGTAAAAATATATAATATCTGGGACTTCTAGCTTACATAAATAGATCATACAAGATAATTTGTCTTTTGATTACTCTATAATAGAATTACTCTGTAAACAGATATGGCGGATTAAGAAGAAAGAACTACCATAATAATGAATAAATAATGCATGCCTACAAGTAGTGATAATTACGAGAGGAAAATGGGATATAATGGACGCATGGTTAGATCGATAGACTTATGTGAAAGTGGTTTGCGACAGAGATTTCATAATTTTCTTTCAGACAATAGTAACCATTTGATCAAAGGACCAGAAATTTTCGTCAAGTATGAACTAGTACAAAACATAACGGAAATCAATGACTTATAGTGCTAATAAATTTAACACCACTCATCCCTATAATCCTCCTCGGAGACTGAAACGGCAGAGGCCTCGTGACCTGCTATAAATGCATGACAGTGGGAGTCCTGGCAATGGCCAGTTTCTCTAATCATGTCCTGAGCGTCTGTGGCTCTCTTGCTCTTGTCATTAGTCATTAGCCTCGGCTGGCTCTTATTTAGTGACGCGGCTGACCTAGGAGCGTGGGGGACTTCCCAAGACTCCGCTTCCTTCTTCGCACGCGAGGGAGGTAACATCCATGTGGACTTGGGGCCTCTGGGCTGTTTGTATATATATATATATAAATAAACGAGTGAATGAAAATTGTAAATATGGTATGAATGATATGATTTATCACAATAACTTATAGCCCAATCAGGCAGATTATAATTTTATCTTAATAAAAATTGTTGTTAGAATCAATAAAATAAATTTAAATTATTATGAAAACTAATTATAAGCAATCGACAGTTCTATAACAGTTGCCAGATAACGACTTAAGTATTATAGTAAGTATAGAAAGTATATTGCGCTGGTATACTTATTCAGTAAAAAATAATTGCTATAAACGAATGAGCAGATGGATTATAAATGCAGATATTAATATTAATAGAAGGAAAATTTATGAAAAGTGATCTGGGTAGTAGGGAATAAAGGGCTCATAGCGTGACCTTAAATATAGAATTATGTTTTAAATTTTCCTGAGAAATGTATTGAATGTATTTTAACACAGAAGTGAATTATTTGTTGAGTTTGATCATCATTGAACCTCTTAAGGCTTGATTCAAACCAAATAATTACTTACATTTCATGAATAACAGACAAAATCTAGCTGAATTACGAACTTTATCTGTATTTTACCTTAAGAAGTATCTCTGAAAGAATTTCAGTTGAGTTTGAAGGGAACTGAGTATTAAAGATGGATAGGGATCGATCTCAGTATATTAGTAAATCCTATTCCATATTTTTGCACGAAAATTCTGCAAAATCACTCAAAATTGCAATTTAAATAGTATATAAGATAATATATATGTAACAGAAGTAACTTGCTCAATTCGAGCAGATCTGTCACAATATACATTTGAAAGAATGACCTCTCTCTTCGGGCCCGCCAACACGCCCCTCCACAAAGGTCCCTTTGAAGTGAGCCCAGGTTGAAAATATCAATGGAATTTCAACATGATTCATATATATGTTTGCACCAGGCCTTAGCATGAGAAAGTAGACTTCAGTATTCTTGAATATGTAGAGCAACATCGTTGAAGTTTTAGAGCAAGATAATAACGATGATATCATAGCGCTGAGACCTTCTTGAGATTTCTGCTGTCGTTTAAGTCCACAAATATCTTTAAAAACATCAAAATTGACTCAGGTAAAAGATCTCGCTCGTTATTTCTATTTATGGAAATGAAATAAATTCATTGTACGTGGAAGTAGGGATTTGAACCTAGAACCTTCATGTCATGAAGCAATTTTTTCTTATCGAGTAGGGTGTAGCAAAGCAGTGTGTAGACTTAAAGAAGCTTACCAGCCAGGCCTTAATAATCTTAATAAAAACACATTAGGATAACAATGATTTTATACAATTCATCAAGATGAATATACAAAAGGCATTTTCGCCTTTAACCAATAGTATAGTGAGATCACTTCTGCCTCACTTTAACACACCTAAATCCTAATATGGTTGATGACCTGTTGCGGGTCAAAATATAAAGAAAATAACATAAAATTGTGTCAGCCTACAAGTTTTATTTTTATCACTTTAGGTAGCAACTAAGTTCTTTAAATGCTGCTTGAATTTAACTGTCTCACTTACTACTGTCTTTACCCAAAAAAAGCACACATCTGCGAAAATTTAAATGCTAATTTAGCGTTATTTTTTAAATACCTAAACTACTTCAAACTTAACAGGAATCCTTCAAATTTTCAAGAGTGAACCCTGAGGAGCAAATACAAGTTCTTATTTCAGACAGATCATCATTTTTGTCCACATTTAGACTCTGATCAATGCTTTTGGTTTCAATCTAGGCTGATCAATGATCAAACTCATGTAATGGATTCGATCAGGTCACGCAGTCATAGAAGTTTTCACTGAACGATTCGCGACTATTGGAAATATATGTACTAGATTCAGTAGTATGCACTAGATTCAGTATCATGACTAGATTCAGTTATATGCACTAGATTCAGTATCATGACTAGATTCAGTTATATGCACTAGATTCAATAAGTACTATGCACTATATTTAGTAAGTACTATGTACTAGATTCAGTACTATGCAGAAGATTCAGTAAGTACTATGTATTAGATTCAGTATTATGACTAGATTCAGTAATATGCACTAGATTCGGTAAGTACTATGCACTAGATTTAGTAAGTACTATGCACTAGATTCAGTACTATGCACTAGATTCAATGATATGCACTAGATACTGTAATATGCACTTGATTTAGTAAGTACTATGTACTAGATTCAGTAACAACTATGTGCAAGATAAAATAACCTCTCGTTTATTTGTATAAAATTCCTTTTTTGTCCCTAAATCCTTATTTTTATCATTTTTAGACTCCATTCAATGCATTTTAGTGTAGTGTGTTTTAAAATATAAAGTGATACTAAAAACAGATTTATTTCCCGAATTTGTATTACTATGTTAGTTTATTAATAGTAATATGACTTAGGTATTTGTTACTCATTTTAGTTTCCATTTAAACTGCACTTTAATATTACCGTTAGTAATACTATTTTTACTAAAAAAAAATGTAACCTAATACTTTCTGTATAATTATTTCTACTCTGTATGATACTAAATACCGAAACCGCTTCTTTACCCAAAAACACAGTCACGGATATAAATCTCGTTTCATCAATATGAACCCCATTAGTAATTGGTCCGGAACATGAATAGACTTTCAAGAGAAGAAAACCGGATTCAACTAACAATGTTTGTCATGTAAAAATTAAAAGTTTAAATTGTATTCATTAGCGAAGCAAACGGAATAATTTCTGTAAGCATTTGCAGGTAAATTTTGAGAAAGTACAATCTGTTTTGAGGTGAAAGTAGTCTTCTACTTCTTAAGTCATGCTCTATTCGGAGGGTTGGGTTTCTTCTTGGAACCAGGATGTAAAATCATCAACACCTGTCATCCAGTTATCATTTGATATCCTTCAGCCAGCTATTTCCAGTCTTATAAGCAAATGAGGATGATGGTTCAATCCATCAAAGAAGGGGCTAG
Organism: Acanthosoma haemorrhoidale; assembly: GCA_930367205.1. NCBI lineage: Eukaryota > Metazoa > Arthropoda > Insecta > Hemiptera > Acanthosomatidae > Acanthosoma > Acanthosoma haemorrhoidale. Next base: position 105,095,884 of record OV884015.1, on the reverse strand, counting down.
CATTATTAGAAACTATACAATAAAAAAAATAGTGGGGTCTAACTAAAATAATTATGATAATAATAAATAAAATAATATTTCTATTTAATTAAGCATAGTATCTAATAGAAAGAAAATTGTAGAAAAGGAAATGAAATTCCCAAAACAACTTTTAATTTGTATAAGCAAACACTAACAAGTGTACTGCACAGAGTCTAAATATGACAAAATATGTATGAGTTTCATATAGACAGGAAACGGTTTCATAGGCTACAGTCCTTCTAGAAGAACTTAGTACAGATATTTACAACAGTCACGAATTTTCAACTTCCACGAACTGATCTGATCTATTTTTTGAGTTTGAATATTTTTTGACCATTAATCAATCAAATCAAAATTGCATTTCGTGGAGACTTAAAGTGACAAAAAAAAAAAAAAATAGTAAATAGTAACACAGATCATTCTTATAGCAATGACTTGAAAACTTGAAAAATTTCTGTTGGTGCATTTTTGATTAATTAATTAGCATTTCTTTTAGCGGGGTTTATTGCTCTGCCTGATGTCTGATGAGGCCACGTTTAATTATTTTATTGATCTCTCTAAAAAGTATTTTATTGGCATCTTTTTAGGTTTGATTACGCAGATTAATTAAAATATACAGTTAAGTATAAGTTTGTTTTTTCCTTCATAGCCCCTTTAAATTTACAGATAATTATATACAATTATAGATCCTCAGGCGAATCTATTCACAAATTATTTGTAATTATATACAGGTTTGTTTTTTTTTGGGCCCCCCCTCCTATAGCTCTCAAACTTATAAGAAATAGGATGTGGGGAAAATAAAAGGAAAATTATAAGTTTATAATTATATTATTATAATATTATAAATTATAAAAGTTATTTTATAAAAATTATATAATGAATAAACAAATATAATGATACACATTATCCGTGACTGGACTGAACTGACTAATAAAGGTTAAGGGACTCACCTTTTTGATCAAACTTAAAACTAACTTACATTCTAACATTTTCGATTTTACTCCTTAAATTAACACTTGAGGCAATAAAAAAAAAGGATACATTTAAAGCAATAACATGAAATAATGATTCTATATTTGTGTTTCACAAAAAAAATAAATAAATAAAATAATATTAATAATAAGGTAAAGACTAAAATAAATGAAAAATATATTTCTAAAAACCTTAATAAGTGGGACGTACTTGAGAGAGCTCTAAGCGAATAACGCGCGGAGTTAATTATCGATTCCTTAAAATACGATCGATAGTACACAACCATCGATTGTGACAATTGTGAAATCTGCCTCAAGTCGTAGGAGCTGAACGACTCCCCAGCATCGAACCAAAGTCCCAAGATTAGCTTGGAACACTTATATATCGGCTCCTTAAAATATTATCGATAGTACACAACAATCGATTGTGAAATCTGCCTCAAGTCATAGGAGCTGAACGACTCCCCAGCATCGAGCCAAAGTCCCAAGATTAGCTTGGAACACTTATATTTCGAGGACTTAAACTTGTCTTACTCGTTTCCTTCACGATGCTGAGTTGACTCTGTCTGAACAAAAGCCCTTGGAAAAAATGTTAGCTCTGAATATTAAGTATTCTGTTTAGCCTTTAGGGTCGGTGTAACTAACAGTCACTACAATTTAATTATAGACATTCTATTTTATTCGCTAAATAAACGTTTAGTACCACAATACCACTAAGGGTGACAATTGACTAGTGACAAAGGTGGTGCAGCTTCCATTGTTCAAGGCAGCTGAGAAAGTTGTGAGAGTTTGGACTGAAGTAGTTTCTTGAACCTTCTCCAGGAGCAACAGCTATTAACTAAAGTAAAAAAATAGAGAAAAAATCAAAAGTCATGAGTCATACAATTAAAGGTTTCCTTACGGATACAAAAACGGTTTTAATGACTCTATCTAATTATACAGTCCACTAACGTCCTAAAAAAACAAAAAATACGAATCATTAATCAAGACCTTCTAAGAGTTCTATAGATCTCGTATTTAAGATAGAAACCCCACTCAATTTAACACTTTTGTTTTTTTTAATTACCAATAAATTCATTAATGACATTTTATTACTTTAAATAGTATCACCGGGGCATCAGATGAGACTGTAATAAAAAAAATTCTACTGCGCGAGTTGATACACTGCTCAGAAATATTATTATAGTAGTATAATCTTTATTGTGCAATAATTACAATCTGCCTTTTATACAGATAAATGATCTCATTCATATCATATTTACAGTTATCATTCATTCGCTCATTCATACAATCCAAAAATATTACGCTATTAACGGTTTAGATGATCTTACTGACTAATCCCTGTAGATTTTCTCAGATTGAATTATTTTTGTTAATATACCCGCTCACAAGCAATTTATCTACACTTCATAGCACTGTGTATGAGAATTTTATTTAAATATTTTAAAGTAAATTGTCGTTAGTTGTTAATTCATAGACGAAACTGCCATACATTTCACGACAAATTACAGACATATTAACTCCTTATCCCCACAGACACTTCCTGAAAAGATTTTTAATTGCTAATGTTAAATAATTAACAGTTTTAATTGTAACTCGGCCAGCGATTTAGTAACAATTAAAGGAAAATAAAGCCACTTCTATAGTCTAGTACCATTACCAATGAATATATTTTTTATTGCCACAATAATCCGTATTTGTAGGTCTTCAGGAGTGCTTTAGAGGAATAAGTATCTGATGTTTGCCTTTATAAATGACCCAGCAGACCGACTTCCCGCCAAAATACCACAAAAAACTTTCCGAAAATAAGCCAATTGATGGAATAAAAGATAAATTTTCATCTTGTTTTTTTGAATTTTTTTTCTCTTAAAGGTGAGCATTAAAGGAATAGTTGAATTAATTTTGTTTTTCTTTAAACATTTTTACAAACAAATAGGCGATTTATGGCTCCTTTTTCTACATAGCATAACGTGCATTTTAAGGATGGTAGAATTACAAAAACATTTGTCTTTTTACAGTTCAAATTACAAAAACAATTGACTGGACTAGGTGATGGGGCTCACCTTCGGTTTACAAATTTGACCTGAAAATCCTCCTCACCTGAGACCTGACTTCTTGTTAATATCAAGAGTACCTCCTCTTGTCACGTCATTTACTATTGGCGATTTATTCTGACATTTTCTACACAACATATTCTTAATCAGCACTTCGCGATCTTTAATTTGACAGCCGAAACAACATGCTAAGGAAAAAAATTATTTTTTAAGATTACTTTTATTATGCCATCGAGGCAAGAAATGAAATTACCATGTAAAATAATATTCTTCTGAAAAAAATAATCACAGGTTGAACTAAAATCGAGAACGCGATTACAATGATACTGCGTAGTTACAATTAGAAAAATCTCAATTATATTTTAAGATGGTCGAGTAATGAACTGTAATTTGGATATAAAATTTCACGTTTATAGGTCACACGACAATGACAGACAGACAGACACACTGATTATAACTTAAATGTCTCTGATTTTGAAATAAGAAATGGTTATAGTCGTAGATATCACTCACTGATAGTGTTTCCGAGTGAAAGTGTCACCAGCAGTCGAACCGCGAGAGCGAGCACTTCTTGCTCCGTTGGTGTCCGCTTCGTAATTGTGACAGTATTAATTACAACGATTAGTATTTTGTATATTTACTTGTCATTTTATTGTTATGTTAATTGTGTTGTTGTGTTGATTAAGTATCAGCTTATGTCTACACATATATGATTGTCTCAATGCGGTGTGGAGGCAACTGTGAACGGAACCACTTTACTATACGTGGTTGGTTTCGAAGGATTTAGGATATGTACCTGCATCAGGTACAGATAACGAGGATCTGTGGGTACAAATATTAAAATGGGTTCGTTAGCTATTAACATGGCACTTTTCGTCTCTTTATTCCTCCCAAACTTATTTTTTTGTTAAATTTTTTTTTCAGCTCTCAAACTTCAAAAATGAAGGATAAGGGAAAAATAAAGTCAAATTTATTTGTGGTGAACGGATCCTTTTACTAGGAGGACCTTACTTATCACCAATCATGTATAAACCCGTATTGTTTTCTTGTGTTCGGGATGCAGAACTCTCCATCTTTGAGTAATATTTTTTCCCTTATTCGTACCAAATTTCGACCCATCTGCTACTAGAAGAAAAATGAAAATTACAAGGAATGGAATCTCTTTATTGTACAGTAGTGTCTGAAGGTACAAATAACTAATGTCTAGCTGAGCAAAAAAATAAATTGCTAAACTGATAAATGAGGCTATGTACATACATGGAGATTTCAATAACCCAACAGTATGATAAATTGAGTAAATATAGGGCAACATAAGGAAGAATATAGAAATTTTCGCCAGTAGATAACGATCTTGATGGTTGAAATGTACATTAAAATACATAATGAATAAAATGATAATTATAATGAATAAAATGATAATTATAATGAATAATGAGCTGTTATATTGCACAGAGAGAGAGATAAGAGACTCGTAAAGGTTAGATTTTAAAATGTTACCTTCCCAACATGGTTCGTTAATTTCCGTTTATTGTTATACTAAATTATTAACATTACCTTCACCCTCTGCCGCAAGTCTTGTCCACTAGTTTCTTTTAATTCCATTCCTCTACCTGTATCCGAGTTAGTAAGGTACTTAGGCTTCCATCTCGACAAACGACTGACCTGGAACCCACATACAAGGCTAAAAAGACAAGGACTAAACAGACGATTTGGACAACCGTACAGACTACTTCAAAGGACATCTCATCTCTCAATAGAAAATAAATTACTAATCTACAAAGTTATACTTAAGCCAATCTGGACGTACGGAATAGAACTACGGGGGGACAGCAAAGAAGTCGAAAATCAAGTGCATCCAATCCTTTCAATCAAAAGTCCTGAGAACAATAGTAAATGCTCCTTATTAGGTCAGCAACAAAACCCTTCATAACGATCTTAATATACCTTACATTATTGAACTCGTCCCTTCCAAGTTCATGAAATTCCATAGTAACCTATCCTACCACCCTAATCCCCTAGCACAGTCACTGCACTCCACAACTCATCTCTATAGTCCTCCTCGGACAGTAAAACGGCAGTCGCCTCGTGACCTGCTATAAATGCGTGACAGTGGGAGTTCTGGCTATGGCCAGTTTCTCTAATCATGTCCTGAGCCTATGTGGCTCTCGCGCTCTTGGTCAGCCTCCGCTGGCTTTTATCCGGTGACTTGGCTGACGGAGGAGCGTGGGGGACTTCCCAAGACTCCACTTCCTGTTTCGCATGCGAGGGAGGTGACAACCATGTGGATTTGGGAGGTCTCTGGGCTGTTTGTAAATACTGCATGAATGAGCGAGCGAATGAAGAATTGTAAATATGGTATAAATGAAAACATCTATCACAATTACTTATTGCCCAATAAGGCAGATTGCAATTTTATCATTATAAAGTTATTTTATATATATACTAAGTTATCAAATTCGGCACAAATATTTTACAACTTTATTGCTTCAGATTTTAGTCCAGTAAATGCTTATTTCTATTTATTGTCATATCTGTACCGAATTAGAGTTAAGTACAATTTTAAAGAGAATGTCTTTAGGAAGAGAAACTGTTCCCTGATCTTTAGGTGCAGAAACTGTTATTCAAAAAGACAATTTTATTACTTACTCATTTTTATTTAATAATTGAATGATAATTAATTAATATCAATTCATGTCAAAATGCTATGTCGGTTTTGAAATATTCAATTTGTGGTGGTTGTTATTGAATTACTGATATCAGCTAAAAGAGAAAAAACATTCAGAAGACAGAACATGGAAAACTTCCCTGAGAAAAAACAAAACAAATTGGGAAAATGCAAAACTTGTTCACGTCCAATTTTAAAACTATTTGAATTTTTAGATTACGTTTATTTATTTTGTCTTTTGTGGATCATTCTAAACGTCTGGAATTGGTTCATGCATAAGTTTCCAGTATCAGTAGAAAGAAAATATCCAGCTGAATTTGAATAGGACAAATCTTGAATTTAAGCTTATTTTTTTTATTGTAAAGTTGTATCCTACTGCGGCTTTGAATTAATAAAAATATACAACCTACACTGCATATGAACGTATCTTACAATTACGTACGTCCAATTTTAATACCTCTTTATAACTTTAAACTCAACGAAAATTCTTCAAATTTTGCACAGAGAAGCCTTAGAGTCAAATGCAGGCCTTGATTGTAATTGTTCTAAAAATTTATTTCTTTGCCATTTTTAGATTCTGTACCCATCATTTTTTGTTTAAATTGTGCCTAAGAGGTCTCTAATTTACTATTTCCTCAATAAAACTATCTCTATTTAAATAAATTATTTATTACTTTGTGCCCTATTTATTAATAGTCAGGGTAGTATCAGTACCAATACTAAAATTTCCCAACTGTGAACTATTATAAACCATATCCAAAGCACGATAGTAATAAAATACATTTAAATAAATTAGTAACGGAATTCAGCTCAGCTGAACCATTTCAAACGTTATATTTTAATGTATTTTATGAGAGAAATTATTGTATCCGGTTCTAAAATTTAAAACGTTAATAAACAAATCAAAAGATAATTAATAAATTTTAGGCGAAGAACTCGATTCTAGGCAAAGGGAAAAAGCAGAGGAACTTTCGTCTTAAGGAAGAGAAAGTGACTTCCTGCAAGAAACCGGCTCTGGTGACGTTAAGTCACACTGTACCATTTTTTTTTGGAAATGTTTTTGAAATGTCAAAGTAATTAATTAATACATTTCGGGACATTACATAGATTAGAACTTCCATGTAAAATATGTTATCGCCTATGCCTAACAGGAACTGTACAATGAGAACTCGCCTTTTGTGGTAATTTAAACTAATTACTTCTTGATAATTCTTCTGGAGTCTTATTACAAGTATTATGTATTAATAATCAACATGTAAACAACTTCTAAGTAATTAGTTAATAAATGGCAGATATCTTGAGAGTAATACTCCCAAAAAAAAATGATGTTACCATGAACACATCATGATCATTACAACATTTTCTTTAATTTGCCAGACATATTAGGATTACATTATTTAATGTATAAGTTTCTTATATACATATGTGTTGCTCAATTTAAAAAATGTTTTATTTTTTACTAGTGCTAACCACTGAAGTAGCTGGACTGGTGAAATGTTGATTTTGAAAACAGTTTAGAATATTCAATTTTGTTTGAAAAAAAACATTTATTTTCCTACTTAGCTACGTATCTTACAAGGTAGTGAAAAATATAAAACAAAATGTTTGCAGGAAAAAATGATTTATTAACAAAGCGAATAGCAATAACTAAAGTACAGAATTATGATGTGATTTTCTCTGTGAAAATTTTCAGAATTCATTCCACAAAGAATGCAATCTTTTTCTTGTGTTCTTGGATCATCATTTCACAGAGTCTAAAAGTGGCAAGAAAATAGTTTTTATTAAGATTCACTCGGAAAATTTGAATAACTTCTGTTGGGTTTGAAGAGATATAAAACATACTACATCAAACACTATAATTATTTCATTACGTAGTGTAGTATAAACGTTGCCGGAGACACATCAAGTTTTTTGACTCGTTGCAGCACCTGACCAATCCAGTGTTTAACACTATGACCCTACCACCCCTCCCGCATCGATGGCAACAGACCGTTATGTTGGGGAAAAATTAGGTTAAGAATTAGTATATAAGTTAGTTTTAAGTTTAATCAAAAAGATAAGCCCCATCACCTTTATTAGAGTCAGTTCAGTCCAGTCACGTATAATGTGTATCATTATACTTGTTTATTCCATTATATAATTTTTATAAAATAACACAGCCACCAGTGGACTCTCACCACTGTACCGTAACAATCAACCTCCACTGAGGATTCCCACACTCCTTACTCCTCTCACACCACCTTCAAGCAGGTCCTCCTAGTACAAGGATCCGATCACCCTAAATATTTTACATTTATCCCTCATCCGAAAATTCTAACTAGAGAGCTCAGAAAAAAAAAAAATAAATAAAATTACAAAACTTGTATATAATGTAGCGACGCTAGAGAAAATACAAAAATAATTTGTAAATAGATTCGCCTGAGGATCTATAATTATCTGTAAATTTAAAGGGGCTATGAAAAAAAAAAAAAAAAGTATAAACGTTATATTTTCCATTCAAGGGATTCATTGCCAGACTGTGGTTGGTTCTGTGCCTCGTAAGAACAAAACTAGTACAAAGCCCTTGGAACCTGCCGAAATAAGTAATGATAACACAATAGCTTCCTCTTGACTTTCCCAACTCCTATATTAACCCACTGCCAGAGGGGTTTGAATGGGGAAGGATTATACTGACAGGGTTTCCCCGTAGCCTGGCTGACAAACTGCGAAGTCCAGAGTTCGTTTCCTGTATCCCCTAAGGATATTTTTTCCTTTTGCAAATTCTTCATGGTCTTGACTCCACCTCGTAAGGATAAATGAGTAGCTACATAAACACTCGCGATGCAAATCCGGTTATATCTGAGAGGTAACACCCTAGTGACAACCAATTTTTTTCATGTGGTATTGCGCTATGATTTTTTGGGTTTAGTCATATTTATGTCGTATATAAGTTATATATATATATATATATATATTATTTATATTTAGTCATATTCACATATAAACTATAATAAAATGAATTCCATAGTGAACACCTAATTATAAGGCCGACTTAAGGTTGTTACCTTAGTTGGTAGGTTGCGCTGAGGTCCTGGTGTAATCGGCACTAAGAGTTACATCTTCGGCTTTCTCTATTTCATTCCCTGTTTATTTTTTCAATGTTTCACTCATGTGTGTCCCAACTAAAGAAACCCGGAAAAGAAAATACCTTGAGCGAGCTCAGGTCTCTTCGGAGTACCTAACAGGTCAAGTATTTCACCTGAGATTTTAGTTCAGGTAATAAGCTGCGGGATTTAGAACCTCAAGTACTTATAATAATCTAAATTTCAGATAAATACTTTTAACCCAATTAAGGGTTTCCTTTAAGGTTTCAAAAGTTATTGATTCAATGACATTTTCAATGATCTTTTTAATTATAGTCAACATAAGCCGCTACAAACATTATATAGGTACATTATTATTAAGAACATTGAAATCTTATATTTGATGCCCTGCTCATCTTGACTCTTCATTACAATGAGCTTTAATTGCGCTGGTTTTATTTTTATCGTCATATTGATTCATTAAATAAAAGTACCATGCAAAATATTAGACTTCTAAACGATGGTTGAGTTTCAGTAACGAACACGATGTTAAATACTTTCTGGAATTAAAGTTACATAAAATAAATAACATAAGAAAATAGCAATATAAGAAAACAACATAAATTTAACATTATATAAACAAAATTTTTTGTAATTAATTAATAATGTTTTATGGAAATGGTTTCACGTATTCCTTTTATCAGACGAGACTTGCATGTAAAGTTTCTTGTCTCTGACTTCATTAAATGATTCACAAATACAAAGAGATAGGCAAGGGAAAACTTATCACTATAAAACAGTTTTATTGCCTTCTTTAATGTAGCTGTAATATGTCAACTGAAGTTTTCTCTACAATAAAATAAAAAGTCGAATTATGGAAACTTCTACCTGACCATATGGAGACAAACTAATTAGTGTTATTATACTTAACAATGGCCACAGTCATTAAGTAAAATATAAAATATATTCCACTAACACTGCTGAACTGTGCTTAGTTTGAAATTAATAACTACAATTAAAAAAAATCCTTAAAATTCAGAAATGCAATACCTATGTACTTAATAATTAAAATTGAATAGACAAAAAAAATTATTAAAAAATGTTGTCATAAAATTATACAAAAAATCCTATATATATCAATCCTATGACTACTAGCCCAATTGGTTATGTGGGATATTTAACTCATCTAAAACACTAGTATATATTTTTCTATTTAACCAGGTCTGCTATATCCTTATCAGTTTCATAACGGTTTCTGGTTGGGGAAAAAACCAACAGACCCCTTAAAAAAGCTTATAACAGCTCCTAGAAGACAAGACCTCAAGCCCTCAATACTCAGAGGTAACGCTTTGCTCAACGCAACATACCGGCTCCTGAATACTGTTTGACCCGGCCATTTTATTTCAGAAATTAAGAATCAATTAGCTATTTAGGAATTTTTTGTATGTTTTTTAAATACTTTTGGAGATGATCGCTATAGACACGGGATAGTCACAAAATTTCAAAACTTGCGGTGGCATTTTAAGCTCCCAGCTGCACCGGATAACCCTCCTGTATGCTACGAATCCTGCCTTAGGCTCCCGTGTAATTTATCATCGCAGGAAACTGAGCATTGAAGGCATTAAATGGCTTGAACAAAAGGGTTTTGATCATTTCAAAATGCAGCCATATAAGCCCTTCACTTTCCACCCGCCGAATCACTTTTTGAGCTAAGTGCTAACCCACTATGACAAGCTCCAAAGCTCACACCTATCTACCAAACATACCTACTATTTACACCTATTCAAATCCTAGCCAATTCGCCTCGTCTGTCCATATCCTCAGAATGATTTTATACCAAGAATCGATTAAAACTGAAACGCCTTACGAACTTATCCTATCGATTTCCCATGAGATGAGTGTCGATGAAAGTCGCGCATTTCTTATCGTTATAAATGATCATAATGGCCATTTCCTACCGTCAACACTTCCTTAGAAACTTCCTCTATCCAAACCATATCGACTTTTTTTTTTAAACCCCTTGGGTAATTCTTTTTAAAATTAAATTGATTAAAATTTTACAAGAGGTTTTCTCCCTTTAATGCGTTTGCATGCATTTTAAGGAGTGTATGTCAACCTTATCGATTTTATTTTTCTTAGCTCTCTAATTATAAGATTAAGGATGAGGGAAAAAATAAAGGAATATTTGGGTTGAGCGGATCCTTGTACCACGTTTTAAAAAAAATTGTATGATATTTTACATTTATTTGTAAAGCTATTCGTTTAAACATGATTCTCTGTCATTCTAACCTCACCTCGGCCAGGGTAGGATACTGTATTAGTTAACAATTTCGCTAGTCTTAGTCGACTTTTTTCTGGAATGAAGTTTATTTTTTTTATTTTCATTTCATTTCAAAGTAAAAACAAAAACTGTAAAAAAGTACTTTGGTTTTTTCCTATAGATATTAAATTTTCATTGCACTAATGTGTGAAATAAACGCCATCAAACCGAGGGTCTATTAGCCTTTATCCTGTGACCGGAGAACCGGATACGAGGTGTCAGACAGTCGGCAGATGTGTACTTTCACCCAACATTTTTACTTCGCTGTTTATCGAAGGGGAATTTCTAATCACGAACGCGGAACAGTTAAACTCTCCGGAACTGTAATTGATCCGTTCACACATGTAGAAGATATGGTGTTAATTAGTATGCTGTAATATTTATGTGATACTTGAACTCGACGTATCTAAGGCATGGATGTGATTTTTTGAGAATGCATTAGTCATATCCCTGATATGTACAATCATACCGTTTTTGTAGTATATCCTACTGTTGAAATGAAGGGCGAAAGTGGGATTACATAAACAAAGATAATAACAAAATGTCAGGAGATGAGAGCTGGTCTCCAGGTTAAGAGCTAGCAAACTAAATTTAACGTAAAACTATCTCAAATCTTAGTTAATCAACAGTTAAATAATCTTTGTAGAGGAGAGTCTTTTAAAAGAAAAGAAAGAAAAGCTTTATTATGAAGTACAAGCAAAACACTGGTATATACAAATATTAAGAGTTACGTTACGACATACTGGATGGAATGTCTAGGAACGAGTGTAGGAACAAGTGGGGTCTGGGGCTAAAGCTGAGACATATATGTATAAGAAAAGGATTATTCTGGGAATTAGGGAGTGAGGGAAGTAAGGAGGGTTTCTAACTTAAAAATAACAGGGAATAACATCAGTGACTTCCATGAAGTATACAGGTATACATTTCTACTCAATCCCCTTCTACTTTTTGCATTATAATATTCTTAGCATTATAAAACTTACGATTCGTGACCATTGCTGATGTCAGGTTGTGAAGTCCCTGGGTCCATACAGGCCTTATTACCCTGCATCTCAGAACTTCAGAAGTCATCCACATAACAATTTATAAGTTAGAAGTTCGGATTTAAAGCACAAAAAGTACTTTGGCGCGCCATATAAAATTAAATGTCTTTTATGAATGACAGAAACAACGAAATAGTAGATAGTACGACCAAGTGCACTATTCTACACGAATTTACTAAAAGGTAAACATGAATGAGCAAAAGACTTTGGTTGGGAAATCGGATTTGGTTGATGAATGACAATGTTAGGTCTTCATCAAATTTATGATTAACATGGCTCTCTTTCATCATCAGAAGATGACTTCCCATCAAAGTCTCCTACACATTTTTTTTTATATTCACGGATGACAATGAGATACTGTATGTATATAAACATCATCTGTATTTTGTCACGGAAAGGCCTTAAAGACCACGCGAATATCATTACTTTCGGTTCTTTTCTTTTTTTTTCCTTTCCTTCCATTTTTCCCTCATTATCTCTACGTGCTTTTGTTTTCTTTCTTCTGTCCACACGACTCCCTTTTTCGATTTTTTTCTTTCCCGCAAGAACCTGGATTTCCTTCAGTCTTTTCCTATATCTTTCTCCGTCCTGACAATCCTGGTCCGTTATTCTTAGTCTTTTAGTTTATTCCTTCATCTGCTTGGTGTATCCCCTTGAGCTTTCGTATCCTCGGATTTTCTGGAATATTTCCTTGTTTAGTCCTACCATATGTCCGTGGAATTTCAGTCTCCTGATCCTTATGTCCGTTTCTAGGTCTTTTGTGTCTTTTTAGATTTCTTGGTTGGATCTCATTCTGTATCCTTCTTGTGTCTTTTTGGGGCAGTAAATCCTTCTTAGGATTCTTCGTTCTATTCTGAGTAGTTTTTCTAGATTAGGGAAGCATGAGGTTTCCGTCCCATATAATATTACCGGTTTAACGACTGTGTTGTAGTGTCTTATTTTCGCTTTAGTTCTTACCAGGGTTTCTCTATCTATTTTTTTTGTTTTGGCGGATTGTTCTTTGTGTTGGGTCTTTTTTGCTGGTACCAGTTTTATCTTGACTTGCGTTGTCGGGAAAAGGTTGAACAATTGTCGGAGGTGAACAATTGTCGGAAAAGGTGAACAATTGTCGGAGGTCAACAATTGTCGGATTGTTGTAGTTAATAACATGGACCATGTTCCATGTAGACGTTAATATCTGACTCCATTTATTGATAGGAATGTGTCCCGACAAGACACTGTGTTCAGGATGAGGCTCAGAGGTTCATAAAGAATAAGACCAGTTTTCAGAGTTCGGGCGAGTCAGAGGGGGCAAAATTTACTGATATAAATATGGTAACCCCATCCCTCGTGGAAGGCGCAGTCTGTCTGCAGGTGGTCGTTTCCTTTTAGTTTTATGACCGTTGGGGTAAAAGGGTGTGTTTTTTATGGCTGCTAGGGTCTCACCCACTTGGGTTATTTGACCGCCTATAGGTGCCCCTATGTCTACCTGGCTAGTCAGGTACCGTTTTATGACGGTGCCCCTCTGAGTTACTTGTCTACGACTTCCGACCTCTCTATGATTTATTACAAGAAGTTTACACAGATTTGCATTTCTATTATAATACATTATGAACCAGAGTGTAGGGTAATTTACATATTCACATATTCGCTATATATCGCTACATGCGTCTATCTGTTTATTATATGCAGTTATCTGCCTTCAAGATAAAGAATAAAACCACATACATCATAATACATTGGTACAAATTATAAAAGTATATTTAGTTACGCGATATGTTGTGTTGTGAAGGGATCGGCAACATTAAGAGCCGATAAGAGATCCGTTTTAGCAACACTGAGTCGGTAATAGGTCAACCGGGTCCCTTTTACAGTTGCAGCCCATAGAGCCCCGACTTTTTTTGTCAGTTGGATACGTAACATGGTGACATAAAGCGTGTCGCAGTCCATGTAGATAGAAGTGGTTGTACCGCCTCAACCTCAATTGGCAGTCTGTATTATCTCATTGTGGTTGTGGTTAAGTCTCGCCTCTTTAGGTCCGAAATTGGTTTTTTCCGCGAACTTGACAATAAGTCCGTCGACATTTTAATTATTTTTTTTGCATTCAAGACATTGATAAAGTTAGAGCCTAGTAATAATTGTATTATAATTAGTACTTTGGAAAGAAAAAAAAACTATATTCTGGTACTAAGTACGAAATGTATTATAGGCATACTCTAACTGGCAAGATAATTACAGTCCACCTATACAATATGTCTTTTGCCACACCTGGAGGAATTTTACGTCTTTCGTGTGTTGTATGACAATACAAATGGATCTGAAATATTGAGCTTATAATTATTTTGTGAGCAATAACATATAAACTACATGTACACTATACGTAATTATGGGGAGTACCATGGCATAGTCTAATTTGAATGAAAAATATGGATTTGTTTATTCAAGTAATTAATAATGAAAAAAATCTGTTAATTAACCCTATTGTTTTCTCTTTGAGAGAACGAGGGCGAGAGCTGAGACGTAGGTACCTTGAAGCTGAATATTGGTTCCAGGCGGCACCGCAGCCCCACCTGTTAGGTGGGATGTTACATAAGTTCTACCAGTCCCTAAATATTTTTTAGAATCAAGCATCATCTTCGGATTCTAACACTTTTTTGACAATATTAAAAAATGGAGATAAAAAAAAAAAATTGTGTAATTTACAAAATTCTCAATTAAACTCTTTTTGACCGTCTGCTACACCAACCTCGATATAATTTTAATAAAACCATTTTGCTTCGTAAACTGTGAACTGGTGGCTAATGTCAGTTAGCCTAAATTATTTATGCAAACCCTCCATTTTTCCGAGTCTACCACAGGAGGCAAGCCAGTGACACTGCGGAATATATGGCGTTATCGACTGACATTCTATCTGTTAGTAAGTCCTCCGACAATTTGAGGTATTGGTTACTTGTGTAGCGTGTAAAATAAATATTACTTGTAATTATATTACTTTTGTAATTTTCTGTTCTTAGTATGATTTGATGTTAAATCGAGGCTGATATTATAACAATGGGATGAAATATTCACAACAAAATTCCATCTTTACCGAGGCTGAAGAACCTGCTCATCCTTTTTGGATATGGTCAAGGTACCCGAGCCATCTTTGAGTTTAAGACAAATTTAACTTAAATCGTTACTACAACAACTTTATTATGATAAAATTACAATCTGCCTCAATGGGCAATAAGTAATTGTGATAAATGATCTCATTCATAACAAGCTATTTACTACAGACCCTTTTCCTAATCGTAGTGTCCTACCTTTCAAACCGCTCCTTCCAAGTCCGCTGTTTAGAATATTCTAACTGCTGCTCCATAAAACAAGGAGTTCCACAAGGCAGCGTCCTCGGTCCCATCCTCTATACACCGCTCATGTCCCCTCTACTCCCAACACCTTCTTGGCCACATTTGCAGATGACACTGCAGTCCTGTCATCCCATCCGGACCCCGAAATAGCATCCCATAACCTTCAAAAACACCTTGAAGAGATCGAGTATTGGTGCAATCAATGGCGGATCAAAGTTAATGAAGCAAAATGCTCCCACATTACCTTCACCCTTTGTCGCAAGACTTGTCCACTTGTTTATTTTAATTCTATTCCTCTCCCTGTATCCGAGACAGTACGGTACTTAGGCTTCCATCTTGACAAACGACTGACCTGGAACCCACATACGAGACTAAAAAGACAAGAACTAAACAGACGCTTTGGACAACTGTACAGACTACTTCAAAGGACATCCCATCTCTCAATAGAAAATAAACTACTAATCTACAAAGTTATACTTAAACCAATCTGGACATACGGAATAGAGCTATGGGGGACAGCAAAAAAGTCGAACATCAAGCGTATCCAATCCTTTCAATCCAAAGTCCTAAGAACAATAGTAAATGCCCCTTATTATGTCAGCAACAAAACCCTTCATAACGATCTTAATATACCCTACATTCTAGAACTCATCCCTTCCAAGTTTATGAAATTCCACAGTAGCCTTTCCAACCACCCTAATCCCCCAGTACAGTCATTGCACTGCGCCACTCATCCCTATAATCCTCCTTGGAGACTGAAACGGCACTGGCCTCGTGACCTACTATAAACGCGTGACAGTGGGAGTCCTGGCAATGGCCAGTTTCTCCAATCATGTCCTATTGTATGAATGAGCGAGTGAATGATGCTGTAAATATCGTATGAATGAGATCATTTATCTGTATTATTATTGCCTTATAGAAGGCAGATTGTAATTATTTCACAATAAAGATTGTTATTAAAAATTCTTGTTCACTAAGCTATTACCTCTTGTCCTTTATTTTGGTTTTCTTAACCGGATTCGCTATTTGTTCTTCTAGTAGCTAGTCATTTATGCTCAGTGAACACTCGCCAAGCCAGAAATTCGCAGTACTAGCTTTAGTAGCAGATTTTAGCTAGCAGACTAAACTGAAGGCCTTGAGTTTTATTATTATTATTGTTATTATTATTACAACATTGGACTGCCTATAATTGCTCAAATGTAGAAATGTAGCCACGCGATATGTCAGTTTTAGTATAATTCTAGTCAGTATAATTCTAGTCAGTATTATTGGCAAATCGACCGAAATGACCGACTACCGCGTCCGTAATGAGCTATTTCTCTGTCGTATCCTGTCCTTGTTGGCGCATACGCAAGTCCAAAGGCAGCTGAAAAACACAATAGGCCTTCTACAGATGATATCTGACTACAAGAGCGCAGACATGCTCTTTGTCACGTCAACTTGTCGTAAACCTCTTTGTCTCCAGATTGAGGACGCCGCCAATCTCACGGCGGATCATTTGTCATTTCCGATTGCTCTTTCTCGAATTAACGTCTAGCCTTACCTCGATATTATATAGGCAATCTAAATTTGAGGATTAGCAAAGATGAAAACCTTTTCAGTAATCAGCTATCATGACCGCGTCACTATTTTTTTACCTTTTACTAATAACTATTGTTAGTATCATTAGCCCACCTAAGGGTATTTCTGGACGGATTTATTTCTTTGGCTAGACTAGTAATTATTAAGAGTAGCGCGATCTATAACTCAAAGAAAATTCAGGTTTTCTTCATATTATATCCTACTCACTTAACTTTTGAGTTTTTTGGGTTCTTTAATCGGACATTAATAAAGAATTAATCAAACCCATTAAAAGTTTGCAATAATTTATCAATTCTTTATTAAACTTTTAGTTGGTTCTTTACCTAATAATCCATCATCAGAATAATCCAAACAAAAAAAAACATTAGTAAATGTCTTCCTCTATTCCACTCAATAGTCAATAAAGTCCTCTTCAGTCAACACTAGGTCGGTCGTGCATTGCTCAATTTCCTCAATTAAGTCCCTACTTTGGGTCTTCTATCTTTAAACTCCAATTCCGTTTAGGATTGAAACCTAATCCCGTAGCACAGTCATTCCACTGCACCACTCATCCCTATAATCCTCCTCGGAGACTAAAACGGCAGTGGCCTCGTGACCTGCTATAAATACGTGACAGTGGGAGTCCTGGCAATGGCCACTTTCTCCAATCATGTCCTGAGCGTATGTGGCTCTCGCGCTCTTCGTCAGCCTCCACTGGCTTGTGAAGCGGCTGACGGAGGAGCGTGGAGGGCTTCCCAAGACTCCGCTTTCGCATGCTAGAGAGGTGACATCCATGTGGATTTGGCAGGCCTCTGTGGTGTTTGTACTATACTTTATAAATGAGCGAGTGAATGAAAATTGCAAATATGATACGAATGAGAACATTTATCACAATTGCTTATTGCCCAATGAGGCAGATTGTAATTTTAGCACAATAAAGAAGTTTGGGGATTTTGGGATTCTCCTTGGAGAGTTCATCCTCTCGTTCATGGCCGCATTTCCTTGATCTCTTCTATAGAATTCATTTTCTCGTTCATAGTTCACACTGTTAATAATATTTCATCTATTTACCTTCTACGGACATACAGCAAAGACCGTAAGTCTTGGGGTAGATCAGAGTCATGTGGGAAATACTGTCCGTCCTAAAAACAATCGGGTAAGAAATTCCATGTTACATTGCAAAGGACAGATCAACTTTTTTAGTTTAGTCTATAAGACAAAGCTCACTCTTAGAGTATATATAAGGGCGTAACAACATCGTGTATAAACATCAGCAAAGTTTTGACTAATAATATTGCTTGCTAATCCGAAGAAGATAAAATTGCTCCAGCTTTTTGAGGATTAGTTACTCTTTCGCTTGACCTATAGAATCAAGAATCTGTCACGTTCAAACTAATCTTTGACATAATGAAAAATAAATAGTCATGACTAAATTTAATTTAATTTGTTTTGTGTTTTTTTGCAGAGCCAATGAGCTGGTGTGGTGAGTACAGCTCAATGAGAAGACTACACCTCTGTCACAAGTGGCTGTAGCTCCATCCAGGCGACCAATATTGAAGGTATTTATCTATTTATAATTGTACAGAAATGTTTATATTTCTGTATTATGTTTAGGACGACGGTCATATATATATTAACACTGGACAACTAACTGAGCAGAAACTAGACTATACAACGGCCCATCTGGACACGCATCTGGGCCGAAAAATATAATATACCACTCGATAATGTTTGTTGACACACACCATGTTTGTACACCATTTCAAAGAAAACAAAACACTGGAATGGCATAGTAACTCAAAGATTTGAACAGGCCTAAGAAATTATGTTCCGTAATTAAAAATATAAGATTTAAAAATAGTCAGCTTTTTCGCTTGGTTGTTGATTTTTTTAGTACTGTGTCGAGTTTCCGAGGGGTGTGAACCACGAATGTGAGTATTATTGTTACACACGATTTGGCGACACGAATTGTAATGACAAAATTAATTTTTATTAAATTAATTATTATGCAACCATGTGGATTAGGGAGGCTTCTGGGCTGTTTTTAATTATTGTATGAATGAGAACATTTATCTTAATTACTTATTGCCTAATAAAGCAGATTGTAATTTTAAGACAATAAAGAAATTAATACTATTTTTTTTGTGCATTAAGATGATTGTTGAAATATCAAAGTAAATTGTTTCTTTTCTGTGAAATGTGAAGAAATGAAATTATTATTATTATTAGTATCAATGGAAGATCAAATAAAAAGTTCGAACATGACATTTTTGAAAACCTTAAAAACTTTATCTAATTAATAGCTTTTTCCTTATGGCTTCACCTGCTTGGAAGTCTTAACGCAATATGATAATATTGTAACATAAAAAGGTTCTATTCCTTTCCAAAACCTTCTAGAAGGTTCGACTGAGTTCTAATTCGTTTCTAGAAAAAATTCCAGAAGGTTCTACATAGTTTAGTTATGCTACTAAATTTGGGCATAAATATCAGTTTTTTTTCCAAGCTGAAATCCCGAAACCTATGGATTTGACACCAGTTTTCAATTTGGGCGTTTTATTTTTCAACCCTTCTTACGACTCATGGTGATAGTTCCACCACACTTTAACCTAAACGGCATCAAGAATGTCACCGTTCTTGTCAGTGGTCTTGAGGGTGCCTCACCCCCTTATTATATTATTATTACAGTTTCTTGTCAGTCGACTATTACTGCTGTGAGACCACTAGGTTTAGGCTGGAGGTATTTATCTAACTATCAGGCCGAGTCATAAGTAACTTCCGATGCAGCTAAGTTGAATCTATTGTTCGTATCTACCCGCTATGAGTTACCATGACAACAAGTTTTTGTTTTCACTATATAGACGAGGCTTCAGTTAGTCTTTTGTCAACGGTTTTGTCTGATACACGTTACGTTAAACGTCATGTAATGCTTTGGGAATTTCAACAAGGTAATAGTGCTAGGGTGACAGCTGACAAATATGCAGTATATATGGTGAAGGACTAATAACTGATCGGGCAGGTAGAAATTGGTTTATAAAATTCCGTTCTGGAGATACGACCTTAAAAGACGAACCAAGGGCGGGACGTCCTTCCGACTTTGACGACAACCTTTTAAAGGCAATATTGGAGCAAATTCCACGTCAATCAACAAGAGGTATAGCAGAAAGGTTGAATACATCACAATCAAATGTTAACCGCCACCTGGAGAAATTAGGGAAAGTCAGCAAGCTAAGAGTGTGGGTGCCTAACAATCTCAATGAACGGAATAAACAAGATCGCATGTCAATTGCCACAAGTCTGCTCTCACGGGTAAAAATTGAGCCTTTTTTAAACAGGATTGGAACAGGCGATGAAAAATGGTTTACCTATGACAATATAGTCCGCAAAAGACAGTGGCTTGATAAGGATCAAACACCCCTACCAGATCCGAAAGCAAACATCCGTGGCAAAAAGATTTTATTGTGTGTATGGTGGGATTGTCAAGGAATAATTCACCACGAGTTGTTCAAGTCAAATTTAACGAATACTGCGAAAAGATACGTTCAGCAGTTGCAAAGAGTGCAAGAGAAACTCCATGAAAAGCGTCCTGCACTCGTCAAAATGAATATAATTTTGTTATTTAATGAGAGCAAAATAAATGTATGATATAAAAAACGTAAGTTACTTATGACTCGACCTAAATAGTTTAGGCTGAGGAGGGTAGGAAATCCAGGAAATGGTTATACTCCCTCGACCATACGTAAAGTAGCTAGTAGTGAGTTCTGGGCAGAGAGCACGCACTAATATCGCACGCAGCCGGATGTGGAAGTAAACGAGGACATAAGGAAATATATGATATAACGTTTACACTGCCGAGGTAAAACGGTAATCTCAAGGAAAACAAACGACTATCAACTACTGATAGTTTTGATGAAAATGCATCATCTTCTTACCCACTGTTATCCTAAGGCAAGGTATCTGCCTTATTTAAATTTAAATGATAAATAAAAAATATTCCCCTGCGATGATGGACGCATACCACAGCGGCAATGGTGGGTGGCCAACGATAGGAGAGAGAGAGCGCCGGAATGATACAAAAGGCATCATTATTCATGCTACTGGCCGCTAATTTATTTCACGTCACGGTGAGCTTGCACTTTCACGGGGGTAGATGGAATCTGTCTGCCTGTCAGTATGTACCCCGGACAAAATTCACCGATGAAGTGTAACCTCTGGCATAACCCCAAATGGGTCACAGGCTAAATGAGATCCAATATATATATACAAGATATGAGCTCCACAGGTAAGTGGTGGCAAGGCCAGGTCTAGGGCGGGTCTCACTCCCGCTTTCTTTTCAGTCTGCGGTCAGAGTTTTCTCGGAAGTGTGTCTAATGACAGTCTATCATCTAAAGCGTAAGAGTGTTCCTCTAGTCTGCTATGCAAATGAATATATTAGTTTGTCTTAATTGATTCACAACCAGCGAGTGTGAAGGACAACCAATGATACATCCCCATAATTATGTTTAGGATTGGACGTTTATCACAATAGACACACTATCCCAGCTTCTCGACCCGTAGGCTCAACCCTCGGTGGACTCTCACCACCGTCCCGAGACCCTCCACACTCCTCATCCTCTACACACATCCTTCAAATGGGACTCCCCCTAGTAAAAGGCTATTACCAATCCAAGATAAGTATCCTTGTATGTGTAGGATGTCCCCCCTTATCCTATTTTTATTATTTTAAGAGATATGGGGGGAGACAACAGCTTCTCTCTTAAATCGTCAAAGAGCAGAGGTAAGTAGTGGGGAATCTCTGAATTCTCAAAATGTGGTATATTTTTGTTCATTCATATGTCCAAATGGTTTTCAGTAGATAAGGGTATGTCTTCAAAACTATTCTGTTATTGCCGATTTCGAATGAATTTTTAGTCCTATAATAGTATCTATGGTGGATTAAAGTGAAAACAAAATACATAAAAGAATAAAAATGGTAACTTTCAAGTATAGATGGATTACACGAGGAAAGTTACAAAAAATAGCTTCATGGGTAGAGGAAAGATATTTTGCATAAGTAAGATGATAGATTAGTCAACTTAAAAGAAGTAAGGTGTTGGGAAAATCTAGATTTAAAGATAAAGAGCGAAGAGTGTTGTTAGAAATAAACTTCCAAAGGAAGCAGAAAAGTTAATAGTGGGATTTGAGCTCATCGTTATTACTGAAATTTTTACCATTTAAGAAGTTTTGTAAACTTCGAAATAAATAATAATCCGATAATGCAAGGTCAGGGCTGTATGGGGGATGTGACATCACTTCCCAACCAAGCTCAATAGTTTCGTACGTGTTGCTAAAGATGTGTGAGGCTTCGCATTGTCGTGGCGGAACCCAAATATCGAGCTTCTTAACAAGTCCAAGACGTCTTATATGATTTTCAATTGTTGTGTGTGGTACATTTAACTGTTTTGCAATCTCTCGCAGAGTTATAGGACGATTCAATTATGGCTTTCATTTTGTCATCATCAACTTCAGAAGGTTGGTCATCTTTCAGTAAAAAATTCTAACACGTGAGTTCTGTCAAACAATCAACACCATAAACTTGATATATCTCTTTGTGAGCCTCAGCCGCTTTCTTGCCTTTATGAAAACAAAAAAGTAAAATGTGTCAAAATGCTTATTTTTGCACTCTATGTTAAAACTGACCATAAACTGACAGTTGTAAAGAAAATCACGGAATTTCTTTCTATATCAACCTAAAAGTATCGACTACCAAGTATCAAAAGAAAAAAATTCTAACATTGACAAAAGAATAACGAAACAAACATAACGCTATCTATTGGGGCAATCCGAAATCACTTTCTTGCCAACCCAATATATATATATATATATATATATATATAATATATATATATATAATTGTTGAAATATTTCCTGTATAATAATTGTACGGAGTTGAACTGTGATAGTGACAATTATAATTTAAGAGCCGACGAAGCGGTAAGAAGCATAAGGCCAGACTTTCCAATGTGGAAAGAAAGCGCTTGGATTTCTGTGAGAGAGGATAGGCGACCACAATAATGGCTAATTGTACAGATAACCGATTGTTGTTATTAAGGTTGCACCGCGGCAGCACTTGAGCAAGTCTTTTTAAACCCCACTTCTTTACAGTCTCACCTTTTTTTTATATACAGCATTCTAAACACTATTATTTAGTGCATTTCTTCTTTCATGTCGTTGCTACAATTTCCTCTCGGCTGTCATCGGACATAGCCAATCGCAGAAACGATTTCTTTTGTTAGAACTCTTCAAACTGTCTAATTTATTTGCTAATATTTGTACTAAAAATATCAAGCCAAGTTTCAATATTTCACCTAATCCCCAGATACCTATTGTATCCTATTGATCAGAACGGTGAGGTCTTTAATTTTATAACATACCCTTCTGTACTTTTATTTTTATGATCAGTGTCTCATCGAATGGAACTACAATGGAAAATAGCATGAAAAAAATACTGATTGATTTAAAGTTGCGAACATTTTGGCAGTTTTAATAATGGCAATAAGTAATTGTGATAAATGTTCTCATTCATACCATATTTACAATTCATCATTCATATAGGATTTAAAAACAGCCCAGAGACCTCCCAAATCCACATGATTGTCACCTCCCTCGCATGTGTAAGAGGAAGCGGAGTCTTGGGAAGTCCCCCTCCCACCTCTGTCAGCCGCGTCACCGGATACGAGCCAGCCGAGGCTGAGCAAGAGCGCGAGAGCCACAGACGCTCAGGACATGATTGGAGAAACTGGCCATCGCCAGGACTCCCACTGTCACACATTTATAGCAGGTCAAGAGGCCACTGCAGTTTCAGTCTCCGAGGAGGATTATAGGGATGAGTGGTGGTGCAGACTAGGGCTGGGGTAGTCACTCACATACAGAGCAGGCAGACTAGCAGGCACTGATGATTGATGATTTAGGGTTTCATAGTCAGCCTTGTTGACGAAAGAAAAATGTTAGGTTTTTTTCAAATTTATTAATGGAGAATGTTTCAAAATATATATATATATATATATATATATATATATATATATATATATATATATATATCATTTTTAATGTCAGAAGCTAGGGGAGGTACACAGTTTAAAACATTTTTCATATAAAACATATTGTAATAACTTTGATGACACTCTAACATACTTCGTCAGCCTAAACCAATATCCCAACGAATTCATCCACTGAGTAACTGTTCCTGTTTTGGTTTTTTTTTAATTCGGCGTGTCCTGAGTGTCTGTGGCTCTCGCGCTCTTCGTCAGACTCCACTGGCTCGTATCCGGTGACATGGCTGACGGAGGAGCGTGGGGGACTTCCCAAGACTCCGCTTCCTCTTTCGCATGCGAGGGAGGTGACAAACATGTGGATTTGGGAGGCCTCTGGGCTGTTTGCAAATACTGTATGTATGAGCGAGTGAATAATGAATTGTAAATATGGTATGAATGAGAACATTTATCTCAATTACTTATTGCCGAATAAGGCAGATTGTAATGTTGGCACAATAAAGAAGTTATGTATAAAATTCCGAACGGACCCTAAAAAACGGCAGTAAAAAAAATTCCTGCTGGCTAGCATCACTGATGACCGTTGTAGGCCTTTTGCTCTCTCAGCCTGTGTGGTTAATCTTAGATGAAAAACCGTTTTCTCGCGTGATGGAGCTCGATCCCCGCGCCTGACTTGCCATTTGGAGCACTGAGTGCTGTCTTCACGGGCCGTGCCTCGCCGCCGTCATCCGACACCGTGGAGGATTTAACGCCCACGCTTTTTTTTTTAACCATTCTGCATTTGTGCTTCTTAAAAAAATCCCGTTACAGTCTACGTGGCCATAAAAAATCCATTTTTCTTGATAAAGTTCCATCAAAACGTTATTGCAGAAATAATTTACGGGCCATTATAAAAAATAATGGTTCAATAAGCAACTATGGAAATATTCTTATTTACCATTAACATTTGTGCCTTTCAGTCATTTTCCAACTTAGCACATTCCTCTCCTCGAGGGTTTTCTGCCTTTCGGGTAAGGGTCCCAGGCAAGTTTTCCTAGGTCTACTTCGTAGGAGGGTATTATTTTTCTGGGTTCTCGGTATAATTCATTCTACAGGCATGCCCACACAAATTCAGTTTTTTCCAGCCTCCATAGATGTTCTCTTTTAAGCTATTTCCATTTTTTTTATATTATATATACTTAGTATATTTTAATTCTACTCCTCTCCCTGTATCGGAGATAGTACGGTACTTAGGCTTCCATCTCGACAAACGACTGACCTTACGAGGCTAAAAAGAAGAAACTTTGCTTTGGACAACTGTACAGACTACTTCGAAGGACATCCCATCTCTCAATAGAAAATAAATTACTAATCTACTACGTTATACTTAAGCCAATCTGGACATACGGAATAGAGATATGGGGGACAGCAAAAAAGTCGAACATTAAGCGTATCCAATCCTTTCAATCAAAAGTCCTGAGAACAATAGTAAATGCCCCTTATTACGTTTGCAACGAAACCCTTCATAACGATCTTAATATACCTTACATTCGTGAACTCGTCCCTTCCAAGTTCATGAAATTCCATCGAATCCTATCGCACAGTCATTACACTGCACCACTCACCCCTATAATCCTCCTCGGAGACTGAAACGGCCTGCTATAAATGCGTGACAGTGGGAGTCCTGGCAATGGCCAGTTTCTCCAATCATGTACTGAGCGTCTGTGGCTCTCGCGCTCTTCGTCAGCCTCCACTGGCTCGTATCCGGTGACACGGCTGACGGAGGAGCGTGTGGGACTTCCCAAGACTCCGCTTCCTCTTTCGCATGCGTGGGAGGTGACAAACATCTGGATTTGTGAGCCCTCTTGGCTGTCTGTAAATACTGTATGAATGAGCGAGTGAATGATGAATTGTAAATATGGTATGAATGAGAGCATTTATCTTAATTATAATACTTATTGCCTAATATGGCAGATTGTAAATTTAGCACAATAAGAAATTCAAGATAAAAAAAGATATATATATATACTTAGGGTTCTTTACCTATTTATCGTTAATTCTCTACACTCATTTTTTCCGGTTCTCCCAGTTTTCATCTTATAGTCCTCTATCCAACACTTTGCTTCTTTCTTTTGGAATGGAACGACAATGACAAGAAGTCAGTGATGTCTGCACTATTTAAAGCTTCTTGTCATTCGTGATGACTTTTGTCCATTGTTAATTTCTAACTCATTATTTAGTTCTTTACCGTACCAATGATCCTGTGATCTTTGAGTTTTCTCTCACATTTTCTCATTCCCAATGATGATGAATTGGTATTACGGAATGTCATATTGTGGGACAACAAACCGCCACTTGTGAAGTCTATTAATTATAATATTATTAGAATTATTCACCAGTAAAAAAATATATTTCTACCAATCAGGACTCGAACCCGGGATTGAAAGAATAGAAGACTACACCAACTGAACTAACCTTGTTAATTTAATTAAAATTAAACTTTAAGGAAAAGCTAATTGGGGCTGATAAAATAAATTTAATCAATTTAAAATTATAGATTAAGCCCCACACCGGCCAATTTGTAAAATACAGAAATTTTACAATTGTTAGCACACATTATAAATTAGAAGCTGCATCAGTGTTTCTATAAAGATAAAATATGATATCTTATTCAAATTGAGCTAAAAGTAAAAATTATGGGAATACATTCGTTTAATTGGGTAGATTGTTTAAATGAAGGCTTAAAAGATATTTTCGTAACATCATCTTTAATGTTAATTTCAAACTGTTCTACAGAGAATCGGACTACTAGGAGCGATGAAACAAAACAAATTCCATGAAAAAATGTTGAAATTCCTCGAATTTCCTGAGTCGAATTGGATTGTAACATATTGACATAGATAATGTCGCTAACACATTCACGTATTGACGTAAAATAGAGAAAGATCTATCATCGCTATTTGAAAAAAATTACGATCTGCCCTTAGATTATGATAAATGTCCTAGATAATTGTGATAAATTATTTAATTTATAACATATTTACAGATTAGCATTCCCTCTCCCATTCCGTTCTTCAGGGATCCCCCCTGAATTTTCACCTTCCCGGGTATGGAGAAGGAGGCGAGGATTGGGGAAATCCCCAGCGCTACTCCTTCAGCTCCAAAATCGCTATTTAGGGCAGTAGAGCCTGAAGAGAGCGCGAGAGCCACAGACACTCAGGAAAAGCTGGCAAGTTCCAGAACTCCCAATAACTAAAAATTTACAAAAGATCACGGGGACACATCCGCTTTAACCTCTAAGGAGGATTATAGGGTGGTCAGATAATTTCTGATGTAGTTGTTAAGAATTTAGAGGAAATGTCATGTTGGGTGGTGGGGGCGATTTTTAGGACTTTATGAAGGGTTCTTAAAAAATCCTTCATGCCCTCGCGAAGTAACACTCCCACCCGCCATGATCTGGCAAGAGGAGACCTTCGTGATATGACGACTGTACTTAGTTGCGTCAGAAGAGATTTGGACAATGGATGATGACAGTCATTAAGGCCGAGAGAGGATGAGCCGATTCAATTGTGAAAATGGTCCAACGAAGAAGGAAGAGTTGTGCAAGGAGGTGAGAGAGAAAGCGTCCTTCCGGTTTCTTGAGGCTGCCACCGCTGGCTAGTCACGTCCTTGGCTCAGCGTTGGCAACCATGTGTCATGAAACATGATGGTTTTGGTCTTTCCCAACAATAACATGTCTTTAGTAATATCAACTAAATTAAAAAAATATATATAACTAAATACAATAGGTACACTATTAAGTTTAAGACACGCTCCTTCGCCAGGGCATTAATAGGTTTAAACCTTTTAGTGCCGACCGAAGCAATTGTAACTAAGCAAATAATAAAAATGAGATTTAATAAGGTTTGATAAAAAGACAAGAGCACGGATGCTTCGCTCAATTGGCCAGTGTATCTTGGATGAGTCAGACTTGCCGTTGCTGATATACAACGAGGATAATTACAGGGCCTTCATAATCTTTGTCCAGAAGCGGAAGGAGCTACAGGGACCAGCGCACTTCAGCATCTCCAGGAGAGTGATGTTTTTTTTCTTAGCTCTCAAACTTGGAAAAATAAAAGGAGATATTTATTTGTACTGAGTGAATCCTTGTACTGGGAGGGTCCTATTTGAAGGATGGGTGTAGAGGATGAGGAGTGAGGGGACCTCGAAGAGGTGTAAGTAATTGGATGCAGGTTGACCATCCGTAATAAATATCGGGGGTGTTCATCAAGGTGGCACCGTTGGACCAAGATGGAGTCTGGAATCCCTTTGTACATAGAAATATCAGGGACACGGATCCCATATTAGGGGAGGGGAAAAACAAAAAGTTTGATAAAAAGAAACATTTAAATGATCAGAATTGGCTGCCTAAATCGTGTGATTTAACACCTTTAGATTACTTTTTATGGGGTTATTTGAAGTCAAAGGTGTACGTCAACAAGCCCACATCCACCCGTGCATTAAAAGACGAAATTCAACGCTGCATCGACGAAATTCTACCACATTTATGCCAAATGGTCATGGAAAATTTCGACAAAAGAGTTCGTATTTGCCATTCGTATTGTATGTGTTATTTCATAAATAACCCTATTCTATTTACTTTATAATTCAATAGAAAAAATACTAAAAACTGGGCTTTCTATTGAAATCAAATTTTGCGTTAATTCTGGGTTAAATTTGAAATGAAATTTAAAGCCCATATTTACTGATTGCCAAAATATAGAAATCACCATTGATTATGGGTTCATTTTATTTTAATACAGGGAATAAATTAAAAGCTACTGAATACACTCACATAAATGAATAAATAAAAATATAAATATAAAAAATACTATCGAAACATTATCTTTAAATCCGATACAGAAATATTAGTGTGGTATCATTCTTCTGCCGAGTACTTCCTAAAGGGTATCCCACCTCATCAACCTCTTGCCACCTTGTCACCTGGATCTGTTCTTCTGGAGAGTGGTTCCAGACCGTTTCCAAACCTGGGAGACAAATGTTAGCTTCATGGCAGTGGTCTTTAATGAGTTTAAAACATTCCGTTTTAGTACACTTGTACATAGTTATTATATGTCGTTTTATAGTATAATATACCTATCCAATATCAGCTCATATCCAAAGTAATCAATGATGATTATTTCCCCTAAAGGTTAATATTCTATAGCCCCAAATTTAAAAGTGTCTGATAACGACAGCAGAAGAGGAAGGGATCAAAACAAATCGAGGAAGAACAATGAAAGCATAGAATGCTATCAAGATCATCTTGAAAGCCAAGGGGACACTAACCGACTAGATGACTAGATCTACTCGAATCAAGGACAAAGTCACCACGGACGAAGCCACTGTTAAATAAAACGTTCATAGGTTTTAAAAAATGGGAAATAATGCTTAAATATACTCTTAATACAATATGAGCGAAAAAGTAACACTTTTTTATGAAATGCAAAATTTTAAGACTAAAATAATAATTTTAGGGGACTTAGTCCCATTAAAAGCTTTTTTTGTTAACTACTTTTCCGCGACGCAGTAATTTTATTTTATTGAATCGACAAACGACAAAAAACGAACGCATTATATCGAGTTCTGGCCCACTTGGAATGAATAGGCTTATGATTATGAAGAGATCTGGCGTGGAACTTTAGGGCTATTGAAAGCTTAAACATTCTGGCTAACAGAGAAGAAAACTAAAAAAGTAAAATAAAATGATTAAGAAACAATAGTAAAAATTAAGAAAGGTATCTGGCAAATATCAGTATCTGTAAAGCAAATACCAGTATCTGTAAAGCAAATACCAGTATCTGTAAAGCAAATACCAGTATCTGTAAAGCAAATACTAGTATCTGTAAAGCAAATATCAGTATCTGTAAAGCAAATACCAGTATCTGTAAAGTAAATATCAGTATCTGTAAAGCAAATATCAGTATCTGTAAAGCAAATACCAGTATCTGTAAAGCAAATATCAGTATCTGTAAAGCAATATCTGTATTTATTCCTTAAAATTTATTTTGTATTATATTTTTTAGACATCGGTGTACATATTGTTTTCATAAATGTAGTCCTTGATGCCATTACAGGTGAAACATCGACGGTGTTTATGAAATTGTGTCAATAAAAGTATCATATTAAGAAGCACAATTTAACATCCCGCAGTAAAATTTGTAATAAAACTGCTTTAGCAGCCCTATAAAGGGAGGGTGGTGGGAAGGAAGTGACAGGTACGAATTTAGAATCGAATCCATAGTTTTCGGGTTCGCTAAGAAATTTTAATAATGAAATCTACAATAATCAAATTTTAAACCCAAGTTTGGTTAAACAGAGGGAAAGGAGTGGATTTGAGATCGCCATGTTTTTCCCACGGGCAACTTTTTGTTACTTGTAAGGTTGGGTTCATTCTTGCTTCTAGAGGAGAAACTGATCAAAATGATGTTTCCAACAAGGTATTGTCAAAAAAGGATTACTTCAACATTTTTATCTTCTTAATTGCCAGTTAGATAAAATTACTTAGATCTTACACTAAGTATATAGAAATGGGGAATACATACCCTGAAAACACTCGGAAAGCAACATTTGTTTGTTTAAAATAAATAAACTCAGGAACTGCTGAACGCATTTTGAAAACGGTTATGTTCCTTAAACTGTCAATTAAACTATGTATCTTCTATCAAGTTAAATCTATTATGGGCTGTGTGGTGAACCTAAACTTTAAAGATTGGTGCAATGAAAATAGGCTTTTGTGTTAAGATTTCCACAAATCAATTTGACTGTATAGATAGCGTGGGTTCTTAAATTGTCGTTTTTCTGTCAGTTCAATTCAAGTTGAGCTATACTTGTGGCAGGAGTCCACCAGCGAGGTGTGAAAGTAGGTTGAATTTAATTTCCATTTTTGTCGGCCCAGACGTTTAACTCTTTGGATCGAGTCTATACGTGAAAGGCTACTGCTGTGGTTTGACGAGAGGTTATGTGAAGCCAATGTTTTACAATAATTTCCTTTTTGAAAAAGATGTTAAGAGAACAATCGTCTTAGGTTTCCTAAAATGTTTGCAGGCCTCATACACATGTGATGTGCATAAACGGAAATAATTTTAAAACATCAAACACATTTCTGTCATCGTTTTACGTTTTTTTTACAATTTTTTTGTTTTTACTTATTATAATCACATAATTATCAAAAAAAACTGTCAAAGACATCGTATTTCTTCAACTCTACCAGTGTTTTTTTTAAAGGCATGATATTTTTCTGTAGTCCAATCATGCTGATGCTTATTAATTAATAATCAAAACATAATATTTTCCTATTATATTGAGTAGGGTATCTTGATTAATAAGATCATTTGCTTAAGCTTGAGTGGGATATAAACAGTATGCTTGCGGCTTTTATTGATAATAATAAATCTTCAATATCCCGGAACTGTATCCATTAAGAAGCATTACAATACAAAACATGAATTACAGTGGTGGGAAAATAATTTATATAATGTAATAAGTAATATTGTCAAAGGGTTGTTTTATTACTTTTAGAGCAACTGCACCCCTAGATTTAGTTTATGGCGTTTAATTAGTTTATTATGGCGTTAAACGTGAATTACAGTGATGGTAAAATAATTTACTTTTGGAAAATTGATAAGTATATACTAGAATAAAAAAAAAAATTATTCAACTCGAACACTTACAGTTCATGAATTAGTTCAACAAAAATTAAACTAAGATCGTCTGAATTATGAATTTCTACCTTGAAACGAATGTTTGTGATGATAACTTCGTTGCTATGACTAATGTGGTACATTTTGTTTGTTTTTCCCATGACTGTCTGAAAAATAATGGTTTTTAAGTAAGTTTGTACGTGACGACATTCTATGGCAGTATTAAGCCAATAAACTGGACTTACTCATAAGTAAATAAGTAAGTTATTCATAAATAGGAGGTGAATGAAAATAGGTCTTCTGGCATATTTATATACATATTGTACACATCTCATTAGGTTCAATGTAATAAGTAATATTTCCTAAGGGTTGTTTTATTACTTTTAGAGGAACTTCACCCCTAGGTTTAGTTTATGGCGCTTAATTAGTTTATTATGGCGTTAAACATGAATTACAGTGATGGTAAAATAATTTACTTTTGGAAAATTGATAAGTATCTACTAGAATTTAAAAAAAAAATTATTCAATTCGAACACTTACAGTTCATGAATTAGTTCAACAAAAATTAAACTAAGACCACCTGAATTATGAATTTCTACCTTGAAACGAACGTTTGTGATGTTAATTTCGTTGCTATGACTAATGCTGTACATTTTGTTTGTTTTTCCCACGACTGTCTGTAAGTTGAGTTCTTCAATTATATTACAGCAGTCGTCAAAGGCAATTATTTACTCCCCCACAGACAGACCGACAGCGATACCGAAAGTGAAACTTGGCCCGCCGCCAGCAGAAGCAGAAGCAGAAGCAGTGGCCTTGACCAAGCGAAAGTGAGAAAGTGCTGCCAGCCACTTAGCTTTCCTCGGACCGGCCCTGCTACGTGCTACCTCTCTTCCGAGTTCTCCTCTCTGCCTTGGCAATGTCCTATGTATACCGAGCCTCACATTAGGCACTATTTTCTAATCGTTTATGTATCCGTCCGCCGGCCAATTATGTAACCGAAGGAGTCAGGTAGGCTCTCAGCTGAACTACGATGTCGCTCGTAAAAAGAAAACTAACGAATTACATGTCAATAAGGTAGCAACAATCTGCATATCTTTTGACTGTGCTACTTAATTCTAACAGACAAGACGACATGATGATGAGATGAACAGACATGATAGATTTTAATGTATTTTTATGGTTCATAGGCCATGGCGTTAATTAAGTATTTTTATATAGTTTTATAGTATTTAATATTTAAATTACATATTGTACACATCTCATTAGGTTCAATGTAATAAGTAATATTGTCAAAGGGTAGTTTTATTACTTTGAGAGCAACTTCACCCCTAGGTTTAGTTTAATGGTCCGACATACCTCTTTCGAGAGGTTGAAGAACGCTGACCTGCACCCGTTGCTTGGTGTGCCGTCGGTGGCTGAGTTCATCCACCGGAGACACATCAAGTTTTTGGACTCGTAGCAGCACCTGACAAATCCAGTGTTTAACACTATGACCCCACCACCCCTCCCGCATCGATGGCAACAGACTGTCGGGGAAGTCATGGGTAAAACAGACAAAATGTACAGCATTAGTCATAGCACCGAAATTAACATCGCAAGCATACCTTTCAAGGTAGAAATTCATAATACCGATTCTTAAGAATATTTCAGGAACGGGTCGCAAAATCATCTTAGATTATTTTTTGTTGAAGTGCAAGTGTTCAAACTGAAAAATATATTTTTTAATTCTAGTACATGCTTATATCAATTTTCCAAAAATAAATTATTTTCCCATCACTGTAATTCATGTTTTGTATTGAAATGCTTTTTAATGGATACAGTCCCGGAATATTGAAGATTTATTATTATCAATAAAAGCCACAAGCATAATGTTTATATCCCACTCAAACTTAAATGGATGGCTAAATGGATATACGTCAATCTTGTATTAGTTAAAACATTTTTTAAAACACCCGTTGCCATTTAAACTATACATTAATTGATTACTATCTATAACCTCCAACGTAAAGTGAAACCATACATAATAATCAATAAACTTTTGTGGCCCAATTGGATTTAATAAGATCAACTAATTTCACAAAAATCAATAAATCTCTTGGCCGAACCTGTAGAAAATGGGTCTTTTTGGGAATAGGGACCCCACTGATATCTAGCAATGTTTTGGTTATTCCTGTAATGTTTTTATGTTTAATTTGACCCATCTTAGTGAACCTTGGTAACTGATAATATTTCAGTTTTGTGTGATCCTGAAGTGAAACATCATGCCGTTATTTGATTCAGCTGCTGAAGTAGATACGAAGAAAGAAATAACTTATCATTATATGTAACCGTACATCGGAAACACTTTTAAAAACAATATCAGAATGTATTCACCCCGGTACAACTATTATATCTGGGCATTATTATTATATGTGGGCATCCTACACCCGCATTATTAACATACCAAGAATGAATTACCAGCATTGTGCACTGTGAATCATTTACAACATTTCGTAGATCCCACCACAGGTAGTTATGGGCACAAAAAAAGGCAAGAAAAAAAAGAACATGGTACAAGAAGAAGTTTGGTAGACACATATTTGTATGAATTTTTATGGTGCAACAGAAATAGTGGTAATAATTTCTTCAATAAATGATATTTTTGCCCAGCAGAATAAATATATTCAAACACTAAAACATCTTTAACTAAACACTTTCCCCGAACCTTTCATTTACAGATAATAGACTAGAGAAACGATTAAAAACAATCTGGGGTCCCTATTCCCAAAAAGACCCTAGAAAATAAAATGTAAAGAACACTATCGACAACTAGTGCATAAAATAACGAACCAAAGACTAATCAATAAATTAGAAAGTAACGGTATAAAGTTGAACTATTTCAGTACAAATAATGTTTTTTTTGTTTTTATTATGAAACTCTTTTATTGTGATAAAATTACAATCTGCCATATTAGGCAATAAGTAGTTGTGATAAATTTTCTCAGTACAAATAATTTTAAAAAAATTATTATTAATTTGACAATTTCATCTCAATTCCTCTTGGACGGATCAAGTGACCATTGCAAAACGATACCACTATAAAAACTGCTTTAATTGATGTATTTTATTTATATGTTTTGACAGTAATTGGATTTATTAATTATTGTATACTTAGTTGAGCTGATGTAATTTAATTGAGCCATAAATTGTCATTTACTACTTTCTTTTTTAGTGCGTATTGTGAATGATTTCAATAATCGTCAGCACTTATCGATTGTAATCAATTGATAAGTCGAATAACCTTGAATTGACAATAAGCTTCCTAATATTTTTGTTATGTCTTATACGATACGATTGGCCTATGTTCATATGGATATAACGAAATGGAATTGATAGCGACGGTGTTCTCACTGATAATAAAACACTGTAGTCATTCTGTATAATATCAATAATTATACAATGCTACCAGTACAAAATAATAATAATTAACATTATATTATAACATAAAAGTAATTAAAACAATAATTCCCAAGTGACGACAATACTCAAAATACTTGCCACTGCAAAATTATATTTTCATTTCTTTAAGGGCGATTGGCAAAATAATGGTTTTATGTAAGTTTGTACGTGAATATCGTTTTTATGGCAGTATTAAGACTATAAAATGGACTTACTTATGAATAAGGAGGTGAATGGAAATAGGTCTTCTGGCATATTTAAATTACATATTATACACATCTCATTAGGTTCAATGTAATAAGTAATATTTCCAAAGGGTTGTTTCATTACTTTTAGAGCAACTTCACCCCTAGGTTTAGTTTATGGCGTTTAATTAGTTAATTAAGGCGTTAAACACTAAAAAAAAAAAAAGAATTAAATACATTTTAAGAGCTTAACGCAGCGTTGTTAGCCTTGAGTAAAATGTAACTTAATCACCTACAAGTAACAATATACTGACAAAAACAAGCTGCGATAAATTAAAAAAACGAACCTAAATATTTCGAAAATCGATTTAAAAAATACAAAAAAAAACGTAAAAAACTAAAAGCTCTTAGAGCAGGGTTACGCTGACTGGCACGTGCACGCTAAAAAAAAAACGACTGGTCAAAAAAACAATGCAGACGATCGGTATGCCTCATTCACTCGGTGATTGATTGTACATCGAACGACGCACTTATTGATTAGCCAAAGGCAATTGTTGACCAAGTCGTTCGTGAACGTCGGCATAACCTGTCACTTATAAAAAGCTTTTGTTCTGCTCCAATATTATTGTTTACAACAGATTTTGAGAATTTTTTTGGTTTTTTTACAGAACCAAAGACCATTATACCTTCTGACTAATGTTCACGGCTGTTCCTCCATTTCATACCTACCATTTAGAGCTTCTTTAATTAATTTTTCTTCGTGGTAAAATAATTCTTATATGTATTCTCGCTGTACCCATTCAACTATGATATACCTTCCTTATAGTTAAATAACTATAATTCTTTTCCTTTAGCGGGATGTAGGTAATTGTGTCAATGAGATAGTGGAATTAAGCAAGTTTGTGGCTGTAATGTTGAACTGAATTATTGTGGTTGGCTCATGCCGGCCATTTGAGCATTTTCTTAACTTCTGGGCCAACAAAATGTATCCCATTGTCTCTTTCTCATTCTTTAGTTCATTAATTTAACTAAATGAAGGTTCATTTCATCTTCTTCGTGGTTGTTGTCCGTGTTATACTTCATTTAAGTTCCATTTTATTTTCTAGTCACACTAAACCATAAATCAAAAAGGTGAGCCCCATCACCTTCATTAGTCAGTTTAGTCCAGTCACGTATAATGTATATCATTATACTTGTTTATTCATTATATAATTTTTATAAAATAACAAAACCTGTATATAATGTAGCGGTGCTATAGGAAATACAAAAATAATTTGTAAATAGATTCGCCTGAGGATCTATAATTATATATAATTATCTGTAAATTTAAAGGGGCTATGAAAGAAAAAAAAAAAGCTAAAACTAATTAAAAGGTGTTTATTAATTAGTAACTTTGAAGCACTAAAACCCTTTAGAAACAATGGTTACCAATCAAATCCTTGTAATTGTAAAGTTTCATTGACTTTTTTGTTAAAGTTGCTTAAATATTCATTAATTGATGTTATTGTTCTATAACATGTTTGTTTGTTTTTCTGTTTGCTAAAGATGAGGTGGCGATGGGGTGCTTGGGTGGCTATCCTGGTGGCAGCCTGCGTCGTGGGACAGCAGATGAACACAACCTCGGAGGCGAAACCGTCCAAGTTCGACGAAATTGTCGATGACAAGATGTACTTTCAGCCTACCAACAACACCGAATACCCACTGCACAAGGTAAGTTACCAAATCCTCCACTTTCTGTTAAACATGCTAGCGTGGTAATAATGAATGTTATTTAATACAGCGTAAACCTACTAATTTAATGTGATTGTAGTTATGGTAACTTCTCACAACAGCTTGGCTGCTTCTTTGCTCAGCTCGTTTTCCGTTATGAGGATCATCCTGGGACAAATCCATCTTCGAAAAAATCCTTTAGGAAAGCCGGAAATCCAAGATTCTCAGCAGCAAGGAACACTAACTATTAATCAACAAAGCCGTTGCCAATAGTTATAGTCACGGTAAAATCGTTTGACATCAATTAAGAATTGTTGAATTTCCTGCAAAAATCTGATGAATTCTTTTTTCTGATTCAGTTTACGTCAGTGTTTTCATACGTTAAAAAAACTGCCATACACAAGTTACATCAAAACCGTAACTTACGCACCGACATCAACAAACAAAACATCTTTTTTTTAATTAGTACACAACATATGAAACCAATTTTTTGTTAAGTGGCTATTCTTGTTTAATAAATATAAACAGCCTTTTTCGTTTATCCAAAGATGTGGTGGTGTAGCCGCCATTTTAAAAAAAAAAATTTTATCATTAATTTTTAATCAAAACTCTTTGGATGACATTTATTTATTATATTGACTAGATTTATAAATTATAAGTTTAAGTTCCCATTTAATTAAATTGAATTAATTTAATAAAGCCAAAATCATCCGCCAAAAAATTAGGTTAACAATTAGTATGTAAGTTAGTTTTAAGTTTGATCAAAAAGTTGAGCTCCGTCACCTTTATTAGAGTCAGCTCAGTCCAGTCACGAATAATGTGTATCATTATACTTGTTTATTCCATTATATAATTTTAAAAAATGACAAAACAAGTATATTATGTAGCGACGCTACTGGAAATACAAAAATAATTTGTAAATAGATACCCTTAAGGATCTATAATTATCTGTAAATTTAAAGAGGCTATGGAAAAAAATCATTTCAAAGACATTCCAACAGATATTGTTTTTAAATCCAACAATAGAAATAGACGATTTTTATTTACATTAACGTTTTCGTTATTTACATTTTTTTTTTTTTTCATTTGACGAAAAGTCGATTATCAGTGAGCTAATTTTAGCCTAATTCAATTGTCTTCACTCAAGTTTAGATTCTTGTAAATTGTAGTGTAGCTACAGGACGCACTCGTTTGTAAATTAACCAAAAAAAAAAAAATAGTGCGAACGACTGAAAAAAAAAATAATGAAAAAAGACACTTTCACTCCCTCCAAAGCTTGACATTTTAACTACATGTGAACATTGGGTCAAAATATAGAAAGAGTAGTTCACTGAACGATCCAATTAAATCGATTTATGCTGAGTTTGATGATTGAAACAAAGAGGTAGATGTTAAACAGGATCAAAGCGATGACGTAAGAGGAGAGGGCTGAAGTAATATTAAATAATAGAGTGAGAGGGCGAGGACAAAAACAGATAACTGGCTGGAGAAAGTAAATTTCTCCTGGAGTTTCTCCGGTGTCCGTGGCCTTATGTCCCACCGCTTACTAATCTCTTATGTAACTCATTACTGGAAGGTGGTAACGCTGGATAGGGTATGACGAGGATAAACAGCACAAGGTGTACGTATGTCTGTAAGTAGACTGTCATTACTAATGGCAATTGCGATAGTCATTCCACTGTATACTGATGTTTTATTACTTCAAGCCCAACAGAAACTCTTCAAATTTTGCTGATCGAGCCACCAGGATTGAATACAGGATAAGTTATTAATTCAACCAGACTCAATCACGCCGGCGAGACCTGTGTTAGCGCTAAAAATTATTGTCATTGTTACACTTTGTCCAATGTATTTGTGGTTTAAATAGACCTTAAGAGGTCCATCAGTTATCACGATCAGGTAACGTGGTCATAAAAGTAGTTTCTGGTGTACATAAAACTCATCTTTTGCTACTTTTAAACTCTGCGCAATGAATGCATTTTAGTGTTGGGTGTTATTAAATACTAGAACCAACATGGGTGAGATTTTCGTCTTCGTGGCCTCGAAGCAGACACTTAGAAGATTAGAAGATCTTTGAACATACCCAAAACACGGTGAACGTAATAATTAAAAGTGGTTTGATAATTCATTATCAAGCAGGAAAACAAACTAGAGGGCATTTTTAAACCCTTGGACCACATGGTTGACCCTCTCTGCTAAGTTTTGTAAGTTCGCGAGAGTATAGCTGAAGAGATTTGATGTTTACTTGGACAGAGCTCGTACAAGAATAGCTAAGAGGTGGAGCATCCGAACGGATATTGGGCTAGGTCCCTAAGGTTCAAATCCCAATCTTGTTTATTATCAGCTAGTAATAATAATTGTCATTAGTCTATGTACATGAGCTATTATTATCAATCTATTGTCGAACTTAATTTTGAAAAAAAAAAAAAACAATGGCATATTAGATTATGCCACAATAACAATAAAGTCAACTTTCAAATGACAACACTTTAGCTTTCCTCATTCAATGCAATACGTCAATTTATTTTAAGTAACAATAATTAAGATTTTAGTTTTTATTCATAAACTAATAAACAGTAAAATAAAACTGATTATTTTTATTTTAGTATGAATTTAGTTTATTCTAACAAAAAACGAAAACAACGTTGTTTTTTTTCGTTTTTTTTTTATTTCAGATCATTATTTATTATCATATAAGTGTACTTACTAAAACTTAGTGTACTTAATAAAGATTAAGTGCACGAATCAGTTCAACAAAAATAAACTAAGATCATTTATAATGTATTTACGAAATAATTTGCTTGTGATCGTAATGCGCTTTCGTCTGCATTTTTTTTTTTTTTCTAACAAGTGAATGTCGGCACTGCTAATTATTACATTGCTAATTTTAAGTTTTGTTCGAAGATATCTTAAACTACTTCCTCAAGTTTTAAGTTTCATTTTTAATATTAATCTGGCGGGTCAAGGGCAGGACTAAATGATTGGCTAAGGCACATTAATCAAACACCGCTTTCATATTTAACGGGCCATTCCGTTAGTAATTACTCCCATATTGTATTTATCGCGGGGAAGGTTTTTGTATTGGAGAAAGTTTATTTTGAATGGGATTTCCCGGCGGAATTATTATTTTGAAATTCATTCCATCGGTATTTTCTCCCTCATCTGTGAAAACACTCTAACGGTTTCCCAATGATAGGCGTAGCTAATTGATCTAACCGCTTTATAGGGCAATTATGAATGCCTCGAATGAAATTGACCAATTAGAACAAATCAGATTAGTTCGAAACGTATAGATGAATGTGGGCGTTTTGAAATTTATATCAATACTAATCACTCAAGTTTTAGAAGCTCTTTTATGTGGCTTGAAATACTTGGGTTCAAATCCCAAGACGTCTCGCATCTCTACGCCGTGTTCCCCTCCTTCCTTAGACAAGATTTCCTTCATACGGTTTCCAAATCCCGAGTGTGCTCCAAGAGCACCCAGATCACTCTTCCTCACCTTTCTGTACTATTAAAACGTCTTACAATCTAGACCTGTGGTAGAGTCAACGTTTTTATACCTACCAACCATTTCGTATCTTTGTTGGTAGACAAATTTCTAACAGATTCCCCAGTATCTTAATTTACCACATCTATTGAATGGGGGGTTTAGTAAAATATGTTCCTAATACACAGAAAATTACATTTTATCCTGCATTTTTCTTATGATCGGTCCACAATTATATTTATGCTGCCCAATAACTCTTAAAAAGAAACTTTATTTGGTATAAAACACAAATGTACAATTATATATGGTTACAGGCTGAGAGCTCAAAAGCGACTGAGGGCCCTGAGGAACTAGCATCTGTCTTATGCCTAAGGGCTATTTATCTGTGTAGAAAAGCTTAGGGTAGGGGTAGTAAGAAAGGTCGTGGGAGCCAATTATTTAGAATAGAGGTCTGGGAAGGGAAGATAAGTTACTAACAGGATGAGATAAGATAATTATAATAGGGCTGACATAATAATGTTTCACTTATGAGACACAGTCCTTAGGGTGTTACTGATAAACATACCATTTGTAAATGATAAGATTATATATATGTGACAACTCATGACGATGGATTGAAAAAACATAAAATTAGATACAAAAACTATTAAGTCTATTGAAATTATACAATTCGGCAAAAGGAGAAAAATTTGTACACTTTGACCCTTAGGCAAACGCTAACTTTCAGGTAACTTTTTTTTTTGTTTATTTCCATTAAATTTATTAATTATAATTTTTGCGAATATCTTCAGCTTCTTTATATATTATTTTATTTTTCTTCTCTAAACAGAGTAATGCCTAGTTTGTTAATCTTATGAAGAAGAGCAAGCAGCTTAAAGGTCAAGCTGTAGTTTGTTCAAACAATCTCTAAAACTCTAATTTGAACAGGACTTTTGTCCATGTTGCAGTATTCTTTTAGTTTGATTGTTTTCCTGACTCTTCTAGATGCTATGTGTACTATTCCAGCATGTTGTTAACACCTTTGTTATTATATCCAGTATCGATAACAATTCTCCTTACTAAGATGTGGACAGGATGTATAAAAAAGGCGATAAGAAGAGTGGGGGCCCATGTCCTCTCTACCTTTGTAAATATCCGCATTGGTCCAATAATTTTTCAAACAAACGATACAATTGTATTCGCTTTGCTTATGCTTGCAGAGAGTACGGCGAGGCACCACCTGGAGGAGGTACGTGCGGTTCCCTGGAGCTGGAAGGCCCTGGGAGTATGGGCCCCGGAGCCCCCGGCTGGTATTCAGGGATTTAGAACCCGCCCCTGGACTGGCCCCCGCTTGGAGCCACAACCATCTCGTCCAGGATGATCAACCACAGCCCGCTCAAGGTAGGAATATCATGTGTATCTACAGAACAAACAGTTGTCGAAGAGGACTTGGGTTCTGAACAGGGCAAATACAGTCTTCGACTGTTGCAAAACAATTGAGCTGCCTTGTGTTCAGAAACTCATTCCTTCTTATCTATTTTAATTAAATACTTTCAAATAGCTTTGGTGAGTGATTGCTCCACAATAAACGGTTGTTGTTGTTGTTTTTTTTAATCCCAAGAAAGGCAGTGAATTTATTTACAGAGCCCAAATACATATAAAAACTTTTCAAAAAAGACTTCATACAGCTCCATTTGAGACATTGGATATGGATGGTGGTGGGCACCATAGTTGTTCACTGCTTTAAAAATACTGAAACTAATATTAGATTGATTTTAACAAACAAGCAGATACTTCTATAATTCAAAATATCTATGACAGTCATAAATAAAAATTAATGATGATGAACTCATTACTCAATTATTTTTCCCAAAATTTAACTTATGTTTGTAAAGAGTATTAACAAATTTTGAGTATTAACTAGCAGTTTAAGAGGTAAATGGCTTAGGTAATGAAAGTGCCTCACTAGTTTTTAAACTGTTGGGTTATTCGGAATGATTTTTCATTCATTTATTTTTTTACCCAATATTCTTAACGTTTATTCGCTATTATAGCTGTTAACTTCCCCATCGCTACTTTTATATATTTAATATTAATTTATAAATCATTTGAAAATATTTAATGATTTTACAAGTGTAGATTTCATTTAAGAAATTAGTTTTATTATTTAATTATAATATCTTATTTCTTTTATACAGGAATAAGTCTTAGAATCAATGAACAAGGATATATTGAAGATTTAGAAAAAGCAAATAGACAAGTTTAGCTCTCAAGAGATATTGACAAATAGCTATAAGTTGTTTTTTTTTGTTAGTAAATAATTATTTTACCACGTTCATTTGAATATAAATTTAATTTCTTCTTATTTTATTTATAAGAAATATTCGCCAAAGTGGTCAACAGTGCACAATTGGATTGTACAACAGTAGGCGAGATTGATAAGATTCAACATTAGTAGGTGATGTATCAGGTTTCCAGTTATTATTAGCGAAAAACACAAAAGATTATATTTAGAATTTCAGGTTTTCTATGTCTTAATAGTTACAAACAATGTCCGGAATAGTACTAACCAGCATTTAAACAGTATTTAGGACATCGACATCAAACAATTATACAACATTTAAACAATACATTTTAGTACAAGTAAGTAAATTTATAATGATTTAGCCATACTGATTCTTCCTTACCCGATGTTTATCAATTCCCTAGCAGGTTATTACTCATTAAATCATTTTGGTCGTTATATTTTTATATTTTGTACGAACAACAGTTATGTCTAATCGTATCAACCACTTTGCAGATATGTAAAATATGATGTTATTACAAAATCAATTGTATATTATTCAGATCATCAATAATAATTCTATTTGCATATTTTATGATTTGTATATAATACAAAATAATGCTTTTATTAAACAACTAAATACAGTTTGCATAAAATAAAATATAAGAGAATGTTTATTTTGTATCAAAGCAAAATAATGGACATTATCCTGTACCAAGGTTTTACGTAGATATTCAGAAATTGCCACTGTAAAATAGATATAAATAAAATATATATTTTTCCGAACTCCATATTTATTTAAATATTGTAATAGAAAAAAAAAAAAGTAAGTCAGTATATCGCCAGTTTTTATGTAAACCATTCAATTGTATTAAATTGTAACAAAATATTTTAGCTGTGTTTTAGTTACAATTTTATCATTGTAGATATTGTTTACATTTAGTCTAATAAAATAAAAACCG
The DNA here is from genome assembly GCA_930367205.1 of Acanthosoma haemorrhoidale. Classification (NCBI taxonomy): domain Eukaryota; kingdom Metazoa; phylum Arthropoda; class Insecta; order Hemiptera; family Acanthosomatidae; genus Acanthosoma; species Acanthosoma haemorrhoidale. The sequence continues at coordinate 105,052,128 of OV884015.1, read as the reverse complement.
AAGGTAGGTATGCATAGAAATAATTTATTAATATCCTCCATGAGACTTTAATTCTTTACTAACTAGTGCTTTCGATGACCTTAGTCTGGAAATGAATAAGTAAAGTAAATGGCAGTCTTAAGATGTCGACCGATAGGGCTGTCGAAAGTGCTAGTTTTTTTAAGGGGAGGCTAGAAATATATTATTATTAAGCAAAGTGCCTCATTATGTTCAGTTTGGATCGGATGAGGAAGTACATGGAAGTAGTAAGATATTTTATACATGAATCCAGAAAGAGGTAACATACAATAAACTGTTAATTACAAAAAGATCATAATCCTGTGCATTGAAAATTATGTTTCTTCCTCTAATTAGATTTCCTTGTTTTTTAGTTGATCAAACATTCCTTTCACTATGATATGGTATAATTTGTTTTGAAAATTCAGAGACAACTATCCTATTGTATATGACGCTGCGGCTAGGTACTATAGAAGCAGGTGGTTCCTCACTGCCTGCAGTATGTACACAGTTAGGTATATTATTGCTTTGCTATTGGTGATCGCAGATGATAAAGAGGACGGATGCAGCGCAGGAGCTTGCCAGAGCCTGCTCGGATGCTGGCTGGCCTGGGGGCGAGTCGGCGACTCCTGCCCGGGCTTCCTCAGCTATTGCTGTGACCACTCGGCAGCCAAGGCTTCCACCTCTCAAGAGCAGCCTCTCCCGCTCTATGGTCCAGTCGTCAACGACCCCAGTAAGACAGACCACACTACCGACTAACACAACAGTGAATAAAACACAAATCCCTGGCGACTGCCTCTAATTCTCTCTTCCGTCTCATCCTTAAATTGGGGTAGATTCAACACTTCAATGAAGGACAACCTTGTTTTTTCACTGTTTGGGCAATAGTATTTATATAACAATTATGTGTTTGATATATATATATATATATTTCTTTATTCCTAATCAAAGAAATCAAGCACTTTGCAGCTGCGCACACTTTTTTCAAACCTATTACCTCTTAAGACAATGAAGAAGTAAGTTTTAATTTAGCAACGTTTTGTTCAAACTTAAATAAAATACAATTGTAACTTACAAATCATTTCAAACTTTTAGATTGAAAATAAAGCACAATTAATAACTTTAGAATACATGATGTTTAAAAATCTATCAATAATAAGCTAATGGGTGAGATGAAGGTTTCATGGTTTTTTTCCAAAATTCCAGTTTTCCTAAGCTAGAAATTGTTAGAGAATTATCCTAAAAGGAAGTTTGTATAATAATAGCAAAGAGGTAGTTACAAAGTCAATTACCCATGACAACAATATACTTTACTATCGGAATAATAACACAAAAGAACTGGAATGATTACAAACTGTAGCATATGTTACAGAATGGTGCGAGGAGTTTGGGGGGGGGGGTGCGAAAAAATTCATCATTTCCACTCTTGCTTGAAAATTGAGATTGCCTGAAAACATAACTCGTATCCATTAAGTAGGCTACTTAGCTGTAGAGATCGCAGGCGAATGTAATAGTGAAAACATAATATTCCCACCACAAAATGGCCAGTCAGAGAAAGACCAGCTCCATACAACCGCCCATCCATACCACAGAACTTCTTTGATTTCATGTACTACAAATGAGTACAAAGGCCAGCTCTGTCTCCATATTTCCAAGTCTAAATGGTGCCATTCATATTTATAATCTGTTACAAGGATAAAAGCTTGTGAATTTACGTAACTACTAATAATTGTTTGCAATAAGAATAAATATACTGGCAGGGTCGGGGATTGAACCCAGGACCTCCCTAATGTCCGTTCGGGTGTTCTTCCAACTGAGCTAGTGACGATGTTCTCAATATGAATTATCTTTGGCCAAGTTGGTTTAGCTCCGGCTGGATATTAGGAAAGTCCTGGGTTTTGCCAGTACATTTTTTCTATCAGAATAGTGACATGTGTATCACAACGAATTTTAGTTATCTAAGAATTTACCTAACGTCTACAAGCTCCGTGCATGGAGAAATATTTGCGCTTTCTACGAAACGTGATCGGTACAAGTCCATTACCCGAAAGAGAACTGAGAAGACTGTCTGTCGAGGAACGCAATACTTTCGTTTGAGTCATGAAACTTTTATAGATTACATGAGCGATATCATCATATACAAGGAAAATTGTATCTATGACTGTTGATAGCGAGATGAATACATAGAAATTGACAAACATTAAAGGTAAAAGCAGGAAGAATGTCACCACTTGTGAGTAATGTGTTTAAGGAAGAACAATTAAGTTAATCCTGATGTTAATAAAAGTTATACATTACAACAATGGATTCTACGGAGGGGGGGCTGGAATTTAGGTGGCCAATTTTCAACTGACTATCGATATGATTTACTTTTGTTATCGATATTAGTTTCCTCGTACGACAAGATCAACTGCTCTGGGCCCCCTTACACAAAAAATATCCCAGTAGAATAGACTGCCTTTTACATGATTGCAATACAGCTAAAGCCAGAGCGGTGTATGTGTTCTTTTCTTTGAGCTGCCGTTGGGACATGTTTGTTGCCATACACAGACATGTTGCCAACTGTGGCTAAACTGCTTTTTTCATACCTTACCGTCCGCCATTCACTATATTTCTATACGTCTGTAAAATATTATTGCCTGTCTCCTGCCGCGATGTATTTTGCTCATATCTTTCCACTGATAACATTCGTCTAAGTAAGCTAGTGGTGTAGCCTCCAATGGTATAGCATTTTCCATTCTGGCTAAAAACAAACAAAAAAATGGCGTGACCCCCCTCCAATCAGATTAACTATTAATATGGATTGAAATCTTTATTATTCAATGACGAACTACTGACTTGAGAAGTCGCGCTCAAGATTCTCAGCCGATCTGAACGATGGAGATTGTCGGTTATTGATTGGGAAGGTTCAGATAGAAATTTCATTGCAGAGGAAACATCCGAGAAAGCATTGTCAATATGGACCATGGAACAAGGAGAAATCTCATAAAATCATTCATTCATTTTTTCAAGCAAGCCTTAGCGTTCTCAGAGGTCATATACCACACGGCATCAGTTTGAACTGGAGAGGATGAGGAAAGATACTTGGATGTGTAGGAAATGCCCACAGAACAATGCAGTTGTTTGATGACTGGTAATTTAGGTTATGTGTATTTTTCTCTGTCGAACCAAGATTTTCAACAATAGTAAAATACTTCTTAATAAAGTGAAAATTGATCATGAGAGTCACAAAATGATGGGAGAAATATCACATTGACTATCTCAGTGCTTATTTATGGCAAAACCATGTTCTCCTTGATCAGCGAGTTAGAGATTCAGTGTCGGATCAATATTCCAAAAGGATTTAATATTTGTAAAGGTATTGATATAGGTGCAAGAAACTACAGTTTCAGATGAAGTATTGGGACAAACTAATTGCTCGGTTAAAAGTTAAGATATGAAAATGTAGAGGTCAAGAGTTTCAAACGCTCCCCTCAAGTTGAGAAGAATAGCAACAGTTACATCTTGAGAGATTGCGGATCGAGAGTAAAGGTCATATAAGTGGGATTTCATATTTGGAGATTGGATAAGCCTTTTGAACAGTATACCTACAGAAGATATTAAATAAGTAAAAAGTTTTTTGATTTTTTAATTTAAATTAGCTGGAAAGGTAGATGTAATGTTCTAATTCGCTCTATAAAAATATATTTCCACCATTCATACTTTTTCATCTCAACTTCGACTGCTTTTTTAATAACATTACACACGCATATCCTTATACACAAATATCATGTCAATTAATGATAATGACCGATTAAGAAATTTTATACTGCTCCTAGTTTTTAGTAACAATTTTATTCGCATAATGTCAGAACCTTGTGCAATCCATTTCTGTACTTTTGACCCAAGATGAGAAATGTTAATGTGTAAAACTGGCGAAAGGGTCAACAATAATAAGTAATTACAAAACAAGATCTTTTCAGAGTTCTCCTATCTATCGGATTCTACTCTTTTGGTCGATTACGGTTCAGTGGCTGTACTTTTTTTTTTAACGATAACAGATTTTAAAATATTTAAGAAACTGCCGGTAACATGATATGCTATGGAGGCTCAATAGTTCAGTTTGAGTTGAGAGTTTGGCCAGTGGTTATACTCGAAAAAAAATTTGTTGAATATCTCGATAGAACTTAATGTTTTTCCAATTTATATTGTAAAAACTTCAACAAAAGTTAAAAATTAAAATAATCCCAAACCTAGGCGTTCCAACCCTTTAGGTAGTTTCACACATTGACATTCTTCTATTTAGCAGTAATTTTATTCTATATTAAATATAGTCAATTTAAACTGTTTCTTTAACATATAATTATAAAAAATATATACGTTTAATAGTTAAAGAATAGTTATCTATTCCTATTTCAACCGTAAAACTTTTTTAAAGTTTCATACAATTAGGAAGTGACAAAGATAGGAAAATAATATTTAATATCAATATGTCTTGTTAAAATGACTGAACAGACTAAACAGAGACTTTATTTACAGCTTCAAGTTGATTTATAAATTTTTTAACCAATATGCATCTTGTTGCTTCCAATTGCTTCTTAAACAATCTAATATAAATATTTTTCTGAATTACCTCATCCATGTTTTCCTGCCTTCCCTTTTGTCACTAACATCGAATGTTGTGAATTTTCTAATATCTGTTCAGCTAGTTATTTCCAAGTAATCGGGTGATAATGATTAATTATTTAGATATTTTAGAATTAACAATTAGTTCTATTGTATATTAATTTAGTAATATGAGTATATAGTTAAAATTATAATTTGAAATTGAAAAATTCCTTCCTCCATTTTTTATTAATTTGTTTAAGTAATCAATAAATCCATGAAGCAACCAACACCTAACGAAGAGGTAGGGCTGAGCGAGGTTGTCGGGACTGTCGGTAGATAGTGCTGAGGTGCTAATGTGATTGGCATTAAGCTGTTACATCTCGACTGTTATTTCAGTTTTCTAGACCAGATCTACTTTTTTATTCAAATAGTTACTCATTTCCATAAAGCTTAATGAACTCCGACCAGACCTCTCACGAATAATATTTAGAAGAGCTGGGAATTAGGGGAAAGGCCTCATTAGGATGTATTACTCGATCATTTTATAAATTGATGATGGAATTTTTCCAAAACCAATAATATGATTGTTATAATATTGATTGCAGTGTATATTTAATAGTTTTTTTTGAAGTTCAACCTATTATAATATGTAAAATTCATATCTTGTTCTAAAATAGTTGGTAAATAATCGCCAAACACGACAAGATTTCATTCTCAGTTCTCAAATTACATTATGGAGAACAACTGGTTAAAATAAAATATTATTGTAAGTTGTCGTCCATGTGTATTTGTGTTTTATTCACTGTTTCCTAAATATGTAATAACCCGACTAACATTCACAGATGTAAATCATAAAAGGTTAAAATTATTTATGCCCAGATAGTTTCCTATCTGATACTGGTTTATGCAAGATTAAAACTTTATCATAATGAAAATTTTAGTCCATCAGGTACGTAAATATATTTACGACAACTGGATGTACAATTTTAGTAATGAGGATAATGTCTATTTTCAGGCAGAACAGACAAATTTATACTTTATGGATTAATGATTTGGCATCTAGAATACGAACGATAAATTGAAATATTCATCTATTCTCTCCCAATTTGTCATCAATAAGTTATTTATTTTTAATTTTAGTTTTACACCATAACACCTTTATTACTAAACCTCTATAGAGCTTGAAACCAACAGATCATCTACAGTTTGTCTGAAAATTTGCTTTTATATTTTAACGTGACCGTTATCTAAAATATTTCATCAGTAGTTTTAAATCAAGAGTTTTTTCAGCGGTAAACTGTAAATGTCAGCACAAATTTTAATGTCTTATAGGTTAGTCCTTTTAAAAATGTCGATGACAAAAATATAAATATAACATTTTTATACAGTGGGTAAGATGAGACCTGACAGCCTATTGTACTCGTCTAAAATTAATTGTTGACAAAAACTTATAAGAATGAAAGTAGCAAGCGCAAAATAGCAGACTCCACTTTTCTCCTTCTGCTGCGAATCTGCGAATAAATGTTAATTTAGGTACATTTTATTTATTTCTGCAATTCTTAGCTGCATTAATCAGAACTGTTTGCAAGCCAGGTCTATTATTGTATAGCTTCTGTATCACTTATTTTATCAGTTGTATTAATTTTTTTCACGGAATGCTAAAAATCTCGAATAATACTATCCTGATTTAAAACTTAAAAATCCTTTTGTACCCAGCGAAATAGCAAGGTTTTTTCTCATTTTGAGACCGAACTTCTGGAACCATTCTGTAGAACTAATTAATGAGAAGCAAATAACATTTATAAATCAGTTCTGTAAAATGGTGGAGATTGCCGTTTTGATTCTAACCTTCTAATAAAAAACAAAACATAAAAGCTCTTCTATGATGTAAAGATTAGTGTTACTGCTTCATGTTATAAAGGCTCTGGGTTCAAATCCCTAGGCAGGCAATGATTTTATTTTGCTTCTTTAAATAGAGGGTGGCTCCAATTATCATGCCTTTTCTGCCGCCTGTAAAGGGAGAACATAAATGCGTAAAATTCCAACTAAAAAAATATGTACAACCTAATTTGTCCTTGAAGAACATATGGCCCAAAATTCAAAATGTATTTCTATTATTCAGTCATTAAATTCTTCATTAACTAAATTAATAAAATAAAAACAAACTTCTCAAAAACATTTGACTCTTGTTTAATATATACTATAAAGGTACGAAAAAGAAGTACCTTGCAAGGTACTTTTTATTATATTAAAAAATTATAATTTAGATGAATGAATATTTCACTAGCATATTAATTAGAAATTACATAAATTCTTTGCTATGAAATTGACTTTTATAAATACTAATGGAGCTTATTTACAGGATGCGGTGTATCCGTGAAACAAGGCGCTCAAAGGAGAATAGTGGGCGGCGATGAAGCTGGATTTGGAAGTTTTCCTTGGCAGGTACATCATACGTTGAAGTGTGGGTTGGGATATGTACTTGGTTAGATTGCAGATCGGAGGGAATTATGTGACTATTATTACTTAAATAATAGAACAAAAGGTAGGCTAAGAAAGTATATGAGTAATCGTATATCAAAAGAAGATTCGGGGACTGACAGTGGTAAATTATAGGTTATTTCAGGGCAAGAGGGTCACTCAATGGGTCGAGTATGTTTTGTGTAAGATGATGTTATAGGGCGAGTTTGCAAATTCCCCGCTTAAATTATTGGAATAACTTAAATCAATGATGGACGTAACCTGATATTTGGATGTCAAATAGTTACATATATTATTATGTTTTTATTTAATTTGATTTATTTTAAAATTTAATCTGTTTTCTGAGGTTTTAAAGGTTCTTGTTAATATCAAAAGAAAACTCTGGCTAAAGGAAAATCAGATTTTACAAAATTTACACTAATTTTATTTAAATACACTACAATAACTTCAATTTTCAACAGATTTTATTATTTACTTCAATAACATTTTAATATTTAACTCTAGAATGGCCAGACTTACTAATGTATACATTATTCTTATTGTTTTTTCACTTTAACTTGGTTCGCCATTTTGTCAGTAATATCCACTTCTATCTACTCAATCCTTCTCTGAATAAAATTCCTCTTCTTAATAATGTTCTTCCACGTTCCTGAAAACTTGTTCATTTTCTTTAAACATTAATACTTTGCCTCATGCTTTCACTAAATGACAAAACGCTAAACATCCTCATTCTATCAGAACAGGCTAACAACTCTTCTCCCTCCTTTTTTCTCATTTCCCCCACTCTTTCCACTGGTCATTTGGCGCTAATTTTTCAAATTCAAAGTCTAATATCACAGCAATATTATTAATAAAATTTCAAAAACTGTCAAAGACACAAAATTGTATGCCTGTCTCAAGTTCAAGCTTACTAAGAATCGGGTTACATCAGTGTTTTAAAATAAGTCAAATCCTTCAGATCAACACAATTCACACTTGTATGAAAGCAAACATTCAAGAGAAATAAATCACATAGTGGAAATCAATATGAAAACGTACCTTGTAAAAATATTTTTGATTTAAGTGCAATTAGATAGCTGTGTAATCTTTTATAGTTGGTCTTTAATGTTTCGTTAATTTTGCTTATGTTTATTCATTTTTAATCAATTAATAGTAAACACTTAAATCATTACACAATGGCGAATATTAATATTGTTTATATTCTATAATGAATGTATTGCACGTTCCTGTTTTTAGAGTGGTTTTATTTCTAGGCCTATATAAGAATCGGTTCGAGTCGATGCGGAGGCTCCTTGGTGAACAGGTACCATGTTGTCACAGCAGGGCATTGCGTTGCCAGGTAAACTTTGGTTCTACATTCTATAAAAATAAAATATTAATAATCACTAGTCAAACAACAGCCATTCTAATAGCCAATATCTTTAACTAGTCTTTTACAACTTATGAAAAACATTTCTTAAGTGACATTTTTTCAAAGGAGACTACAATGTAGTTTATTTGAATTAAAATACATTAATTTTAGTGAATTTATTATTTTAGTTACTAGGAAAAAAAAAAAAAAAAAAGGATATTTCATTATAAAAAAGATAAAATAAAATTATTATATTTTCATAAAAGTAAACATATTTTAAAGGTTGCATAAATAAATTTAAACCTTTGAGTTGTTCAACATCTATTTGAAGTTTTACAAATTAAATAACTTAAAATATAATTTTGTTCTTTCTTCTCGATGGATGGTTTCTTTTTTTCAGTGCCATGTTTTGAATAATTATTTGTATTTGCTGAAGCTTGATTTCTTAAGTTTCTCCTTCTGCTTCTTATGATCTATGGTCTATACTCAACGCTAGTGAATGCTGTCACAAGGCTACTGACTCAAACCATAGCATTGCTATATATTTTCTTTGGTCAATAATAATTATATAGTACTTAATTTTGAAAGTATTATAATAACAATGCGTTAAACAACTAAGTTAGATTATTTTTATTAATTACTTTCATTGTTTTTATTATTTCCTCTAGTACGCTCGGTACAAACTCCAAACATCATTAGATATTAGCATTTTAAAAGAGATGATGCAATTTACGTTTACAGGGCAAGTGCAAGGCAGGTTCAAGTCACCCTTGGAGATTATGTTATCAATTCGGCAGTGGAGCCTCTGCCTGCCTACACTTATGGCGTTAGGCACATTTCTGTTCATCCTTACTTCAAGTTCACTCCGCAAGCGGACAGGTCTTATCACTTATAATTTTCTTTTATAAATTTTCATCATGGAAGATAATTTTTAAAATTTGTTGGATTTAAATTTATGTTTTAGGTTTGATGTTGCCGTATTGAGATTAGACCGTCCTGTCCAGTACATGCCCCACATTGCTCCAATATGTCTGCCGACAAAAGGGGAGGACTTCCTGGGCCAATTTGGGTGGGCAGCGGGTTGGGGAGCTTTGCAGCCAGGTAACACTCTGAAAACTATTTCATCTATACTATGATTGCCGGGTTCCCCTCATTTTAACAAAGTAACGATGTCAATTTTTCGTTTTTTAAAATGGCTCTGTATAATAGTAGACTTTATATTTTGGGAATTGGCATTAATATAATTAAATTTGTTAGCACGGAAGATGAGAAAAATGTACTCCTCCACTCTTCATGTAATGTTACCTGAATTGGGATTTACCGAGGATTTTCTAAATAGACGCTACTGTCTACTGAAAGTATTATATTCTTGGTACTTTACAAATTACAAAAAAAAACAAAAAAACTTGTCAACCCTTGATTCAAATTAAAATAAAATTTACTCTATTTTATATAATGTGTAAAATATTGGTACAGTGTATTTATATTAATAATTTATGCTTATTTGTCGACAGGATCTCGGCTAAGGCCAAAAACACTACAAGCTGTGGACGTTCCGGTAATAGACAATAGACTATGTGAGAGATGGCACAGAACCAACGGAATTAACGTAGTCATCTACGATGAGATGATGTGCGCCGGCTATAGAGGGGGAGGAAAAGACAGTTGCCAGGTAAATTTTAACTAATTATAAGTAAATTGTTTTAGATTAACAAAACATAAATGATTCCTTCAACTAATCGATATTTTCAACCCGTTTGGACTGATGATGAAGTACTCACTTGTATATTGTTGTGATATTAGAGATTTTGGAGTTTGTATATAATATTTAATCAAGAAGGCAAAATAAAAACAAGTGAGAGTGTATGAAAAAAACAAAGGAGTATACTGGTTGTTGTGGATGAAAACACACACATAATTATTCTCTATCTAGTTATGGGACCGGCCTAGTATATAGGTGTCTGGGTCTAGTGATCAATGGAAAAACAAAAGAGTATGGTTGTGGTTGTATCAGGATAGACACACAAAATTACTCTCTAGTTTTTTTAGCCAGTTATAATGAGTTGTTGTTGTGGTTCTGAGAAAACACACAGAGCATTATATCCACTCTAGTTTTTGGAATCAGCCTGATATATGTATCTGAATTCAGTGATGAAATAAAAAGCCCGTAATACATATTATTAGCTTGAGATTGTGAGTAAGAAAAACTTATAAACTTTGTTGGTTAGTGGTTATTGACCTGAAGCGGAACGGAAGAGAAATAGCACGAAGAGAAGAATTATAAATTTGATTAAAAAGAAGACCATTGAAGAAGAAAAGGAATCAAATTAATAGACAAGTATTTATAAAATTAATATAAGTTTATTTTTTATGTTTGTAAAATTAAATTCATCTTTTTGCCAGAATTATTTTTGTTAATAGAACCTAATAATAAATAGTTAATAAAATAAATTTAAAGTAAAAGAATAAAAAATAAAATTATCATATCTTTTCAAAGAACGTAATATTTGGCGCCCCACATTGGGCGCCAAATATTAAATTCTATCACTTTAAATTTATTTTATTAACTATTTATTATTAGGTTCTATTAACAAAAATAATTCTGGCAAAAAGATGAATTTAATTTTACAAACATAAAAAATAAACTTATATTAATTTTATAAATACTTGTCTATTAATTTGATTCCTTTTCTTCTTCAGTGGTCTTCTTTTTAATCAAATTTATACTTCTTCTCTTCGTGCTATTTCTCTTCCGTTCTGCTTTAAGTCAATAACCCCTAACCAACAAAGTTTTTAAGTTTTTCTTACTCACAATCTCAAGCTAATAATATGTATTACGGGCCCTCTATTTCATCACTGAATTCAGATACATATATCAGGCTGATTCCCAAAACTAGAGTGAATATAATGGCTAGAGTCATTATAACTGGCTAAAAAAAAACTAGAGAGTAATTTTGTGTGTCTATCCTGATACAACCACAACTATACTAATTATAACTGGCTAAAACTAGAGAGTAATTCTCTGTGTGTTTCTATCATCACAACAACCAGTATACTGCCTTTTGTTTTTTTCATACACTCTCACTTGTTTTTATTTTGCCTTCTTGATAAGATGGATTAATATTATATAAAAACTCCACAATATCTAATATCACAACAATATATTACAATAAGGGTCATTTACATGTTTGTTATTACTTTATAAAATGCTGGTTTGGGTTCTTTCCTCCATGTTTTAGATCCCTTGACTTGAACTCTCCCATATAATTTCTGTAAATATTATTCTAATATTTGCTTGATGCATTAATAATATTTAATTTTAATTATATATTCTTTCATATAATTTTCTATAAAACTTTTATATTTAATAACTTTTACGTTATATCAGGGTTCTGTTAATAATTATATAGGAAACTTCTGGCAAAAGGTTTATTGGATTCATTTACACACATTAAGATATAAAAATTGATATACAAATAATAAATTACGTACGTACTAAAAATTACTGTTAAGATTAAAATTACGTATTATACTGGCCAGTGTATCTTTGTGTTGATCTCTTCGGTGGTAATCATCATTTGCTTGGTCCGAATCGTATTACTTGCGCGTCTTTTGTCTTCGTGCCGAGTGAAAGTGAAAGTCTCTTCTGATGAACCACGAGGCGCCTTAGCGTCTCTCTTCTTGGTAGGGTCGCTACCTGGGTCCTTCTCTGCCTGCCTCTGATGAAAGAATGTGGGCTCCTGACGAAAGAATGAGAACTTTTCCTTGTCCTGCGGATCTTTATATTACCTACCACTGCCTTCTTGACTCTTCATCTCTTTGGTTGTTCGGATATTTATTACTTTGCTTAAATTAGAAGTTTATATAATAAATGTTTATATTAAATATGATATTATTTTTATTTCAATTATTAATAATTAATATGACGACAGTAAAAACGTTCATACTTTCAAAAATGAATCACGGATCGTTATTCAATGCTCGCTAATTTCGAGTTTATTTAAACAAACACTATTAAAAATCATCATTTTAAAATATCATAACAATATAATAAACAATTCTTGATTTCAGGGAGATTCGGGAGGACCGCTGATGCTAGAACGCAGTGGGCGATGGTTTCTGATCGGTATAGTTTCCGCTGGTTACTCTTGTGCTCAGCGCGGACAGCCTGGGATCTACCACAGAGTAGCGCACACCGTCGATTGGATATCTCACATCATCAACTCATAACATCATTTTACTAGTCTATATCAACTTTAATGATGTATTTTTTAATAAGAATATTAAAAAAAAACATGCATTATTGCAAAATCTTGTCGGAAATCATTATTTATTAGTAGCTAAATTAAAATATCTTCATTATTTATTTAATAAATGTAGTGATATGTTTCTTTTCCAAAGTACAATTATCAAATCTGTGTTTAGAATAGCTTTAAGTTATCTGAAAAACCTTGTAAAAATACTGCTGTTAAAAATGACTATGTATATTTAATATATTCTAAACCAATGAACTATTGTTAGAAGAAAAAAAAAATGTACGATGTTTTTACATCCTTTATAAATATTTAAACCATTTATTGTGTATAAGATGTATATTTTATTTATAAAGCCATTTTTTGAGTTAGCAAAAGACATATTTTTATTATTATTTTTTTATATATTTCTGTTAACAAAGGCGTGTGAACTTTAAAATATGGCATTTAATATAAAATGTTGTTTATATTAAATTAAATTCGCATTAATTATAATTTATATTGTATTTATTGAATATATTTTAATTAGTTAAAAAGAAATTCCTTCGACATTTTCTGTGGTTTAAAAACTATCATATATTCTAACTGCAATAATAAAAATATGCAGGTATAAAAAAATATTTATTTATGAACGTCCAAGTAATATTGTTTAATATTTTAGTTTCGTACAGTTTTTTGCTTCGATATTGTTAATATTAAAATTTGTGGCTCCCACCCAACAAGAAAAGTGAGGGAACATAAACTGTTTTTAGTTTATCTGGCTAATAATTATAGTTTGTATTGATCAGCGTTCTAAACTAACCATTGATCAACATAAATGAAAAATTTTGATTTGTGAAACTAATCTCTTATTGGTATGACATATCCATTTCAAAAGTATTCAAATGTTATGTAGCCTTGTTTAAAAATATTTTAGAAACTATCTAAAATAATAATTTAATCCAGTCTTAAATAGATTTGTATTCGAGTTATTTAAAAAAAAAAATACATTTTGTAAATATATATAAATAATGTAAATAAAGTATAAATAGTGTATTTATATTGTGTGTACGAGTGACTGAATAAAATGCATTATGTAATAAGTTTGATTTTTTATTCTATTTTGTTATTATTGTTTTATTTGTAATTTATATTAAATAAATATTTAATTGAAATAAAATTAATATTTTCTTAATTTTTTTTTCCCGATATAATTTTGCCAACAGCTACATTTGTGAGAAACCTATCTTTTCTCTTAAAATAGTGAAACTGATTTTACAATTTGTTATTATATGTACACACAGCATAGGACGGACATCTTAAGATCAAGTCAACAAAAAGTGAAGTAAAACTTATATTCTGTAGTATTAAATATTATTAGACATCCATGGATCTTATGACTATAAATTGATATTTTCTTTGCTTATAAATATTCAAATTCATTTTTAAAAAATATTACAAGCCAAGCCACGCAAAACTTGTTTTCTTCAATTATCATTTGATAAGAAAGCAACATGTTTTTCATAGCAAGTTCGCCATGGCAACCTTTCACAAACATTGCATTAACCTCCTAATAGTTCAGAAAGGTAAGTATCATTATGTTTCTATCTTATAACATTATTCATTTTTCTAAGATTAATATAAAACAATCAGTTATTAACAATAATTATTTACCGATTATAGTGCGAATAAGTTTGAATAACTATCAACAATAATCATCAAAACCTAAGCAATGCAAAGCTGTCTGTGATTAAGTTTAAAAAAAAAAAATTACAATGAAGAAATACCTAACAGAAGAAAGTAAGGGAAATAGTACTGACAATCTTTAAAGTGATTCTAAATTCCGCACATTATTATATCATTAATACATTGTTAATTTTAGTATATCCAAAAAGCCAGACTGGTAAATGTATGGTATATTTCAATATGTCCCATCATTATAGAAGAATTTATTCTGCAAAACCTCGAATAAATACAAATCTTAATAAAAGGCCACAGTCTCAACAGTGTTGCTCGTATGTATAACAATTAAATTAACATCAAAATTTTTAATTTTATGATGATGAAATTCTTATTATTATTATTAAATAAATTATTTTTGTTAAATACTTAATCGCAACAGATCTCCTGATGTTTTTAATTTTGTGAAGAGGAATTGTATTAAACCACTGTTGATGACGCCACGCCACAAAATGTGTACGAAGGTATCTAGCATATGTCTTTTACTAAACCTTGAACATAACAGAAATTTTACTTCCATTAGTCACGTTTATATATTTTTCAAGTCATTTTACTAAAAACAAATTGACTGCTGATTGATTAATTAACAAATGTTTATTATTTATCTGTTAGTTATACACATACACAGAAAGGTTGAGATTAACATATTAAGAAACAAAATACAAGACTACTGAAAGTTAATTTAGAAAAATTCTGTTAATTAAACTAATAATTACTTTGTCACACAGGACAGAGATTCTGAATTATTCAAACCGAAAATTTTAGAATCCCAAGCTGAATCAAAACTGAAATCGTTACCAGTTTATCAAGCTCCTCAACGAATCCTAACTGCAAAGGCTGTACAAACAGTTAAGTCTAAATATGTCTTTCATAAGAATAAAATTACTTTAAATATATTTAGTAACGCTACTAAAATAAATTTCATTGCTAAAGGGAAGCAATGAAACACCATTAATCGTCAATGATGATGATAATGATCATAACGGAGAAAATTCAGAAGGAGAAGAAATTGAAACAAAAAATGAGCCTATTCAAAATGAAAAAAACAAAAGCAAAGCCAAAAGTAATCAAAAAGACTCTGAAAATGCAAAATTCAGGTAAATAAATTTAACCAGCTCAGGACGTTTGGATCAAACTCATAATTTTATTTGTATTTTTTCACCTTTACATTTGGAATTAAATATTGATTTATTGAAATTAATTGTAATCTGCCCTAATCGTGCAATTATCCCAAATATCCTATGGTAATTTTTTAACTTTCATATTATTGCACGCCAGTGAGGGCTGAACAAGAGCGAGAGAGCCACAGACACTCAGGGCATGTCATTGCCACAACTTCCAATGTGATGTGTCTTTAGATTTACAGAACATATTCACTAATGGTATTATTTTAGGATATTATAACAGCAATATCACCTTGGCCGCCAGGCCTGATATAAAAAACTAGTTTATTCTTTGTCGGTTGTTACCATGACAGCCAAGATGATGTAAGCTCTTATAATACCTTAACAACAATTATTCTTTAAATAGATATTAAAAAACAATCCCCTGATATGAAACCTTATTGTCCTAAAAAAAAAAAAAAAAACTCTTCAGATAATTATTTCCTGTTGAGTATAATATTCTTCCCAGCCATAAAATAATTTAAATTGCAGTAAACTCCAAAAAACAAGAAATATATAAAGTAATATATAAAGTCAAAAAGAATTTGTGAAAGAAACTCGAGCACAATTTCAATCCAATTACCCATTTTAACTTTTATCTATGATAGATTTATACCAAAATCACCATGAATACTATTCTGTGCCGAACAAAAAAAAATACTCTGAAAATACAAAATTCAGGTAAACAAATTTAACCAGCTGAGGACATTTGGATCAAACTCATAATTTTATTTGTATTTTTTCACCTTTACATTTGGAATTAAATATCGATTTATTGAAATTAATTGTAATCGGGCAATTATCTCGAACATCCTATGGTAATTTTTCAACTTTCATATTATTGCACGCCAGTGAAGGCTAAACAAGAGCGAGAGAGCCACAGACACTCAAGGCATGCAATGGCCACAACTTCCACTGATTTCTCTCTTCTTATTCACTCATTTCCTATTCCTTGCTTGATTATCACTAAATTTGCTACTAAATCTGCCAAAGGAAGAAAAGTTTAGGATTCTTTTTATAGTTTTACCTATTTAAACAACTCGTAGTTCCAGACAAAACTAATAACAAAAGAAATCCAATGTATTTTTTACTGAAGTTGGAGGTTTTTTGTTTTGTTCTGTCATAAATGAAAATAAGGAGTTATTAGTTTATTATCATTAGTTAGGCTTTTTTTGGTTTAAAGGCGCTCTGGCATCTAGTAAATATAACGGTAATGTAACTTTTAAAGAAAATTATAGAAAAAATATATATATTGTAATATTTACTGATGGTCTTTAAAAAAAAAAAAAATACGAAAAAGCCCCAAGTTGGGTAGCTATTTTGTTGTGTTTTGTCAATTTACTAATATAAAAAAAAAATTAATGAAACTTTTAAACAAAATAAGCAAAATTATAGAAAAAATATATATATTGTAATATTTACTGATGGTCTTTAAAAAAAAAAAAATACGAAAAAGCCCCAAGTTGGGTAGCTATTTTGTTGTTTTATCAATTTACTAAAATAAAAAAAAAATTAATGAAACTCTTAAGCTTATAATTTATTATACCTCAGGAGGGTCCTTGACAACAAAACACTTACATAAATTAAATTTTAAAAAATAAAACATATACATGCTCCAATTATAATGATGTTATAATGACCTGTAGATTCTGGCAATCTGATGAGAAATGCTATTACGTATACTTATGAGTATATACGAGGATATTAGGAAATACTAATAAATGAAATATGAGTAAATATGATGTAAGAGGCACCTCACATCAAACATGTTTGACCATCCCCAAACCGCACAAATCGTCATTAACACCTCTCCCCTCCATTAAATATAAACAAGTGACATTTGCTTTAAGCATTCCTAAAACTGAACCCCCAGTGTCCTTCCCAGTTGTAATTTACTTTCCTTCTCCCAAATCACTCCTTAAAAAATAACATTACAATAAAATTTTTACTATAAACGTTTTAGAATTATCACTACACCTGCCTGTCTATACAAATAAGTATTGTCTTCTAAATTTTTTTTGTTGTTTAATTTGCCTTTATGTCTCAGTAGGCCGCTAGATAAATCAAGTGTAATGTTTTTAAAGGATATCACTGACGATATCTTAAGAAAAGGAATTTATTCTAATCAA
The DNA here is from genome assembly GCA_930367205.1 of Acanthosoma haemorrhoidale. Lineage (NCBI taxonomy): Eukaryota > Metazoa > Arthropoda > Insecta > Hemiptera > Acanthosomatidae > Acanthosoma > Acanthosoma haemorrhoidale. The sequence continues at coordinate 105,034,448 of OV884015.1, read as the reverse complement.
AGCCTAGAAAAGCTTTTTACACATCATATCTCGAAAAATAAATATTCTCTTTCCAAGGTAAGGAGTCGATCGTAATAATTAAACACAAAAATTACTATTATCCACTAATAAATGATCACACATTTATTTTTGCCATTATTAATTTGTAACTTAAAAGAATCTTATAGGTAAGGGTGAAACCAAAACATGCGCCATTCGGTCTCTAAGTTGTTTATTACATTGTTGAATAGACAATTTACTTATACTTCAACATTATATTTTGAATATTCTAGCAATGAGGCAATAGTTTAAATGTGTAGGCATTTAATCGCATGTCCAAACGGCTATGTTCATCGAAAATTGTATCTGAGTCATTTAGCAGGGAGCAACAATTATGCACACCTATTAAATAACTTTAACACCGAATGGCCTATTTTTAGGTTTGACCTAAGCTTCATAAGTACAGTACTAAAATGATAATTAATTTAATATTTAACGTCAAATTATCTCAATCAATCATTTGGTTGCATTAGTGCCAATATCTAACTCGACAGGGACTACACGTCAGTCAAGTACACCGAGCTTGAACATTAATTAAGATGATTTAATATTGATACAGGGATTTGGATATATCTTGTAAATGCAACATGATTGATGAAATCTGATTGCTCCGATGGATTCCGCATCCCGATATAAATAATTAGTATTTATAGATGCTTTCTCGCATGTTATATTGGCTTAAGCTTTTAATTCTTAACAAATCTCTCTAACATGTCTTTTTAACTGGCCATGAAAAAGAAAGGATGGCCATTATTTGTGATATAATATGTTGTTCTATTTTCACCATTATTGATAAACATAATTTAAATAATTAATAAATATTATTAGTATTTATAGACGTTTTCTCGCATGTTATATTGGCCTAAGCTCTTAATTCTTAATAAGTATCTGAGAAGCTATACGACCAGATCTTATTTGGTTGAGGAGTGTAAAAACAACTTAAACACACTCTCGCTAGCCAATAAGGTTAGAATCGACTGGGTGCCAGGACACACAGGCATCACAGGCAATGAGAAGGCAGATGGCCTTGCAAGGGTGGGCTCAGAACAGACACCTCTTGCACCTGAACCCATATGTGGTATCAGCCTCAGCTACGCTAAAAGGCGTATAAAATTAGCTTTAGAGGACAAGGCAAGACTTTCTTGGAGAGAAACTAAGAAACAGGAACACTCAAAACTGTTTCTTAATGGACCCTGTAAGAGAAGAAGCTCAGCACTTCTATCAATGGACAGGTGGACACTCAAAAGTGTGACAGGACTCTATACAGGTCACTGTCGGTTAAATAAACACCTCTTTAATTTGGGGATAGTGGGATCACCAATCTGCAGATTCTGCAAGAAAGAGGGAGAAACGGCACGTCATATAATATGTGACTGTGATAACTTAGCTAGAAGGCGATACCTTCACTTTGGTAGTGATCGCATTGTAGACCCCAAACTATGTGAACTGATCGATCCATTCAGTATCCTCAGATTTGCAAAGGCCGTGGGCCTGTCACATATATAGGACAGGGACATGGACGGCGCACAATAGGTCTCAGTGAGGCCGCGGTGCACAAATGCCGGAACAAATAATAAATAAATAAAATAAATAAAAATCTATAGAAAGATAAAGATTTCAAATTCAGCGTGTAGTGTTATTAATAAAAATAGTGCAAATACAGACCTAGGTAAAGTAAATCCCAAAAACTTAATATGTAATAAGAAATGTATTTATGTAGCATAGTAACGAATCATAGATTCTATTTAGCCAGTGGTGACAATAAACCATTTTTCATCAAATTCAGTTATAGAGGATAATTCAACATCTTATACGTGTCTATATAAGATGGTTTGAGAAGTAACAATTAACAGTTTCATGATACAACATAAATATTATACTTAGGAATATTTGTCCTTAATAATATTTTCTGTAATTATAAAGCAACTAACTGACATCCCCTTCTTTCAAATCTTTCAAAAGGAAAAGCTATAGACATTTAAATTAAAGTAAAACAGCTATTATTTTTTTTGTGATATATAACCAAACAAAACTAAAATATCACAAAGTATAATTACACATTTATGTACAAAATTTGGTCAAGATTAATATAAATGACAAACAAATAAGAATTCGTTAATGTACAGATTTTTAACTTCAATTTTATCAAATAAAATAAAATTTGCAGAGAATGGACGATTTCGAAATTAAGAGAAAATATTACTAACTTTTATCCCACACAATAAGGTTTTTCCTCATCATTTAATTTAATTATAAATACGGCAATTATTTAATTTAATGTCATTGGTAAACAGAAATACTCTTGTCTCATGTTCTATTTATATGTCCCTACAGGAAGTCATGGAAATGGAGGTCTCAAGATTGAAAACAGAGCTCGGAATGCCGGCAGAAATTGAAAAACAAGAATCAGAAGGGTCAGTCAAAGACGAAGAAGCCCTTACTGCTTTGGATTCGTTGTTTTTGCCATCCGATATCAGGGACAAAGTTGCATCATCGCTCGGCCTCTCACGTAAATCTTCTTTACCACTGCCTAGCCCAAAGGATAGTTTTACCGGATCATTAGAACTTACGAGCATGAGTGAAAGACAAGTTAAACAAAATCAACATATAAATGACAACGATCCGGAAACAAAGGATACAGTTTCTGAACAAACGAGTGGCTCTAAAGAAAGTACAAAAAATGATACGGTAGAGGAGATATCTTCTAATAAAAATAGTGTTGAGTTAGATGTAATAAGTAGACAAGATGACAATGATAAAACCATCAGCGATAAGCATATTGATGAATCGATGAACAGAACAAAAACAATACATCCTGCAGAAGAAAATAAAAATGAAGACGATTCCAAACTTAATGAGGACATGGAAACAATCAGTGATATGTCATCAATACATACAGAATCAGAAAATTGAACTGCAGCTTTTAACTTTTTAATTTGTGAATTTGATAGTTGTTTTATATTATTACTATTGAAACCTCATTCTAACAGAATATCTTCAATTGCATGCCATAGTAATATGTTTTCCAGTTCTGAAATAAACAAATACTTGTTTTGCTTATAAATATTTGTCTTACTCATTTCCTAAATAGCTTACAATCTTTGTTACTCTGAGCTCTGTTAAAGAGTTCAAAAATTCTCTTATTTGATCAAACCAGTCTCATTAGTAATTTACATTTTATAAGATTTATTACATATATTTATTTATTTTTTTTTTTTTTCAAAACCTCTTTATTGATAATATAAATACAATGACAAAAATAAATAAATAAATTTGGAATTACAGTTGTCTCCTTGTACTGCATTCGCAGATGCATATTAAGGAGTGCATAAAATATAATACTTTCAGATTGTTGTTAATAAGTCCAATACACATACACTCACTAGGTGATGAGGCTCACCTTCGCCTATTACATATACATTTAAACCAGAATATTTCAACTTAAAAAAAAAAAAATGTAATCTTTGAGAGATGTAATAAATGTGCAAGTTTCATCGACTTGTTTATGATACGCGATGAACTTAATTATAACAATTAAAAATCAATATTTTTTTAATTACCATTGACAGTTTATCTGTTAACACTCTGAGGATTGAAATGCACATGACACACATTATACATGACTGGACTGAACTGACTCTAATAAAGGTGATGGGGCTCACCCTTTTGGTCAAACTTAAAACTAACTTACATACTAATTCTTAACCTAATTTTTCCCCCACAGTCTGTTGCCATCGATGCGGGAGGGGTGGTGGGGCCATAGTGTTAAACACTGGGTTGGTTAGGTGCTGCAACGAGTCAAAAAAACTTGATGTGTTGTATTGTTGTGAGAATATTTATACATATTGTTTCTAAGTGGTTTATTTTGTATGAGAAGATGATCTATAAGTACATTAAAATCAAGCCATTTTTTTTACACCAAATAAAATTAAACTGGTGCCTCGACGCCATAGGAAGATATAAGCAGCTGTAGATAACATCTTAGTAAATGTCAGCCTGACACCTCACTTCATATTCAATTCTTCATTAATCAAGTAACTACTTGTTATTTGTTGCAAAGCTGAGTGATAATTCTCAGAGAAATAAAGCCAGCGTATCATAGTTTGAAAAACTACGATGAGCCTTATATGCAGGTACATTAGAGACATCCAGTGTTTCCAATCCAATCCAATCCAGGAAAACTCATGAATTTTCTGTTTAGTCTCCTTTTCATCTGCTATATCGCTGTGGAATAGTGAGACAACTATGGAAGTTTTTGAAAAATTGAAGAATCAAATTCTTTTTGACTGAAATCATCAATGAGTAATACAGAGCAAATAGCTTTGCCAGTTTTATTTTCATTTTTTTTTATACTTTTCTCAAACTGTTCTAGTATCAAATCGCAATAAAATGAGATATCCCACTGTTGCACTAATGTAGCGATATAAAAATTAAAAGAAGAGAGCCTAGTGTGTGAGAAGGATAGACTCCTTTTAAAAAATAGCTAAATTTTAATACCATAGCTGCTTAAAACAATATTGAAAATCAATAAGGTTGACAAGTTATAAAATAAAGTCTATATTAATAAAGTTTGATAGAAAAAAAAAAAATAAGAACTTAGTTCTTGGTAGTTAAATTGAGCGGCTAAAACAGGGAAACTAATTGGTGATATTGATGCTAATGAATTAACTATTTGTAAAAAAAAATTTAAAGATGACAAAAACAACTAGTTTATTACCTAATATTAATAAAAAAAGTATTGATGAGGAGTTAAAAATGATTTTAATTGAATACAGCTTATTACTGTTCTCACAATATTGTACAGATAATGCATTAAGGATGAATTCCCTTATTATACAAATTCATTTTTGTATCTGCAAGAAAATCAACTTTATATTATAAGTTAATGGTTCAATTAAGTTATAATATTGAATAAGCTTCATTATAAAATTGTAATTTTTCTTCATCTTACAGAGAATTCATTTTAACAGTCTCGTTGTATTTATTACTGGGGGGGGGCATTTAAGTATTCGTTCTTACAAGAGTTTGAGACCAACTACTTTTTAGTGCTGCCAAGTCTGGTTAAACATAATTTTATAAAAAAACATATTGTAGGAGCGAATTTTTTCTTGATAATTTAATATTGATTAAACAGTTAATTATAACAATCATGTGTGGATTATATGTATCATATGTTCAGCAAAGCACTTTAATCCTCGCAGTTAAAATGAAAACTAAGAAAGAATTGATTCCTCATTACATAGTTTTATTAATGATATTTAATAATGTCTCCTGTGAGTATTGTACAAATAGTGTTTTAGAAAATGGGCTGAGAATATTTGATTTTCCCATTTGCTAGAATTGTTCGATTTCGAGTTTTGATTTCGGCCAGACCTGTTTTTGAATGTAACCTTAGAATTGAGTGTAATGGCGGACACTTTCCGGTACTCGTTTGTTACATGTGGAACTGGCCTCTCTAGCCATCTCTAAATGTTGTTATAACCTACTCATAAGACTGAAGATTTAATTTTTACTTTAAGAATATTAATTTTAAGTACGATGGCCGATCTAGACGATTTCTTTGCCAAGAAGGACAGGAAGAAATCCAAAGGGAAGAAATTCGCTACAGCAGATGAAATTGCTAAAAAGTTGGAAGAAACTGGTCGGCGTGCTGAGAAATTGAAAAAAGAAAAATTGCAAACATCTCAGCTTGCCAATAACGACGTTGATGAAGAAGGGAATGCTGTTAAAGTAAGTTTTATTTTGGAATTATTGATTTTACCCATTCTAACCTAACTTTATATAATTCTATTCTTACCGTTTTCCCCACAAATTAAGTGATTATTATGTTAGTTTTGACCTTTTTTAAGTCCATACCCATTCAACAGCAGTCAAGTTCTTTGTTCTTAAAGTTTCCATCTGTTATAACTTCAAGGTATATCTGTTCCATAACTTAACTTTCATTTTGTCCATTTCACCAACAGTCATTTAGTTAATTGTTCAAAAGTTTTATAAGAAATTGTTATATAAAGCATGCAAATTGTATGATTGACTTAACATTGTATTAATTTTACTTTATTCTTCAAATACACCAAGCTTGCATTACCAGACAAATTATTAAGCATGTGCTACTCATTCCATTACTTAGTCTTATGAATTGCAAGTCCTTATGTCACATTCCTGCCCAAATCTTGAGAAATGCAAACCCATGTGGTTAACCATTCAAACTGTATTGGGATCACAATATTTTAATTACATATTTTATCCCCTGTAGAGCTCTTCTTTTTTTATAAGATTAATGTAAATAGATATTTAATTATATTAGACATAGTGTTTCAATTTCTCATTCTTTTTACTGTGTGTACTATAAACATTGTATTTTTTTACATTGAAATATTATTTGTCCATTATATTATATTTTTATTCCCTAGGATGAAGACGAATGGCGTGAATTCGAAGAAGAAAAGAAAGACTACACTGGTCTAAAAATACAGAATCTAACACTCGCTGAATATGACAGTGGTGAAGAAGGTGGCTCCATCGGTGAAGGTAAGATGCCGCCCCCATCACTCCTATAGATAATTGTAACGATACAAATTGTAAAGCTTGTTTCATTGCTCACATGTCCAACACTGATCTGGAACATGTGCATTCTATTGTATATGTAGGTCAGTGTCTTAATGTTTAAAAGTAGGTGACCATATGGATAAGTTTTGTTGTTGCTTACCAAGGTTGTCTTTACTGCTTATAAAATTCCTTTTGTATCATTTAATGGAAAAGTCTCAATTGGTATGATAAGTGAAACATTTACTCACTTATCAATCAAGTATTTGGGTCAGGTCAAATAGAAATTTTTATATGAATCAAAAGTTATCACTATCGTCAGTTGTAAGAGCTGTTTAGTTATTATTATACTTTAAGCGTGGTGAAATTGGGAATAAGCTTAGGTTGATTACAGAAAGATGTTATATTTTAATCAAATTCCGTTATAGAGGATAATTCATAATCATACATGTCTGTATAAGATGGTTTGAGAAGTAACAATTAACAGTTTCATGATACAACATAAATATTATACTTAGGAATATTTGTCCTTAAAGAAATGTTATAACTTTTAGCAATAGCTGTTTTCTAACAAATACGTCCCTTAGTGTTTGGTTATTTGCATCAGTAATTGCATTAATGTCGATTCTAGGAAGTTATGTTGCCTTTTAAATCAAAGTCTAAGGTGATTTATATTTATGCAAAAGTTTACTTAACTAAATATTGGATTTGCATATGTTGTCTATTTCTATAACAAAAATAAGTCTGGTATCTTCAATAGCTTACATGACCGGCCTTTCCTCTAAAGTTAACTTAGTCTATACTTTATATACTATGAAAAAAAAATTATTCAGTCGATCAGAAATGTTTAAGATTTTTCACAAGACCTCAAAATTATATACAACTTTTTTGTTATTTAATTAGTTGAAAAGGACGTGATGGTTTAACAAATAAAATTTGTATTTATTGTGTAATCCATATATGTGACTTTAATGTAAATATATTCCAATATTGTTTCTTTGTGTTCAGTTGTTCATTTTGTTTATATGTCTTTCAAACGATACAATATGGTTTCATAGTTTGGGTTAAAAAATTCATCCGTGAATGGAAGGTTTGAGCACCTGAACATAAACCTGGAGAAATCCCGATTATGGCTCTATTTTTCTTACAAAATAATAACTTGAAATGTTCAAAATTTACTTTTAATTCAATATATTTATATATATTTTTACTAAATTCTATTTTCTATTCACAGGGGAAGAAGAAGGTGGTATGGAAGAAAATGAAGCCGGAGAAATGGTGCCTAAGAAGAAAAGCCAAGGACCGTGGCGAGTGGTGTCTAGCACCCCTGCTGCCGTGGGTCCTGTTGAAGAAGTCGTTGTCGAGGAGGTTGAAAAACCTCCCCAGCCCCCACAACCTCAGCAAAGCGGCAGCTATGTACCTCCGGCATTGAGAGGGCAAACTAACAAGCAGCCTCTATTTAATCCCAGTATGTGCGAGTATCTATTTACAGTGTACAGCGTATTACGACAATCTTTCCTCGGATTTATCACATTTGTTGACAAGCCACTGGTGACATTCTCTCATCCTAATTAGATAAGCTGCATTTTCCCCCCCTTCTATAATATTCTCCTTAAAATGCCCCTTTCATACATTGTGAACTTGTTTGTGTTTGGTCACATTTTTTATCCTTACTAGCGTTTTCTCTAGGGCGTTTTAGTCCTTTAGCGATGAGCTTACTTTTCAAAACTCTTTGTAGCCTGAAACAGCAACTGTTATTGGCTGTTATTCTCCTTGTTTCTTGAACGACTTCATTTCTAGAGTTATTCCCATGTAGGCAGAGGACCTTATACACTAAAACTAAATACAATATGGTCTAACATGCGGGAACTTGGTACTTCTCCCCCGACATTTATATACTTTGTCTTCTGTTCATTCTTCATGTTGTTTCTCAAAAGAAATGTTATGTTTTTTAGGAATTAGTCAGTCAGTCTGTTATATTGCCTGGTGGAGTTCAGGTCTACCTGCACCGTCGTAGCCCATCTTGTGTTCTTAGACCTGATTGAGAAAATCTGGTCAGTAATTGATCGACCTCTTCAAAGAGGTCAGCCATGGTAGTTTTAGCACCAAAAATTTCAGTGAACGGGCGGGATCACATGGAAAAAATCATTATAATTTGATAATTTGTGTATGTATGTTTGGGTAGATTAATTAGTGTATGGGTGAAAGTGAAAAGGGCTGACCTCCTCCTGCTGCTTTGTCCTCTGCCGGTTCCAAGATCAAGAGTGAGTCTCCTTTCGTCCTCTGCCGGTTCATATATATCTCGCATCTCTCCGCTGCCTTATTGATCTTTCAACTGGTTATTCAATGCCAGTTGTTTCGGATATTTATATTTTGCTTAATTTTTAAGTTTATAAATAAATGTTTATATTAATTATTTTTATTATAAATATTAATAGTTAATTTAACGGCAATAACAACGTTCATACTTTCATAGGCATGAACCACGGATCGTTATTACGTTCTTCAACGCTCGCTAATTCCAAGTTTATTTCAAAAATCATAACATTAAAATATCATTTTTATCAAGTTTTCCATTTTTATCCATGTCGAGAATGTACCTTAGGTTATTTTATCTTTATACCACCAGTTATGACAAAACAGTATAAATTTAATTAATAATGTAAATTATTCTTTCATTATTGTTGAACTTTTGTGAGACAGTCTAATTTTGTTTCTATCATTTCAGACTCAAGACTAAGGCGTAAAGTCGCACCCGATGTCAAGAACGAGGAGCTTTTCCCCACGCTGTCAGCTGCTGTCACCCAAGAGCCAGCTTCCTCTAATCCTTGGACCAAAAGGTATTATATCTTTTTTTATTTATTGCCTTTAGTGGGTGTTATAAAATAGACGATAAACCTAAAAATAATAACCGAATCATCTGCTTTATATATTTTTATTTTGCCTCTAAGGTTTGTGTTGGCATGACATCATATTAAATCAGATTATATGACAGTTTTATCGTTAAAAACTTTAGTTGCGAAATAAACGTAGACATGTATATATTTTTTTCCTTGTTATGAAATCTAGTGCTAACAAATTGCATGATAAATTATTTATCATTTTCATATTAATTCAATGTTATGTAATAATAATTACTAGTTTTGCTATTTAATCCCACTAATGTTACAATTATTAGCCTCAGATGAAAGATATCGACAGGACCCGGGATATGAACCCAGCCAACTGAGCCATCCCTGTCCAACCATTTGCCTAGTAAATTTCAAATGTCTTTAAGCTGGTCTCATACAACCTTTTTTTTACGTTGTTTAATATCTTGAAATTTTTTTATGAGTGTTAAAATTATATTAATGTTTTTCTTCTCTTTGTTATAGGAAAGGTCCAGATAATATGAACGTAGTTGGCGGTGGCTTCGAAGAAGTCAGAAATTCAAAATCGCACACAGCGCGATATGAGCCGCCACATATGCAGGCTAAATCATTAGCTCTCGGGAATAAATATGGTGCTCTCAATTCTGAACAGAGTTAACACTTCTATGTCGATTTTTATCTCTTTATTTACCTTCTCTTAAACACTAAACATAGATAAATGTATATTTTCAAATTTGATTGTTTTTATTTATTTTAATTTTTCTTTGCTGCAAGTAATATGATTCTGTCTTCCTTTTGTCACTTGATTTTAAATCATTAAATACAAATTAAAGCGTGTGTTAGTATATGTATATATTTATTGACATATACATACACACCATATCTATCTGTATATATATATATATATATAAATATATAATTAATAATATTTGGGTTCTTGGTGAAAATATAAGTTGAAGGTTAAATATATAGAGTATCAGCCATTGTGTTTTTGTTTTGTGTTTGCGCATTAGTATCTATTGTACGCAGGACCTTGAGAATGAATTGATTTTCATAGTATCATTTGATTTGATATATGTTGATGTTTATGATAATTGTATATTACTTAATTGGTGCAGTCGTGGATACCATGTACATTGTAGTAATACTAATTGATAATTATAAGGTTAGTTCATAGGTATTATAAAATTAGTAAGAGCTAAATATTTTCTTTATTTTTTTATATTTCCATTCAAAAGTTTGATTTGTCTTTTCTTTTTTCCCCCATTTGGTAAGATTTACAATAAAGTTCGATGGACCAGCCTGCTGCCGCTAACATTTATTTAGCAAATATGGCCAATGCTCGGCAGCTGTTACCAATTCAACATTTTCTTTTTTATTCAATATATATAGTGTGACCCATTTATAGCAAGTTTTTATTTAATTAGTTTATTTTTTATTAATTTTTCATAAATATTTTATTAATTATACTCTTTGTACATAATACTAATAACACTGAGGATACAAAAAATACAATTATTATAGTCAAAAAGAATACAATTTATTTTTTCATTGTGTATTCTATCTCAAATAATAAAATGTATGTCTGTCTTATAATGATTAATTTGCTAAATTACCTGTACAATTTCTTATCTATAAATATTTTTCCGTTAGCAAATAAATAAAGCTTATATGTTCTTTATTATAAAAGAGATATTTTTATCCTTATGAAAAATAGATACAACACAATATAAATTTTATTTTGGATAAGATTTTACGTATTGCTTTTTGTATTATAAATTTTTTGATGCCTAATATTTAAATATATATTTAACAATAAGACATTTATTGAACATTTTAATTTTAAAATGAAGGAAATGACGGTGGTTATATGTAAATTATATTGTGGTTTTTATATTGTGTATATTTATTTATACTCTGTCCACAAAAAAAAGTATATATATAAATTTAAGAAAAACATTTGGAAATGACCAGTACGTTTGTAAAATATTGAAGAAGTAACCTTAAAAAAAAAAAAATAATAAAAGTGTTAACTTGGAGATATTTTTTCCATCTTATGAATAAAATGTTGGGTTGTATTTACCTGTTTTTCAGTTACCTTAAAAAATGAAAATTATAATTTGCAGGGCTAATACTTGTGCCTCGATTTTCAAGGGTCACTAAATCTCTGCAATGGCTCTGCAGTGCAGAAGTGGTTACTCAAGGGGGGGGGATGTTTACTTTTTTTTTCTATGCTTTTTCTTATTGTGCATCAACCAATAACTAATCAGCATATTTCAATGAGTTTTATAATTTACCTTTGAGATTATATTACATATTAAATTAATCAATTTGAAGACAGTTCAAAATTGGAGTTATGCTATTTGTTCTTAGGGTGAATCTCGGGGATTTGATGAACATGTTGATTAACCTGTTATATTAATTTAGAATAGGAGTCATGGCCGATCTTATTGTGTTCAGTGACATTGTTCACATTAAGGGTGCACAATTCCAGCGGAAACATTGGAATTCATTCTACCTGTTCCAGTCCACCTTGAGAAACAGTATCTGGGTTGTCTTTCTTAAGCACACAGTATTTTTTTTAAGATTGCAAGTCATGTGTACCAAGTTTGGTGTAAATTGCTCTAAGCATTCCACATACACATTCATTTCTATAGATTGACATGCATGATTATTTAAAAATGAACAGCAATTGCAAATCGATGAATCATTTCTAAAATATGTTAGTGATATCAGATGGTTCTTCCATAAAGCAGTGAAGATAATTTTGCCTAAAAATTGGAATGCCACTAGCAAATCTAGTGCATTGCAGTGCCATCTTTTGAAAGATTTCTGGTGTGTGTGAGGCAAATATTCCAAACAGCAATGTTTGGCCTTTTTAGTGCACTGTGGCGCTATCTGTTGAGTGGCGGAAGAACTACGTACTAGTTTTAAATGACTTGACATGCAGCGCTACCTTTTGGGAGACAGTAGTAACTAAACAGCAATATTTGGCCTTTTTAGAGCACCGTGGCGCTATCTGTTGAGTGGCGGAAGAACTAACTAGGTGGCCGGGCCGTTCTTAGCCTTCAAAAAATTTTCATTTAGTACCAGGTCTTCAGGATCCCGTAGGAGCTAACGACTTCCAGTCAGTAAGGTGCTGCTATCTGTCGGGCAGTAGGAGAACTATGCACTAGCTATCACTACTGAACGAAAAAAGTTAGCTCCTACGGGATCCTGAAGACCTGGTACTAAATGAAATTTTTTTAACGGGCAGGAACGGCACAGGCGCCTAGTTAGTTCTTCCGCCACTCAACAGATAGCGCCACGGTGCTCTAAAAAGGCCAAATATTGCTGTTTAGTTACTACGGTCTCCCAACAGGTAGCGCTGCATGTCAAGTCATTTAAAACTAGTACGTAGTTTATCTGCCACTTTATAGGTAGCGCTACGGTGCTCTAAAAAGGCAAAATATTGCTGTTTAGTTACTACTGTCTCCCAACAGGTAGCGCTGCATGTCAAGTCATTTAAAACTAGTACGTAGTTCATCCGCCACTCAACAGATAGCGCCACGGTGCTCTAAAAAGGCCAAAAATTGCTGTTTAGTTACTACTGTCTCCCAACAGGTAGCGCTGCATGTCAAGTCATTTAAAATTAGTACGTAGTTTATCCGCCACTCAACAGATAACGCCACGGGCCAATAAATGTTTTAATAATCTCTCTAATTCTTAAAATTTAGGTTAATACCGCGAAATTTAAAATCAGGAGAATGAAATGAATCGCTCAATCATCAAACTTATTTATCCCTCATGTTTTGATTTTATATTGTAAGTGGATAATGAAATAAATTTTTTATGTATAGGATGAATTAATACAAATAAATGAAATATTTACTTCCATGTTAATTGATATTTTGTGTGATTTACACCACGATAGTTTGAAATAGATCTTACATGTAAATATTAGCGACATATAAATTAAATCTGTGTTCAGTTGGCAAAATAAGTAACTTTTCCTAACAGCGAGATTTTTTTACATTCTGGAGTCTATAAGTACTGTTGTGTTATGGAAATTCACGAAGTTGTTTTACACGAGTGAACACAATGCCAATGATAGTTACCTAATATTTGCAGTCTCTTTTCATAGTACATATATACTCAGTAATGTGAAAAATTCTTTGTTCGAAAAAGTGACTTAAAGCATTTTGCCACCAGACTGCAAAAATAATGTTTAATAAACTTAATCCACTCACAAGTCATGGATTATTTACCTCAGGTCGAACCTTATAACAGTCATGGATTATTTACCTCAGGTCGAACCTTATAACAGTCATGGATCATTTACCTCAGGTCGAACCTTATAACAGTCATGGATCATTTACCTCAGGTCGAACCTTATAACAGTCAGCTCCTTAAATTAGAAATGTTTACAGCTCTTCCGACTTAAAACGAGACTATCAGTGTATGTGTGGAACTCCAATTAATACTTTTCAATCCATTCAGCTTCTTTATGAAATATTTATATTTTCAAAACATCGTTTAACTACTTATAATATTACATAAGTAAATACTTCTTGTAAATACGTAAATGTAATATTTTTAATTTTCGTGTATGATAAGTACCTTCATAAGCAGCACGCCTTGTCTGTTTAACTAATGTACAATTTGTTTCAGATACTTTTCAACAAATTTTGAAGCTGTTTCTTCGTTCCATTGGCTACTAAAAGAAATTAAACTTTAAACGAAACAATACAGATTTGTCTAGTCTTATTAGTAGCAGATTTATTAGATTAGGGTCTATGTACTTAACTAAACCCCTCTTGTGAATTTTACTTTTCCTACACGATACATGGTTTAAATGAAAAGGATAGGAGTGGGGAGCTATAGACTTTGGATTTTGAAAGACCGGGGGAAAAAAAAAAAGAGTCAAATTTTGAATGTTGGCAGCTTTATTATTAACTTTTTGAAATGTAACAATTACTTCGTCGCTGTGGAATGACAATACAACTGGCTACATAAACTTAAACCTACGTACAAAGCTAGGAGATCAGTCTTCTACTTATTAACTTACTTAATGTTATTGCTTACATATTTTTTTTACGATTAGGCCTTTGAAGGTAAAAGGCTAATTAATATAAACCACTACCCAACTAACTTTTGAAATATTCGCAAAAAGCCATATATCGCTACTGTATATCATTTATAACAAATCATCACATTTAGTAGTACTTATAGAATACATTTTCACAGGTAAACAGCAGTTTCGCTAACTTTGGAACGTGATGACAATTAATTTAGCATTGAGAAAAAGTTAAATAGACAGTTTAAACAAAATACAAACATTACTTTTCATTGGATGATTCATAAACATCAGTCTGCCTAGTTGACAAAAAAATACAATCTTTTTAAAAAAAAAATTTTAAATATGAAAACTAAAAGAATACTGTTCTGGAATAATACTGCAGCTGGAATCATTTCAGAAGAGAAGTCTCGAAAGTATAAATATCAGTGAATCAAAATATCTCGCTGCATTATAATAACACTTTTTCTCGAAGTCATAACTTCTGATCAGTTGACAAATAATCTAAGCAGTACTATATATTATTCAAAACCAAATGGAAGAACTCTTTTTAGAAGTTTATTACAGCCTTATCTAAATATTATTATCATTAGTTAAATACCAATTCGAAACATTGCTTGAAAATAGATAGATTTTAATAAGTGCATACTAACATTAACAACGCTAATAGAAAAAATTTGTTAAAAAATTTAACTCTACTATTATATATTACTAAAAGCATTGTGATATCAATATTATAATATAATTTACTATTGTCAACGTGAACTGCTCCTAGGAGGATTGTTTATTTATAATTTACAGATTAACAATTTAAATGAAAAAATACTTAATATATTTAAATATTACAACTATATTAAATAATATATTTCATTAAGATTATATATTCATTTTAATTTTTTTTTAAAGTAAAATTTTATTCAGAATATTTTTACTCCAGTATGTTGGACATACAGTTGAGTTCCTTTGAGTTGAGTTCCCTTAAAAATGTGCAATTAATTATATATAAGATGTACACACAACTTTTTTGAACAAAAATGAAATTTAAAATACAAATTTTATAAGGCATTACCCAAAGCCGCCAGCCAAGAATGTTATATCTGTACCTCGGAGGGATACAACACTATGTCCATTTTTTTCCATATTGACTTTATTACAGAGTTAAAGGTTTTTTTTCATTTTATAACAACTGCATGATGTAAATAACAATAAATAGAATGTTCTGGTAAAATATTGTTTCAACATCTCAACAATAAATAGCTGTGCCAATAACACTTTTTGTTGAAAAAAAGTTTAAAACTCCTCTCCTGTAAAGTTATGAAAATGGACATAGTGTTGTATCCCTCCGAGGTACAGATATATAAAAAAACCTTGATGCAACACTTCATGAATAGTTAGCAGTGCCAGCCGAAGTTGTTAGGTGGGGCTTAAGTGCCAGTGTTGTTAGCAGTAGGCTTGCTTCCTCTCAACTTTAAATTCGGTTTTCTAAAACGGATTTCCTACTTCCTTATTCAAATAGCTGCGTGAGTGAACCCTCGCGAGAAGTAAGTATGCTAACCACTATGCCAGTGGACTAACTTATATATGTATCAATTACCAACCACTTACATATGTAAGATAACAATGTATTAATAAAAACAATTAGAAACTGATTTTAAACGATAAGAAAAAAGTAATGAAATTTTATTTCACAATTTCAATTTGATTGAAGAGTATTATTTTCATGAATATGAATTTTTACCTAATCAATATTTTAGAAGATGCTTTTAATATTAAATAATAATTGCAAATTTAATAAAACATTACTCTATATATAATAAATTGAAGCGATCATACACTAATAAAAGATCATCCTTATAGATAGTTTGTTTAGTTTAAACTCGTATTACAAATAGTGAATAGTAAATTAATGTAGTATCGGTCTTTGAATTTGGTTAGAGAAGGTTGAGAGGTTGAGGCAGATAATTTGAAGATTAACGAGGATATCATGTCATAACATTGAAAGGATAAAAAAAAACCTTAGTTAAAAATTAATAAGATAGAATAAAAGAAGACTCAAAACGTAGGCCAAATGTTAAATTTATATTTCCAATAAATTCAATTGTTTAATATATTGATTTACCAACACTTTTAATTGAAAATTTGAAGGATACATTTCCTTCAGATCCATCACTCAATCAAATTTAAATAACAAATGTGGCCTTCTCGTTTAGAGATTTTTTTTAGTAATACATTGACTAACTTTACAGAATATTTAAATACAAAACATACTTCCTAAATGAGAAAAATTTAGAAGGTATCTCTATATTCAAGTTGAGATTTTTATTTATAAAAACGGTGCATCTTATACTCCCATAAATGCAGTTGTCAAAAATATATAAAGGAATTCGACCGAAAAGAAACAAAACTGTGTGTCCAGCATTTTGGAGTAATTAAATATTTTAAATAAAATTTAACTTATTTAAATCTAAAATATGTAACATAAATACATAATAATGATTTCATATTCTTAGTATTCTAAAGATTTATTCTTCTTAACTTCGATATCATTTCAGTACCTCTAAATCTAATAGATGGTTTAATAACATTTTATATGATAATGTTAACTATATAAACGAGGCTAAAGAAGGAAAAGACTTTTATTTAGAAAAATTTTAGTGGCCTCTACCACAGGCGTTTAGGAAGGTGCAAAGTTTGTTTTAGCCGAAGATACACATAAAATATACTATTAGACGCACAAAATCGGAAATACTACGAAATTGGCCTTTCTTAAAAACTAACGGGATCAATCGCTAACGGATAACTATACCAGGTTATTTAACTATCTATCAACTGTAACCTACAGGAATAAACATTAAGTCACATGGTGTTCGCATATAAGGCAACGAGATACAGTAAAACCTCCCTTAACAAACACCCACAGTTCATACTTATAGGAAAAGTTGGTATTGTTGATTTTCTGTTACGAATGTTTGTCTCTATTGAGAAGTTTTACTATATTCATAAATTTCTATATTATAGAGATCGTCTCGAGAAGATGGATCACTTTTGATTTTGTATATTCAACCGAAAGAATACTTTCTGAAATATTTGTACATCTGCAGAAGAGTTACACGAGTACTTTTAGTATATGTAGTGACAAACTTGATTACATAACTAATACATTTATTATTTATGTTAGGTGTAGCATGTAGCATGTAGACTTTCAATGTCGAACGAGTATGTACTCTCCTCTTTACAAGTAGCTTTTAATTATTACTCATTTCTGTATGTAAAAAGATTAGTTTTCCGATTTTGTTTTTTTAAATACTCTCGTTGAAGAAATTCATGTGATGTCAGAAAAAGTTAATTCTATTATCAGAATTGAGTAGCACTTTCCGGTGAAATGTGTTTTACTCCATCAATAATTTCTTAATAAAAGGTGTCAATATTCCCTTTTATTTTCAAAGCATTTCTACAAAAGAGGTATAGTATGAAAAAACTTGTAGATTTTTATAATGTGGCACCTTAATCGGGTACTGACTTCTAATGAAAAGCCCTGAATTGTCTGGTGAGGCCGAATCACGAACAGGGAAAATTTCTGATCCACCAGAGATAGGATATTACTGCCGAATTCTGGTACTACCTAATAGTTGGTTTAAATATGGATAATAATATAGTTAGGAACATTTTTTTAATACGAATTCCAACTTAGATCAACAGTAAAACAAAAAGAATTTTGTATACTCGACTTCATATTAATATTCAGTATTGATACGTTGATAACTATAAATCGCAAATGTTCGGTCAGAAAAGTACAAATGAATGCGTACAATATACATATGTTTCCGTATTTGCCGCGAGAATATTCCTAACTTCAGCAAATCGTGATCATTAGCAATCAATACCTTACTTTTAGGAACCTTCACATTTATTAAATATTTGTTTTTCTGTTATAGAATTTAGCAAGAGTTGCATACAAATTTTTAACTTGATAAACAAGAATATTTGATGTTCCCAAATAGCAACAGGATAAATTTGTCTATTTTAAATTAAATTTTCAGCCAAAAAATATTCTTTTTTCAATTTTGATAATTAAAGTATAATAATGCTGAATAAAAGCCCTCTATGTTCAAATAAAAGACTTGTCAAAGAATTTTAGCGAATTCAAAAGTATTGGCAAAAGCTAATAGTAATAAAATAAAAAGAAACTTTTACTTCACACCAAACCAAAACTAACCATAAAACATTCCTCTAATTTTTTATTCCATGCTATCAATTATGTAATAAAATATATACAATCTGATGGAAAATAATTATAATATTTAAATTATTATTATAACATAATAACTTATCGATAAAAATGTTTTCTCTTTTAACGAGCATTACTTTGATTTTGGTGGTTGATAAAAAATATCATTGTAAGCTTCTTGTATTTCTTGGTCCAACATAAGAGATGATATTTGTTCGTCGCTCAACATGTCAACACTGCAACAAAATTATAACAATATTTACTTATTTATACACATAATTCGAATTTTTATGACCCAGGTTAAAAAACAACGGTCTGCCTCCATAATTATGTATTTAAGGGCAGGCATGGAATCTCAATAACAGCATCATCATCATCATGCTGTACCACCATTTTGTTTTGGTTTTTTAAAAATAAAATTGTTTCCTTAATAAACTTTACAGTTACAATATAAAATTCATAAGGTGTTTTTTTTTTTTAAATGAATACGTCAATTTTGTTTTTACACAATGCCCAAAAGCTTTCTGCCTTATGGTATTTCTGGCCAGGCGAATTTCAATCTCCATTCTAATGGCTGACAGGTCCCATTTTACCCAAGAAAGGACCAGAGCATCTACTTTATATATAGAGATTAATGATGGCACAATATCATTATAATTAGATTAATTGTAAGTCAAATAAAACAAAATTCATGATATCCATAAGTGTACATAATATGATATTATACCTTGCGACACTCTCTGAATCTGAATCTTGATCATTCGCCGAGAGATAGCCGGACTTCTCGAGGGGCGAAGGCGCTTTCCTAAACAATCGAGGCTCACTGCCTCTCCTCTCCATTGATAAAGATGATATGTTTAGTTTCATTATTCCCTACACAACAGAATATGGATAAATTAACAGTCGATTCAGAACTACACCATTACACAACTACATAGTATCTCTGTTCAATGATGAGACACAAAACATCTGATGAGACATTTTTATAGACAAAATATTGTTGTGATATTTTGATGTGATTTTTTATGTTGCCTTTGATATAAACTCAAAATTAGCGGGCATAAATGAACAGTATACGATCCATGGATCACGGTTCATTTATGTTTTGAATACTATTCGTTACGTTATGTCCAATATTAATAGTTATCAAATAAACAATATCAAGAAATAAATATAAATAATTTAATACTAGATTTGTTAACTTTAAAACAAGAAAAGTTAACACTATATGAGACAACGAGCATTGGAAAACCAAAGAGGTTAAAAGATACAATATGGCGACAGAGCGCATAAAAGCGAGGATAACCCCGGAATCGTCCTCATTTACTTTGACCCGGCAGACGAGAGCTAAGGAGAAGTCGAGGGTTCATTCATTTTTGACCCGGCCACCAGGGACCCTATGTTACTCGGACCACACTACGGCACAGAGACGCAACGAGGTACGCATCGTGAGACAAGGAAGACAAAGAAGACCACTCGTAGAAGACAACAAAGAAAAACTGGCCAGTCGCGATAGTAATAAGGTACAATTTAACTTTAGTTTTTAATAGTGTTATTTTATTACGTACGTACTTAGATGTATATTCAATCTATAAATCAATTTGTCAATAAACAACTTTCCTTTTGCCAGAAGTTTCCTTTTTATATTAACAGAATCTCAGATTAAATTTAAATATAAACAATTAAAAAGATAAAAAACGTAATAATATACAAATGAACTAAATAATAAATCAAGAAAAAAGTTTAGAGACAATTGTTTTTTAAAATATAAATTTTAATTTGTGGATTCCATAATTATTTGCTGATCTAATGAGTAACACTGGTGGAAACTAAAATAATACCTTTTCTAGTATTTCTTTAACTCTCTCTCCCGTAGCGATTCCTCCCGAAATGAATACGTCCAATGATTGCCTCCTGTGGATTTGAGAGTGTCGATTGGGCGGCGGAGGTGGAGGTGGTGGTGGCGGTTGTGCAGGTGGTGGGAGCTGAGGCTTACCTTCCGGAGAGAGGGAGATCTCAGTCCATTCATCTTCCGCAGCTGGGCTACGTTCAGGGGTCACCGTTTCTTCTAATTTCTTATATTCAGTCATCTATTAATTAATGTCAACTTAAAAATTTGTATCACACTTTTTATAATAGGCAATAATTTATCTACAAAATGAATCATTAATCATAACAATAATATTCAATTCATTATTCATAAAAAGCTTACAAATGGAACGGCAGGTGACGCTCCAATTCCTAGAGTGTTAGGCAATTTCAGATATTCCTCTTCGTCTTCTTCAGGGGATAAACTTGATTCTGAAAATATACATTGTTGTGATATTTGATGTTGTGAACTCTATGATGTTGCCTTAGATTTGAATTTGAAATTGGCGGGCATAAAAGGGCCGTAAACGACCCGTGGATGGTTATGAATGTATGGACATTATTTGCTGCTGTTGTATAATATTAATATTTGTCATAAATAATATCAATGATTAAAGTCAAATATTTTATTATTGTATTTGTTAACTTTAAAATAAGAAAAGTTAAAATATATGAGACAACAGGCATCGGAAGAAAGAATGATGAAAAAATCAAAAGACAAGTGTAAAAAAGGACAAGAGAGCGGGAGGCAGGCCTTGTTCTTTTTGATCATCCCATGAGACAAGCATATGGAAGAATAGTAGATGGAAGAAGAGTTTGTAAAAGAAGAAGGATTGAGATGGTAGCAGTGAACGTTTACTGATAGCGTGGCACAACAAACAGTAACAAAGGAAGAATTCGCAGAAGAACAAAGAAGAGAAAAGGACATAAAAATTAGTAAATATTAAGGTAAAATAGAAAATTTGTTTTAACATTGTAATTTTGTCACAGACGTGGCTTATGTATATAAATTCATGAATCGATTTGTAATTAAACAATTTTCCTTTTGCCAGAATTCTTTTTTATATTAACAGAACCTTTAAAACCTCAGATTAAATTTAAAATAAACAATATAGATAAAAAACATAACAACATATATAAATGGACATGATTGTAATATATCTATATTATCCTCGAACTATGTTTGTTAAGAAAAAATATTTTTCTATATAAATTGAATTATTTCTTTAATATTATTGGTCCCTGCTAGATTTCCAATCAATGTAAATAAAATAAAATAAGAGAAGAAAGAATAAAAAATATAATTCTTCCTACATATATAAAATAAAATGGAAACAAACAAAAAAAACATACATAGGAAACAATACAATTTACTGCTTGAAAGTGAAAAAAGAAAAAGATAACAGCTACGTATTCACTCACTAATACATATAACAAAGTTAAAATAACCTATGCAAATATAGACATATGTAAAATAGTAAACAATTATTAAATAAATGATAAAAAATTATAAATAAATGATAAACAATTATAAATAAAAGCAAATTTATTCACTTTGTAGTGTTACGAAACTTAACTGTTCAACGGGATTTGATTCTAGCAGAACCTCCTTATTGTTCTGGATAACTCGGCTTTGGAATGGATAAAAATCAACAAAATCATACTTCTATTTTCTAACCGGTCAAATTTTTATAAATTATGCATCTAACTGACAAAATAAAATTCCAGAGATATTATATGATAAACCATTTCATGATAATGATCATAATGAGAAAAAAAACTGACAACTATATACAATAAACAAATAAGTGAAACTGCTTTCCACAATCTATGAAACAAGTTAACAATTTTAAATTTATAAATGGCGAGAGGTTTTAATTAATTACGCAAAATATATTACATCAAAAATTATTTATATTAAGTAAAACTTTTGTGTGATAAAATTAATGTTTAAAAATGTGAGGATGAGAGCATGTAAAAATATATTTTCACAATAAAAGCAAAATTACCTGAATCTTGATTTGTAGAACTACTTCCCGTAGTTCCATCGGAAGACAAATTAGATATGCCAAGTGGGTCCATTCCCGTGTAACGACATTTACGACTCTATAAAAAAAAAAAAAAAGAATATTCTACTAATTTCAAAAATATTAACAAATGAAGGCAAATATAGTGATCAGTATTTAAAATAAAATAGCCTAGGCTGTTGACTCTTTCTAGTATTATAATAATAAGTGTTAATAGATTACCCTGTGTATCTCATCTGAAATCTGTTCCAAGTTGCGAAGAGCCTCGGAGTAGCTACTTTTCGCCGCACTCACTTTCTTCTCGAGAGCCTTCACTTTTAGTTTCTGTTCTTCGAGCAATTTGTTAAAATGGGCCTTACTTTCAAAATAAGGTCTAAAAAAATTCAATGAAAAAATAAATTCATAGTGAATGTTTCAAAATTTAATAAAATACCCATCATGTTATATAATAAATGAAAAAGCTATAGAAATTAATTTTTTTTGTGAATATTTATTTATGTATAAACAGAAATATCAGGGGGGGGAAACATTCCCTAATAATAAACAATACCAACTTTTGATGCATAAATATTGTTGTTGTGATATTTTGATGTTGCCTTTGAGATAAACTCGAAATTAGCAAGCGTAAAAACGACCTGTGGATCACGGTTCGTGAATGGCTATGAAGGAATGAACAATATTTGTTGCCATAATGCCTAATATTAATACTTATCAAATGAAAAATATCAAGGATTAAATATAAATAATTTAATATTGGATTTGTTA
Source organism: Acanthosoma haemorrhoidale (assembly GCA_930367205.1). Lineage (NCBI taxonomy): Eukaryota > Metazoa > Arthropoda > Insecta > Hemiptera > Acanthosomatidae > Acanthosoma > Acanthosoma haemorrhoidale. The sequence continues at coordinate 105,011,051 of OV884015.1, read as the reverse complement.
ACTTTAAAACAAGACAAGTTAATAATATATGAGACAACGGGCATTGAAAAACCAAAGAAGTTAAAAAATCCAAGATGGCAACAGAAGGGTATAAAACCAAGGAGACCAAGGTAAGATCCCTCTTTCACTAGGACCCGCCGACGAGAGGAGTTGGGCTTTGTCGTCGGTTGTTATTGTTACGATCGTTGTGGGAGGCACGAGGCCAGCACCAAGGTGCCACACTCGAGACAAAGACGACGACGAAGACAAAGAAGAGCACGCGTAAAACCAACAAAGAAAAACTGGCCAGTAAATATTATAGTAAGGTACATTGTAACTTTATTTTTTTTAACATAGTAAATTTATAACATACGTGTAACTCATGAATCAATTTGTTATTAAACAATTTTCCTTTTGCCAGAATTCTTTTTTATATTAACAGAACCTCTATAAAACCTAAGAAAAAAAATTTAAAAAGAAAACAATATAAAGATAAAAAACGTAATATTGTATTGAATAGTACATATTATTATTTTATATAAAGAATAAAATACATTTACATAATGATGCTTTTATAAGAAAAGTTATTCTGGGCACTGAAAAGAAATAGCCATAGTGAAAAGTAGTTGCATAGTCCAATACCAAAAATACGTCAAAAAGCTATCTTTCCAAAACACAAATAGTTAGCTTTTATCTTTCTGTTTTGATAGCACATATATATATTGTTGTGATATTAGATATTTTGGAGTTTTTATATAATATTAATCCAACTTATCAAGAAGGCAAAATAAAAACAAGTGAGAGTGTATGAAAAAAACAAAGGAGTATACTGGTTGTTGTGGATGAAAACACACACATGATTATTCTCTATCTAGTTATGGGACCGGCCTAGTGTATAGGTGTCTGGGTCTAGTGATCAATGGAAAAACAAAAGAGTATAGTTGTGGTTGTATCAAGATAGACACACAAAATTACTCTCTAGTTTTTTTAGCCAGTTATAATGAGTTGTTGTTGTGGTTCTGAGAAATCACACAGAGCATTATATTCACTCTAGTTTTTGGAATCAGCCTGATATATGTATCTGAATTCAGTGATGAAATAAAAAGCCCGTAATACATATTATTAGCTTGAGATTGTGAGTAAGAAAAACTTAATAGACAAGCATTTATAAAATTAATATAAGTTTATTTTTTATGTTTGTAAAATTAAATTCATCTTTTTGCCAGAATTATTTTTGTTAATAGAACCTAATAATAAATAGTAAAATTAACAATAAAATAAATTTAAAGTAAAGAACATAATAACATATAACTATTATATTATATGATATATATATAATATCAAAGCTGCATACAGTAAGTTAGCACATCCCCAGGCATTATATAGAAGAAAAATTTCCATTTAATTTATTTTTCAGTTAAATCTTAGCAAATCCCAGCTCATATGAATGAGAAAGAGTGTAGACAATGAAGCATTATTTTATTCGAGATACATGAATATGTATATATTAACAATTATTATAAAATTTTAAACAAGGATATGCAGACAATTCATGCAGCATAGATGGAAGGGGGGGGGGATCTACGATGCCATGCATAAATAATAATTCAAAATAATCAGATAAACGAGACTTGTCGTTCCGTAGGACTTGTCCCTGCCTCACCTAAACATAATTCAATGAGATATTTTAGATGTAAAAATATAATATAACATAAACATACAATTATTAATTTCTTGATAAGTAGTTGATCCAAGGATGTGATGCTGTTGATTTATTTAATTATTGGATAAATATGCCACAATTTTATGATATTAATAATTTCTTAATCTTCATCCGAGGTAAAAAAATATTTAATAGGGAACTGACAATCTAAGATAACAAGACCTGTATGTATTCCCCACATTAGCCCAGAGTTACCAACAGTTTATCATCTGAAACCATTATTGAATTGTGCTCAAGTAATAAGCATTACAAAATAAAAGACTCTTAGAATTATATAGTAATAACTTAAAATGATTAAATAAATAAAAAAAAAAAAAAGGAAATAATATAACTTACTTAAGAGCATTTAAGAAGTAGTTCCATGCAAGTCATCTCGTTTGTAAAACTAAAAATAAGTGAACAAGCTATGAATACAAACAAAATATAAGTGCAAATAATAATTTTTTTAAAATAAATAACCAAACAAAACCGATGAAAAAGCAATAATTAAAGAATAATAGTAACTGCATTAGTTGAACAATGAAATTCACCTAGATTTACCAATCGATCTTTTCAGTTCTTTTTGAAACTGTTGCACTTTCATTTCGGCAGTGTGATATGCCGAGGATGTTCGTTTATGATCAGCTTCGCTGATGGTCCTTTCCAATTCCGATTCATTCACCTGTTATAAAACTGATCATGAAGTCAAATCTTGTAAATCAAACAATTATTAACATAGTCCACCTCTTCATTTAAATTTCAGAAAATTTATTTGTTTTTGGAAGTATGGACCAGAAATGTCTTTTCCAGCCTCATTTTGTGGGCATTAAAAAAACTATACATTTTAGGAGATAGAAAAAGAATAATATACAGCATTATATACTATTAAGTCTAGATAATGCAGGATGAATAAATAATACGAAGAAATAAGAGGTATGAGGGCCCTCATGTCGAACATGTTTGAACAGCCGCAAACTGCACAAAATCGTCCTCAACATCTCTCTTTTAAATAATTCCAAATTTGACAACTTCTCGTTTATAGTATCACTAAACAACTGCAGTCCCAGCGTTCCTCTTATCTGTTCCAATTACTGAGATACTTCCTGCTGTTAAATTCACTTGTTTGAATTTAAACTTTTTATAATTTATTTTCTATACATAGGCCAACAGGTGTTTTGGTGCCAGAGTAATTTGATTTCTGATTTCATAAGAATTTAATGAACTAAAATATGGCCATAGTTTTTGTCTAGGAGCTAACATTTCTAAGATGTAACATTTTAATGAAGTGTACGTTACACTATTTTCAGTTAAGTCCATGGATCAAATAAAAATAACACGGAATTTTCATTATTATATTTTACAAATATTATTATATAGAAAGATAGAGGGAAAAGTGTTGGATGAAACCAACTAGTCACTGAACACTTCGGAAGCTTCTTTTCCGTGACATTCTTGAATGCATTTTGGAACAGTCCCATTTTAAACTCCAGCAGCAATCTGCCATCATGTGCTTACCCCATCTTTGTTGGTAGCGGGCCTCCATAATTTTAATACCTCAAATAATAGTTAAGATCTATTCGGGAAATGGTTATTTGTTCCTTATTAAGTAATTAATTATCAACTCTTCATTAGTTTTAATGGGGTTATGCTTATTTTTACAATCAGGGAATTAAATGTAACTAGCGGGAAAAATAAAACACCTCCACTATTTATACATGTCTAGTAGAGAGGTGGAAAAAAAAAAAAATTAATATACCCTCATGGTTGCATGGTTTAACATTTCTTGCCATGCGTGGTCAAACGTTCTCCCCTCAGCGGTGAGACCTTCTTCGGCAAGATACACCATTTCTTTAGCTGCAGCGTGTGCAGAATTAGCTCGTTCAAACCTCAAAGCAGCCTTCTGAGTTTCATAGAGCGCCTGAACATATTGATACGTGAATAGTTTACTTAATTTAAACACTTTACAATAATAATAATTAAATATATGCTATTAATTAGTAAATGATATTTATAATAAGATAATCAGTATCTATTCACATGAATTTCTAAGGGAATGTATTCCATGAAACAACCTGACCTCACATGAGGTCAGATTTCAGAATTAAGTACTAAGTAATGGAAAAAATAAGGGAAATGAGACTGGAGAGTCGGGCGCTTTTTCCGAGTGAGCTATCCCATTTCAAATAATATTTACATCAATATCCAATCTCTTGAAAAATATGCGCGATACTTACTACTACTTACTAAAGTTACCAGAGACCAGCTAAAGAGACTAGATAATACCTTAGCTACTAAATCACCTGAGATCAAGAGCTCCTGTGTTTCAGTCCTGACTCTGTCGCAGTAATTTTTTTTTATTTTGGATAATAATTAGTTTTAAAAACAATAGGGTAACATATATTACACACACATTATATTTAATGTTTTTTTACTAATAATTACCAAATAAACTAACAATTAGAAGGTGAGATATTGATAACAACTTCTTTTTCTTTTACTGCCTCTATAATGCTGTTATGTGAAAGGTCAGGTACAGCTCATGGCCCAAGCATTTAAAGTTCCTACGAATCAATAGTACTATATACAGCGATCATCCCATGCAGGAGGCCGCGATTCTACGGGACAACTGGCCATCAAAGGTCACCAACGGGTAGTGATGTGGAAAGGATAATGTCATTGGGGGAATCACCCAAGGACATTGGTGTATCAAAGTGTGGGCAGGGTTACTTCGTTTCTTCTCCCTAAGATCGTGAAGTGTACCTACTCGGCCACTTTGAACATATTCTACCCGAAATTCAATACCAGAATCTCCCTCCTTTTCCTGAAGAACATCTCCATTGATGTTTAATATAAGAACAACAAGTTTTTTTTAGAATAGTGCATTTTCCTGTCAATATAACATAGCCCTACTTCTCCTAATGATTAATTAAATCAAAAACAACCTTTATTTTGGGATGGTACTAAGAACAGTATATATATCTCATACTGGAAATCAGCGTCTAAAAATACGAGCAAATATCATTCTGGATATATATTGTAGATTACGCATTAGCTATAATTTATAATAAGTATAAACTACCTCTTTTGCCTTGATCCTGGCTTCATAATACGGTCTAGCTTTTTCAATACACGAACCGAGTTTTTTCGAAATTGCTTCTAGGTGAACGGTCGACTCACATAATCTTTGTCGAAAATCCGTCCGCCCTTCCTATTACAAAGAAAAAACATTTTATTATGTCCTGAGTAATTTGTGATCTAAAGTGAATTCAGCAGGTAATATCCTTACATCCAGGTCCAACTCGAGCTTGTTGATTTCATCGGTGGCAGCATTAAGTCTTTCCAGTTCCACCTATAAAAAAAAACACCAGGCAATGTCAAAATGTCCACATAATGCAGATTGTTTTGATACTCCTCTGTTAGTGCTTCACCAAATGGTTCACAACAATCACAAATCTGTTTTAGAGTGGCCGGGCCACAAAAAAGGGACCAATCGTTTATTTTCACTGCTGACAAACAATCGTATACGATTACAATAATAAATCTCCATTGGCTCCACCGTTTTTAACTAATATAATGATAATATTACCAACTCAATACAACAGTACAAATGTTTGATCTTTCCGAACTCATCGATTGAAACTTAAATACAACTTAGATACTTACAGAATACAATGATTTCTCAGCAACGATAACCTACAGCAGCCTATTACAACAGACTTACTACAGTCAAAGGCACGTGGAAATGTTATGTAAAAGTCTGCGACTTTCACCCGTTTTAATTTCTTTAACTAATACAAGTTTCCCCTTGTCTTAGGGATGTCTAAATTCACACTAACCATTGCAGAGGACATCATCAGAGAGGTCAAGAGAGTAAAAACGTAAAGCAAGTATGTTATCAATCTTTGCAAGCTAATGTTTTAGAATTGTACTCAAAAGTCTATTTAAAACAATTCTCAGTGGTCCTTGTCACAAAATTATGGGAATCGGTCATTGAAACAAATCGAATCGGTTAAACATTGAAATGGTGGTGCACAGCAGTAGGAGTATATTTTCGATCTAACTGCAGACAAATTTAAATTACCTGTACTCTTGGATCGACTTGTTCGTCAAACCTGTCATAATCGCTTCTTTTAATTTTATCACTGGGAACGTTCATTATAAAATATCCTCACAAGATTAATATTTTGCCCATTGTCAGAATTTCCGAATCGTGAGAAACCTACAATTTAAACTACACAAATAAATGACTACGGTAGCTTTTAAATTAGGTGTCATTATCAACGTTTAAAGTGCTCATTTTGTATTGAACATTGACAACTACTTACAAACAACGAAGCATATCGGATATGTATACAAAATTTGTTCTGCTAAACGTTCCAATCAGTGGGGAATATTAATTGTTGATAAATAAAAAAAGAGTCAAATCAATTATGACATTGCCTGGAAACATAAAAGCTGGTAAGGTTCGTTATAACCTCTATGTACTGTTCAAAATGTATCGTTTTTAAAAACGATTCGATAGATCGATGTTTGTACAAAGTCGATTGTGCAGCGAAGATGCCTTAAGCCCCAGCGCTGGCGAGCTCAGTGGTTGAATGGAGGTCTGTCTGCTCTGAGCTCCTCTCGTCAGTCTCTTGGTGAGTCCTATTGTCATGTATTTATCGTATATAGACATTATATATATTCTCGAATAGTACATAAAGCCATGTATACAACCACAAATAAATACCCAACACACACAGAAGGGTTATTGACATTTTGAAACCTCGGGCGAGATTATCGTTTCTTGTGCGATCCTGTGTGTGAGAACTGTTTTTTGTTGCGTGGAAGAAATTCTCACATTTAAAATGCCAACGACCTAAATACTACTCAATCGTATCCTGTATATAAATATATATTTAACGTTATACGTTCCAGTTGAGTTCTGTCGGTATCGTTTCTTCTCATTATCCAATTCAGCACCTAATAGGAGAAGGTATACTTAGAATTATGTGACCCACATTTGTTTTTATAAGAGTCAATTGGCTGTAACCGACGAGCGAACTAGGGGGTTGCTTCATTATTCTATTGAGGACAGTTTACGTTTAAGAATTAAACATTATTCGTAAATAATCTAAGCTTGTTGTTTACTTCCCCTCTCGTTCCCTCGCTCTCGCAGTCTTCCTTCGCTTTCGAAATGCAACCAACGTTGCATTTTATCTGTATCAATAAAAAATTCCTACTTCTATGCATTCTTGTACTGTATATATATTGACTCTACGATACTTCAAAAAAAAAAAAAAAAAATTGGACTGATTTCATGATTCTTTTGTACTTTTTAAAAGGACAAAAAAGATATTGGAATTGTGATTATATGTCATTGAATATGAACCTAAGCTATGCCCTGGTGAAAGCTGCACTCGAGCGTCAATGAAAGTATGAGAAACACGCCGGTATTGTAGAATTATCACAAAAGTTTCATTGTTTTGCAACAGGACAGGAGAACCTTGGGAGGCGTCTTGATTATTTCATTTTTTTTAATTATTGTATCCATTATAAAGGAAGTTATGTTACGTATAAGTACAATATAAAAACGACTATATATATTTAAAGAAAAATTTCAGAAGGAATTAAAAAAACAGTTAATGAAGCTTATGGTTATAACACGTAACAATATATATCTACTAGTCAATCAATCTATTGTTACATAACCATTAAAAGATTTTGAGTTCTAGTTTCGAATATAAAATAAAAAAGATTTGATTTGAATAACAACAAGTGAAGACGAGTTGGTGAATAATAATACCGTTACGTCTCTAGCCGGAAGGAAAGTACAACTGGTGGTCTCTTGTCATATAACAGCTGAGCAGTCTGTCTGTCCTTCCTTACACTTTACATTTCATTTTTAGATACCATCTTGCCCGCTCAAATCCCTTTTCATCAAATAAAAAAAAAAACAATTATTATACCGCGAGTCTATGTCAGCGTCAGAAGTAGGCGTTAAAAAAAATAATAGTGATTAATCATCAACAAAAGTCGCTTAAAAAATAACCAGAGAATGAACTCATAATTTAGTATGTAAAAGCCGATAAGATTTAAATTACCAAAATACGAAGAAAAAAAATTATATAAAACATGAATACAACAAAATTTATCATGATAAGCCATTAGAGAAACATAATTATAAATAGGCAAAATATTGTGGGGGGGGGGGTTGAAATCAGTTCAGACGAGCATAAACCACTCCTTTTCTATTTCATTAAAAACAATAAAAGAGAAATATTAAAATTTAAAGAAACGATCCGTTATTGTATCTAAACCTAAAGCAAGGGCTGTATGTTGACTGCCTGTACCTTATAAATTTCATTTCCGTCGGATCTGATGCAGACGGCAAGAAAGATCGTCGCTTGTTGGAAATGTTGAAAAGTAAAACCTCGTGACATTAATCAGTAGTGCGGAGAATCACTCAAAGCGGCTTATTTACAATCCGATTGAACGTTTCGTTCTGTCAAAAGTATTCGATGAAAGGTTGAATATAAGAAGATTAAAGATGTAAAAATGGCCATTCAAGCTTCAGACCAATCCATTCAGCTTGACTAAACATTATCGATTGTTCTACAGATCAGTTTCGTCCTCTACCCTCGGGATGGTTTAGGATGGTTCAAAATAAAAGTTAAACATGTCGCCTAGGAAGTTGATGTATGTAACTTGAAAAGACAAGCGACGCGCTAAGCTGACTGGTTGTTGAGAGAGAATCTGCATCCGCTTAAGGAGAAATTTTGAACCAAGAATACTCAAACAGATCTTTTCAAAAGCAAATATTACCAAAGGAGTCTACTCGTGGCAAGCATGAAGAGCTGCTATGACGTCTTCAGAATAACAAAGAATGTACCACTTTCACTTTGCAATCGTTTTAGACCAAGCAAAGGTTGGCCATCCGTCGGAAGAACAGATAGTGTCTAGGAGCAAGACTAGACAAATACCCGCCATTATGGTTATGAGTGGTGTATTTGTTCGGATATCGGCTCGGGATGATTGACGAAAGAAATATGCAACATTCTTTTTTACATATGACCTTTCGACTCAGCAGTGACTGCATCAGGTCTTGGATGCGAATGGTCTCGCTGGGCTGAATGAAGGTTAGCTACGCCTTGTGTTTTCTTGACGGTCATCCTCACTTTTGAAAGAACTTATCCCAAGGTGTTACTGAGTTACCAAGGTTCGACCAAGTCCGTGTAGTTGATGGTTAAATCAAATATAGTCCTGGTCTTTGTAGTATATATATAAATATTCTGGTTAGTAACATGTTTATTTTAAGTTATAAACCATGTATGAATTCAGAAGCTTTTATTACCATTTCCAAGTCACTTCTATAATTCTCCACGGTAAGCAAATAAACAGGATGCTGTGGTAACTCCCACACACTTATTTCTTTTTTAAATATATCATTAGTATTATATTATCATTATGAGCTCGAGTTGACATGGCTACGACACCAATGAACAAATGACAACAGTTAACAGACTGGTTTCATTATGAGCCTGCCTACTAATGAGACATAATGTTATCATTAATGACACGAGTGAAATATTTTATGCATGTTTAGATAAACAAAAAATAAATAATTAACGATGATGTTTATTGAAGGTTATGTTGTTAATTTAATTTAATCCAAACGGAACTTTTTATGTCCAATTATACTTTCTTGTAGAAGTCGAGTTACCAATCTTGAATGCTCCTTGGACCTATTTGCAAATTGTCATAGTATTTAGTTAATTTCTTCTTGATGAATTGTTCTGTTGTCTCTATTTGTAGGTATTGATGGAGTAGTTTGTTTCTCAAGAGCCAGGGAGCGTTCACAGCTGTTCTTAGTATTTTATTTTGGAAGATTTGAAGCCCTTTTAAGTTTTGAGCGCCACGCTTCACATCACAGCACTTGAGCAGTGGTCTAAAGATGGTCGGAAAGAGTAAGAAGTCAACATCCGGTCTCAGGTGCGAATTCCTATTTATAATTGGGCATGACTCTCGTACTCTGCAATATAAAGTTTTTTGTTTTTTTTTATTTATTTATGTGACTCTTCGGTGCCAAGCGACGGTCCGGGAGGACTCCCAGGTACCTCTTGCCGCTTCATTTTGATCGTGTTCCATGGTAGAGTTTGGTTGTTACGAGTTCGTTCAGGTGGATTTGAAGGGATGCCATAAGGTGAAATTTTTGTGATTTAAGAATAATTTTCCACTTGGAAAAGTTGCTTTCGAGATCGTCTAGGCTGGTCCTAGCCTACTATTACGCAAAACACCTACCATGTCGAAAATACAGATTACACATCGTATGAACGTTTCAAATAATAAAAAAAAATGGCATTGTGACCATGCTAAATATTGTATGTTAATGTGCGCAAGTATAACTAAATCCGAAGTAATTGGATTTAATTGATCTACCAATAATATTTGAGTGCTATCGGAATAATAAGCGTTAGGTAATCAAACCAGTGAAGCTTGAAGTTCTGATGAATATTGGTCAAAAGTATGAAGACAACGGCTGTATATTGAGCTTTTAAATTCGTAAAGAATAAATACATTTTTGTCAAAAGTATTGTTTTTAAATTAAAGAATTTTTTACAAAAGAGAACCGATACTATACTCTGTATACGTATATATTTAATACAGTTATACACAGTTGAGAAAGCTGATAATAGGGTGGCTACAGCGTCCTTGATTTATTAGCGTTCATAAATAACAGATTGGGCAGGCATTGACATCCGGCCTGCCTTTGTTGTTGTTTTTTCTGCAGGGACAAACAGTGATATAATTCGCTAATCTAGGTATATTTTACTGTTGTTTTTCTTTATTTGTTAGCTATTCCAAATGTATTTATGTATAAAACATATAAAATTATATTACATATGTATTTAGGTCGAACAAAAAACAACAGTAATTAAAGATAATTCGCATGGTAGCCTTGAAAATGATTTTTATTTTCAAACCACTTAAATTTGTTTACTTGCTTATATACTATATTTTTACGTATGTATAATGATATATCAAATGAGGTTATTTTTGATATAGGGGAAGATTTGGAAATCTAACAGCCGCCCACTATAACGGATGTGTCCATATCTAGAGGAAGTAGAAGAGCCCGATGGAGGGTTATGTTTGTAAAACATGCGATAAAATAACAGATTGTCGACACCGAAGGTCGATGAGCTATACTGTGCTGTTTGTTGTCCGCTGTGCATTATACAACTGTCACCGTCAATGAGCAAGTTCATCTGTTATGAAGGCGCCATTCGTGAACGTTCTTACAATCCACTGTTTAAATGCGGATATTTGTACGGATTTATTCCTATCAGCCCATTATAATGGGGCACCTCAAACAGATCGGCTTGAACGGCATTACATAAGCTATTTCTAATTTTTTCTCTCTACTTTAATATCTTCTAATTATCTTGAGTGTAATTGAAATAATTCAATGAAAATTAGATCAATTAAGCGGAAGTAAGATCTTCTAACCTATAATCCTGCGGTACTGCATACTTGATTATTTTGACAGCTGTTTTCATAGAATACACCGATTAAAAAGAAAAAAAATCTACCTGATCTACTGCGAACAATTGAAAGATATTTTGTGTTTGTAGTCAGCTATGAACCTCCTCTTCAATCAATATAATTTGTAGTCAAATCTGTTACTCTTTGTTAATCTCTTGAGAGGTTCACTTTGAATACCAAGTCTGAAGGGATTACATTACCATATTGCCATCATAACAAACAAACATGGAGGTGATGACGAATACGATGACCGAACATGGTGTGTATAATGAACTCCTTAGATAATACCATAGTAGAGAAAAACATTTTATTAAAAAAAAAACTATAATAATAACATATAATATATATAGTAAGATAGTGGAGAAAACTAGAGAAATTTATCTAAAAAATTTCAATTTTTCGCCAAAATATCTTCCAAAAAAATATATTAACTTTGGTTAAATGAGTGATTTCTTTGCAATTTGAAAGAATTTTACATGTACAGATGAACCTTTAGTTCTATTAACGAATATTCTAAACCTTAGTATGTTCATTTGATCTCACACATATTGTTACGAATTCCACGTAGACAATTTCTGCAGCAGACAATTCCATCAAAAACTATACGACACACCCGAATCCTCAGATACTTGGACTACCAACACAACATGGCCGCGGAGGAACTTGAGTCTGGAGTTCTTTGTCCCATGGCATTTATGCCTGTTTGTTACCATTGATTATTTCACCATTTTTTTCTGTATACGGTTTTAAAAAAAATCTTGAAAAAAAAAAAATTAAAAATGTGCTCTCCCCATTGTGGATAACTATTTAACGGTGTAAATCTTCTAGGAGGTGGGAAGTGAATTCATAAGGGCATAAATGATTAACAATCGATTTTATATTGACTATATCGATAAGTTTACGATCTTAAGATGACGTAGTAAGCTCCAAAGATGAGACCGTGCTTAAGGTATGAAAGATATCTATTGGGTAGAGGTCAGCCAACCCTACCTCGCTGACTCACTGCACAGAACTAGTTCTGTCTTTATCGACTCCTGCCTGCAACTGTAGTCTGTATTTTTTTTTTTTTTTTTCTAAATTAATAAATTTTTTAACAATTTACAATGCAATTACAAAGATCAATTTAACAATGTCTCCTCTTACTGCGATACGCTGATGCATTCGAAGGAGGTTGGGTTACATAACAATATCAGGTTGACGTTAAAATTACAATGCAATGTATAAATACTAGGTGATGGGGCTCACCTTCAGTTTACAAATGTGGGAAAAACAAACTAAAAACTAAACCTACAACTAGAACCTAAGACTAAAGCGTTCCTACCGCGACAGTGTCCTGCCATCGATGGGGGAACGGAGCGGGGGTTATCGTGTTGAACACCGGGTTTGTCAGGTATTGCAAGGAGTCTAAAAATTTGATATGTCTACGTTGGATGAATTCATCCACAGTAAGCAGCTCAAAGATCTCGTGAAGCTCACTCTGTAGTCTGTAGCCATCAATGAGCCTATGTTTATCCATGTACGCGTGCGCAGTGAGGTCAAGAACAAACATTTTTATGTTTTCGTTCGTGGGGTCACTGATTCTAGGCTCCACCATAGGTAGACTCTCACTACCTTCCCGAATCCACCCTCCTCTTTTAGGCCTCCAATACCCCATATCCTTCTCATACTTCCTTCAAATGGGACTCCCCTTAGGGAAAGGCACCCATCATCCAAATAATTTTCCTTATTATTTTCCTACATCCATTTTTTGTTTGAGAACTAAGAAAAAAACAAAAAAAAAACACCGATTTCCAAGTTTTAACTTAGTTTTTTGTCCTGCGCGTCCAATGAGAAAATAATAAATTATTCCATTGGTTTTTTGTTTTAGAACAACGTATAATAAGAAAACAATAAGCAAGATCGTACAAGATCAGCTTAGATTAATGAAAAATTACAAAAAAAAAACAAACATGTAAATTATGTAAAGAAATACTTTTAGGTCAAAAACTCTTTATTTAATTTAAAAAATAATTTATTTTTTTCAGCAAGATTTACCGAAGGAAGCAAATTTTTTCCGTTATTGTCTGGTATTCCACTTAAACCTTTATAACTCGTCTACACTTTGTCCAAATCTAACCTTAACCATCGTTGGAAACTTTTTTTTTTTCACAAATATTGGTATTCAGAATTTTTTTGGATGACATCAGCTTAGTTTGTCTTTAACAGAATATTTCCACCCAATTTGCCCCGTTGATCAGTTCTTCATTCTCAAAATATTTATTTAAAGTCATTCTAAAAGTAATCTGGACTTACGGATTTAATTTATGAGGCAGAGCAAATGAATCAAAATCACTGAGAATAATAGTTAATAAACCTTATTATGTCAGTGAAATTCCGTCGAAACGGAATTCGAAACTACGCATTCCTACAATCCTCTTCGATGATTAAAGTCACAGTAAGTTGGTTTGTCCAATGAGCGTATGTGGCTCTTGTTCTTTTAGATAGGATCCACAAGCTAGAACACCTCTGATATTATAATCTCTTCATTCGAGTCCCGTCCTCTTGCTTATACATGTATTGTCTGCATTCTTTCATCTTCTTCAAGATTTCTTTTGTATCATTTATTTCCTCTTGTGTTCCGATGAGAGTGTTGAAACCAGGCGATCGGAGCGTCCAGGAAATAATAGCGCATTGTTATGCAGCGTTGAACCTTTGTATATTGTTACATAAATACATATGATAATGTAAGCATTGATATGAGAGGCGGGCACGAAGCAGCGATGAAGTTGGCCGTGTTACGTAAGGCGGCGGACTCGGCGCAGCTCGTGACCCAAGTATGCATTCTCGGTCACGCTATTGCCTCTTGCACTTTGCCTGTTTGCATAACCGCACAACTATGTCTAAAGGGAATAACTATACTCAAAGTATAATCCGAGCTGGTTATTGAAATTTGTTTGGGGGTAAATCCTGATGAAGTTGGAATTACCCTGACAATGTGATCTCTTGACATCCCCTACGCCTATAACAAGTATCGTCTATTCCTTCCATATAGTATCCGTACCCCCATGCCTATCCACCGATTACCTCAAGTGGCCCGGCCAGTCGTCACGAAGTAACAGGGCCTCAAGCAAGTCATCTCATTTTTTAAAACATCTCTTATTTTATAGTTCTTCAAATCTACTTTCCCCGTGAGAATTTATTAAGTTATTATATAGCTACCAATCCTCGTTGTTTAATTATTTGACAAATTAATGTTATTTAATGCTTCTAGTTACGAGACAAAGTGGTTTTGTGATTGAATTGCTGGCTCGCCTGGAAAGTGCTGACGATCCATGAATTCCATCTATGGATAGTTTTACGCGCATAAATAATATATTAACTTAATAATCCCTTTTGATAAGTTTCGACCAAAATATACCTCTACACTTTATTTTTTAAGTAATAAGGTAATTTACAAAAAGGTACATACATACACAATTAAAAAAAACCGTAATAAATAAAAATTAGCTTCTTGATAGATTGTTACTTGGAATGTCTGATGATAGACTGGCCTAGTTAAAAGAAGATAGCCCCAGAAAATCTCTTGGCAAGTTTATTGAAAAATATGAATTATTTACAATTATCGACAGTATAGTTTTGTACATGATTATGGTGCTATCGATTTTAATGAAACATTTTTCGGCGATACTAGGACGAAAATAATTGGCACGTGTGTTTAACATATTTTTTCTTTACGTAAAATATTCCGGATGGTACAGAAAAGAGCTTTCGTTTCAGCAACCCTGAAAACCTACAAAAACTAATTTTTTGTTGCAATCAAAAAATCATATTTTTTTTTTTAGCCTTAAAAATAACAATAAGTTCAGAATGACTCCGTGCATTCATACCTAACTTCGCAGAGCTCCAGAGGCATATTAACTACACCTAACGGAAATAAGAAATTGAAACAAACGTTTTAGGTTAGGTTTTTCTGTTAATTTCATTTTTTTTTTAATTCATCAAAAACCTTATTGTTGTAGTATTTTTTTCTGAAAGACAAGCCATTCCACTTTTCTTTAATAACATTAAAGTTATTCTTGACCCGGCTTTGTGACTTGTTATAAATACGTGACAGTGGGAGTCCTGGCAATGGCCAGTTTCTCCAATCATGTCCTGAGCGTATGTGGCTCTCGCGCTCTTGGTCAGCCTTCACTGGCTAGTATCCGGTGACGCGGCTGACGGAGGAGCATGGGGGACTTCCCAAGACTCCGCTTCCTCTTTCGCATGCGAGGGAGGTGACAACCATGTGGATTAGGGAGGCCTCTTTGCTATTTGTAAATATGGTATGAATGAAAACATTTATCACAATTACTTATTGCCTAATCCGGCAGATTTGTAATTTTGCACAATAAAGAAGTTTGACCCGGCTAATTCAGGGCCAAAAAAATATTTTTTCGATTGCCACATAAATTCGTATTTATCGGCTTATATGTATTGTAGTATTTATTAATAAACATATTAAGACAACTGACGCTCGGTGTCAAATATTTCTCGACCTAGTGTCAGCTAAAAAAGGTTTCATCAAGTCGGTGACCCTTTGCGAGTGTCATGAGTACTGTTTTATTATAGTCTCTGGTAGTTAAATATGCCGTTCGCTCCACCGTAGTGTAAGTAGGCGCTTAGATTACGGTGGAGCGAACGGGCGGCCGACGGACCATGCTTTCATTATGTTGCACGCTCACTCCCTGTTGGCCAAGTGGGAAAAATCGCTGTTACAAACTGAAATAGACCAGGTTTGTTCCGCTCTGGTGGAAGGTCCTTGCTTGTCTCTGCCTCTAACTCTCTCTCTCTCTTCAACATGAAATAGAAATATTTCTTAGATAAACATCACAGGAGGAACCATTATCCTTTTTAGGACAGGTCTATAGGATTCTCTGATTCTTCACCGCATATTTGGTTCTGGAAGAAGGTAAAAATGCTTTGAGAATATGGCCGCTATGCGTGGAACGATGGAGATCGTGGAACGCCTAGATGCCAAGCAAGAGAAAGGTTTCAGTTAGTCTAGTTATCAATCCATGGTTGCTGGCTTTAGAAAGTGCCGTACATGGCCTATGGCTTAGATATCGTCTCACGTTTCATTCACAGCTCATAAACCGTTGTACTCCAAGGAAAAAAAAAAAACAATATACATTTTGTTGTATATCATTTCATCAATTCGAACATGACCCCCCCTCCTTATATATGCAATACTTTACAGTTCAAATCAGTCCACAAAAGTGCAACATACGATCGGTCTTTCCTTGCTCGCTCTACTACTCTCTGAAATTCTCTACCTCCTAATATCCGCCATCTGAATTGATTTTTTTATTGTTGCTAGTCCTAGTCTTTCTGTGTATAACTGCATACATAGTTACATTCATTACAGATACTTCGTTGGACGCTCTGACATTCTGACAGGTTGAGGCAAGCTGTTACGGAGGCGAGAGGTCTGTTCCACCGGTTGCAACAGATCCCAAGAAGGTCGGCATAGATCCAAAAGATTAGCCACTGCTCACGGTATCCGAACCCGCTCATTTTCACTCCCAAGCTCCAACTCTCACTCCGGTTGTTATTTAGTAGGATACAACTCGACGAGTCGCAAATTGTTGCTTCCCCGAAGATAGCTACAGCGAAAGGTCTATTTAGTTGTAGGCATTAGAGGGCGGTTACCTGGTAACTAGTCCAGGAGCTAAGATTTCTTTTTAAAATATCTTGTCTTCGGTATTTTCATTGTTTAGTACAATATATTCGGCTGTTGAAACACCACTCATAAAAATCTGTCCCTTGACTGGCCTTGAAAGCACCAATGCGCAAAACTAGTTTTTATGAAAATAAATTTACATTTTAATTTCACCAGTAATTTTTAGTTTGATGAGTTCGTGTATTAATCAAAAAATATTGATAAACTTTGGTTAATAATAGAATTTTGTCCAATTATTTTCAAGAATTTAAATTATGAATTTCTCTCCTTAAACATGTGACAATTTATTTGTGATATTAATATGTGCTGTTAATTTGTTTGTTGGTAATAATGCCTTCGCCGGCATTTGTTTTTCCGAAATTTAAGTACACGATTTCATCACACTTAATATTTAATTACATACAATGTATCAACTTAGTTTAAGTTCGTTTACGCAGTGTTAAAAAAGATGTATATTCGAAGATACATTTCTTTGCTTAAAACTTCACCACTTCACGGTCGTGCAGAGAGAATTTTTTTTTACTCGATACAAATAATTAAATTTCTTTCAATGATTTTTTTTTAATTAACAACTTTATTATGATGAAATTACAATCTGCCTTTACTTAATAGGCAATAAATAATTGAGATAAGTGTTTTCATTCATACCATATTTACAATTCATCATTCGCTCGCACATTCATACAATATTTACAAACAGCCCAGGGGCCCCCCAAGTCCACACGGTTGTTACCTCCCTCGCATGCGAAAGAGGAAGCCGAGTCTTGGGAAGTCCCCACACTCCTCCGCCAGCCTCGCCACCAAATACGAGCCAGTGGAGGCTGACGAAGAGCGCGAGAGCCACATACGCTCAGGACCTGATTGGAGAAACTGGCCATTGCCAGGACTCCCACTGTTGCGCATTTATAGTAGGTCACGAGGCCACTGCTGTTTCAGTCTCCGAGGAGGATTATAGGGATGAGTGGAGCAGTGCAATGACTGTGCTAGGGGATAAGGGTGGTTGGATAGGTTACTATGGAATTTCATGAATTTGGAAGGGATGAGTTCAAGAATGTAGCGTCATTATGAAGGGTTTGTTGGTGACGTAATAGGGGGCATTTACTATTGTTCTCAGGACTTTTGATTGAAAGGATTGGATGCGCTTGGGGATGTTCAACTTTGTTGCTGTCCCCCATAGCTCTATTCCGTATGTCCAGTTTGGCTTAAGTATAACTTTGTAAATAAGTAGTTTATTTTCTATTGAGAGATGGAATGTCCTTCGAAGTAGTCTGTACAGTAGTCCAAAGCGTCTGTTTAGTTCTTGTCTTTTTAGCCTCATGTGTGGGTTCCATGTCAGTCTTTTGTCGAGATGGAAGCCTAAATACCGTACTGTCTCAGACACGGGGAGAGGAATCGAATTGAAAAAGACTTGCGGCAGAGGGTAAAGGTTATGTGGGAACATTTTGCTTCATTGACCTTGATTCGCCTCAATAATTATTTGCAAAATATATCAGGGTTTGCATTTTAGATGAGAATTTAGTTCTGTAAAATATAAAAAATTATTTTAGCTGAAGAAAATCGGAGACCTCAGAGGGAGTTCTCCAGGATGTAGTAATTAGCCCCATATTTATTTTATATAAATTAATATATATATCCTGGACTATAATATTTAAAAGTCCGGCTCGGTTTATTTTTTATTGTTTTAATTTGCTAACTATGCCTAGCAGTTCCCAAAAATATTTTACCCCCAGATGGATTCGAATGTCATCCTTCGCGATGAAACCATAGCAGGAAACAATGTGAATCCCACGGTACTCCAATCTGCACAGTTGCCTTAATTTTCAGCTAAATCGTGGTATTTTCTCTTTTCAGTTACTACCGTTTGTAAATTGTCAGTACTGATAACATGATCCCAGTAAATAGTGATATTATTCCCTGAGACAACTAATTGGTACTGGATGGTAAAAAAATAGCTTGCTTGAAACATTCGACTCTGTCTCGCTATGTGCTTTTATATACTAGTATGAAGTATTATTCCTTACTTTATTTAATATAGGACAATTTCTAAATCTATTTTTAGAATACTTTTTCCGAGATATGGGAGAGGTGCTACGGGACTATAAAAAAAAAACATGGGCAATGAATAAAACTTGGGAAAATGACTGTACTAATTACAACGTAAGTGGTTATAAAAGAGACACGATATTGCAATTGCAATGGCTGTGAAGTAAGAAATAATGGCTTTGGCAACTTCCTCTTTCTCTGAGAACAAACGTCAGCTCTATCTCACTTCCTTTCCTTAGTCCGGTGGGTGGGTAGGTTACCTAACTAATTAAAGGCTATCTCTCTTTATTATCAGCTAGGCCCTTATCAATAGCTCGTATTATATATATCTAGAATTTCCGACAGATAATTTATTATAAACGAGACAACTTAGGTCACCCGAAACCCCCGATTAAGCGTTCCATTATATCTTCATATCTTTATCAAGTCAATACTTCTTTTCTCCTACCAAGATCGAGCAGAACAAATAAATTTCAGTCACTTTCTTTTTTATGAGCAAGTAATTGTTAAATTAATAGCTCGTTAATTATTGTTTATGAGGTTATAAGCATTAAATTATTTTTTTATCCTCGATGGCTGGACAGAACTATAAAGGTTTCTGGTTTTGAAAAAACTAACGGGTCATTCGCACCTTTCATGACTGTCCAGATAGTTCCGGAACGACTGACTCACGCTGACTTGAAAGCTTTCCAGTTTTAAACGTCCCAGCTAAGACCTAAAGTAGTAACTCTTCGAAGTGATTGTGTACACAACGATAAATTATAATATATATTATATTATTAAAAAATATCATCCGTTGGAAATGACAGTAACATAAGCCAAAAAATGTCACTACTTATACACTCCGAGATCCCATCTTACCCCAGGTAGTGCTAAGGCTTTTAATCATAATTTTAATTTATGTTTGAAAATTTACTATAACTTGTTAAGTCTCTTTGCTATATAATGGTTATCACCCGTAATACGTGGGAACTGTTCAAAAATAGTGTTTGTGAATTAAGTACGTTGAACGTAGGTGTGCTTATGTGCAAATGTATTCAGTGTCCGCCACATTTGTCCGTTGTTGGATGGGGCATTAATTTTGGAAAATGAGTAATTTATCAATAAGAACTTTATTTAATTATCTATGATTATTTATCATTGCTATTATCATGATTAATAAATGGTGTCCCTGAATTAACGCAAGATTTGAATTGCCGCCATTTGTGCACTAAAGTGATGGAAACCCTAAAAAAAAACAATTGTACAGCTGACAGGGTTAGTAAAAATGGATCGTTACACGATAGAACAACGTGCCTTTATTGTTGAACATTATTTCAAAAATAATGAAAGTTTGGCAGCCGCAGTTCGAAAATTTCATACAAAATATGGTCGAAATAGTGTTTTGACTTCATCAACTGTGAAGATATTAATTGAAAAATTTAGGGAGACTGGATCAGTTGGAGACACTAAACACACTGGTCGTCCAAAAACAGGCCGTTCAAATGTCAAGATCATAGCAGTGCGTGAGAGTGTTGTTGAAAATCCATAACACAGTTCTTTGTGCCGAAATTGGATGATATTGATGTGGCCAATATGTGGTTTCAACAAGATGGTGCCACATGCCATACAGCCCATGAAACAATTTAAATACTGCATGAGACATTTCCAGGTCGTGTACTCTCTCGTTTCGGTGATCAGAATTGGCCCCCTAGATCGTGTGATTTAAAACCTTTAGATTTCTTTTTATGGAGTTATTTGAAGTCAAAGGTGTATGTCAACAAGCCCACATCCACCCGTGCATTAAAAGAGGAAAATCAACGCTCCATCAACGAAATTCAACCACATTTATGCCAAATGGTCATGGAAAATTTCGACAAAAGAGTGCCTATGTGCCAGCAAAGTCGTGGAGGCCATTTGCCCGATGTGTTATTCCATAAATAACCCTATCCTATTTACTTTATAATTCAATAAAAAAAATAACAACAAAAATACTAAAAACTGTGTTTTCTATTTAAATCAAATCTTGCGTTAATTCTGAGACACCCTTTATATATTCATATATGGGCAAAGGTAGTGAATATTCTACCAACTTCAAGGCAATTTTTCATTCCAGTGAGTCTTTCATTCATCAGTACGCTTTAATTCATTCGCCTATCGTCATGAAAATGATGAAGCGGCCCGTGTGATGACGATTCTGAAGTTGTGTTGTCAGTCTGATTACTTTGTTAACCAACGCACCAAACCTTACAAAATACTATCATGTACAGTTTTATAGCCGCTTCTAAACTTCTAAACAAATTCACTGGAGACGAGGGGTTGGCTTGATAAAACAGCCCAAGCCCCATTAAAGTATTTTCATTCCCATCGAGAATCTATGGATGCAATGAATAGATTAGAAAAAATAGATTTTTAGACTTTTGTTAAATTTGTTCCCAAAATTAGACATCCGTTATCTTTTCACCTGCCTGTCTGTCCTTAATTAAGTGACCTCCTTTTTGATATAATATTGAGCGAACTATCAAATTAAAGATCTGCTTTTCTTTTATAAGTAATTTGTGTTTGTTATTTTTAATTATTAAATAAAAAAAGTTATTATAACAGCCATAAACAACGTTTTTACAACTTAAACTCAACCTGTGTATTTTTTAGAGTCGTGAGATATTTTGCATTGTATATGAACCCACAAAAATTAATCCTATGATAAAGAATAGTTCTAGTTAACCATTTAATTACTATGCAATAAAAAAAAAAAAATTTTTTCATGTTATATTGTCTAGGTTATAAAATTCTAGTTCTTGACGTGCCCGTTAAAATTATGCCAGGTGTTGGTCTGTAATTATGACAGATTACGATATGTCCGTGTATACTGCTTTTGAATGTTTTTGTTTGTAAATATAATTATAATTATAAAAAATCAGCCAAGAAGGAGTAATTAGTAAGATCTTTAAGAAACCTTTAATTTTTTGGACATTTATTTATTAAGTGTTTCTTAAACACGACGACTATTGACTTTCTTTCTAGAATATGCTACCATTTAATATACATGTTCTATCATAAAATATTATATTACATTCGAGAAAATAATTTTCAATCTGTCCTCTACAAATAGCCGGCTTTTGTTCATAACAGCTGTGATACCCACTATCTGCCCCTAGACCAGACATTATTGACAGCCACTAACGAACCAACGTGTCTTATCGCTCCAGTAGCTTTCCAAAAATGATTGTCTGGAATATCCAGTGAAATTTCTCACTCATTAGAACACATTTCTCTATGGAGGAATTTCCTAATTGTGAAATATATTTGATAGCCACGACACCCCAATTACCATAGGCCATAGTCATCTATCATGTCTGAAGAGGTGACTTTTTGTCATTCCTTTGGACACCCAAGTAGTAACTATTTTGTTACTAAAATGAGTAGAGAAATGGAGTGCCTATCCATTTTCGCTTCCGGCCAGTGACTTGAGGAAGCTTAACAGTGACATCCTGCGAGAGGTACATCATCGATTAATAGAAACGAGACAGAATTGTTCTACATTTATTTACAGTTTATTTACTATTGTAGCTTCCCATTATCATATCTAAGGAATGTTGTTTAATATGCTATCAAAATTTTATATGTACTGTAGGATATCCTGCCTTACCTGCTCTAGGTTACATAATAACGCAATAAAACCCAAATAAACACCGTGTAATTGCACAGTTCTGCCGTGTAATCGCCTTGACCTTCATTTTAATGGGTTTTTTTTTTATCTGCGAGAAAATTTGAATAGTCATCAAAAGATTGAATAGCTAGATCGCGAACGAGCAAAAAAAAAACAATGAATTTGCAAATTACAAGAAAAAAAAAGAAATTAATAAACTGTTCGAGGTGAAAGAAAGGAATCTGTTTGCCTCAACGACCCAACCACAATTTTCTTCACACTATAGAGCGCGTTAAAGGTTGAGGGGCTTTACTTCAAACAGGTACCGAAAATAGGTTAGGTAAAGTATTATTTTATTTTTTTCAATAGACACCTAGGAGTTTTCGTAGGGTTTGAATCTCAGCCTTAAATGAAAAACTGTTACTATAAATGAATAATTATAATAATAACAATAAATATATAAAAATAATCATAATTATTTATAGTCAATATAATTAAGGAAATAAAGAAAAAACATGAAAGTATAACTGTAAATAGAGGGATATAGTACTATTTTGTTCACTGTAGTCTATGAGGTCAAAACATTTTTTTTTGTGAAAATGTAGTATTTTTGGTCGCGATTTATTTCTTTTCTACTCAAATATAGCTAATATTTATTAGTACGTTATTAGTTAAAACATTCGCTCATTTCGGAGTTTTAAAGGAACCGTTTCCTCTGACCTATTACAAAATTATTGTACGAGCTAATTTCGACATTTCGAGTAATCGACTTGAAGCATAATGCCTAAATGAACGAACCCTCTGTGAACGTCCCAATCGGCAAGGAGGTAGACAATGTGAACGATAATACAGACTGCAAGAAGTAGACAGAATGGAAGGGAGCGGCTTGAGACTGCCATAACTGTAACCAGGTCCGGCAACACTGGGTGTCTGCCTACCTGCTGCCTCTGTGCAGTCGCTGCTGCGCTTGTTCAATAGAAAGGGGATATGGAGTGGTCAGCACCATGCTCTCAGGGTTGTTATTGTCCAGCATACTAATAAAATTAACATTAATATTTGACTGTTTTCATTGTTGAATTCGTTCCGACTCCGAAAACCGCTATTTCAATTTAAGACAAAAAAAAAAAAAAAAGTTAATCAATGTGCACTATGACACAAACGACTTCAATGATCTTACTAATTACTCCCTCATGTTCAAATACCTTTAATATTTGAGTGTTACTGCCGGACTAAATGTAAGTTAAAGTTCTGAAGAATGAAGCCAGCTAAATATATATATTTAATTTATAGTAACTTCAAATTTTCAATTCTGAGTCAAGAACCAACATGTTTTTAAATGCGTACATAGTAAATACATTTTTTGTAAACAAAAAAAAAAACTTTTATTCCGAAATGCTTTAATTAATATATTTAGCAAATATAAAGTTCATTTGAGTTAATAAAGCGACAACATATGTCGACCATAAAGTTGTGAATGAACAGGGCTAAAAACATCCGCGTTCCCGACCGGAAGTAGAGGCTTCGAATCAGTGAGGTAGTTTGTTATCCGCTCGTGAAAAAACAAAAACAAAAAAGGTGTTGAAACCAATCTTCTTTTTTTGTTTGTTGGATCCTCTACGGGGTTTACGGTCAAGGTTTTCTCTGCCGAGATGGCACACGGCTCAATAGAACTAAGCTACCGATATCGTCAATGTCAATGGGAATTCCCCTGCACTTCACAGTTGAGAATAATCGCACTCGCATTATTAACTTCCCGGATCTTGTTACGTACATTTGCAATTGCCTGTCTGTATATTATGGTATACCAATTGATTCAAATCACGGGCTATACAATTGGGAAAATCCGACCTTGGCCTTACGCGTCTCTTTGGTCAGGGAAAAAAAACAGAAACTCTTGATTGTTCTCATGGCCAAAGAAACGTTAACGGCAGTAATAGAGCTGAGAGTGTTGTGTCAGAGCCTTAGTGCTAAAAAGCCATAACATAAAAATAGTAAAAAAACAATACAATAACATGATACTTAAATAATGAATAATTAACGAAATAAATAAAAAACATGAATGTATAACTGTAAATAGTCATATATTACTTTGTTCACTGTAGTCTATAAGGTCAAAAAATTTATTTTTTTGTGAAAATGTACTCTAATAAAATGTAGTATTTTTGGTCGCGGATTATTTCGTTTCTACTTAAATATGACGACTGCCTATATATTCTGCTCTGGTTCTCATGAAAAAAGACATTTCATGCCAAGAACTTGTGTCCAAACCTATTATATCCTATAGCTATTTAATACTTGGCACTTTTTGGACACTAAAAATATCATAACCTCTAAAAGTAAATTCTTACGCGGTTTCACTTTGGTATAGTTATTATCGAGCTAAGATGCGTTATCTATATACATACTTATTTCGCCCGAATCTTGACAGAATTGGCACAATTGTAAGATGAAAAATTATGATTTTTTTTAAAGAACGAAAAAAATTTTTCCTTCTTTACCTCCTGACATCTGACCTTAAAGGTCCAGAAGTGATCTCTCTGAAAATTCAGATTAAAATATCACAACTCTCGCAGTTAGAAGCGTAGTTTAAGCTATACAAGATTTTTTTTTAAATGGCATACGAAGGAAGACCGCTATGAAACAATTAGAAAAAAACCCAAATTGTAATTAGTACCTGGCTATTCTGCTGGTATACTAATGATGTGATTGTTAGATATAAATACCTGCCCATATACCTACTAAAATATCAGCCAGAACTTGACTTATTGTTATTATATATGCTCACTATGGTATTATAGTTATAATAGTCGGTGGGCAGTTGTCTGCTCCTTTCAATAAAAAAAAAACATTTTCTCTTGTGCCTCTTAATGCTGATATTGTGATTAAAACTTTCCATTTAATTATCGCCATTTTGTTAAATAATCGCCTAGCTAGAAGGAAGAGGATATGCTATCCCACCACAAGATTATAAACATATCTTTGTGAGCAGATCTGGTCTCGAGTAGATAATACCATGCGCGCGCCGGCGGGTGCATCGACGTTAGGTTCGAGTCCAGTTATGTGCAGAAAATATTATTACGCGTATGTACCTGAGCTGGCTCAGCGTATAATCTTGTGGTTTTCACATTTACCTAATTCGAAATTGTGCGAACCATTACATACGTGAATCGTTGAAAAAAGCTATTGTTTTTGACAAAAAAAAAAACAACAAAAAACGAGCTCCATATTATTCTATAGAGTTTTGAAACAAAGCTGAAGCCCTTACAGTTCAGTCCCCTTATTATTTTAAACCGATTGTGGCTTGAAGAAAGAAACAGGTTGTCTTACTTTTCATTCTTTTTAAATACCCTGTTTGAGCTAAGATGAGACTTTAATTTAAGAAATGTATTTATTATTTACGTATTTAATTGCAATCATATTTACGATTTATTTATCTGTTTAGTCTGTAGTGTCGTACGCGTACGAAATATAATTAGCTACGCTGGTTTGATTACCTTACGCTTATTACGCCGGTAGCACTCAAATATTATTGTCAGATCAATGAAACCCAATTACTGCGGATTTAGTCCTGCGCACATTAACATACTCTTTTGATCATTATCTGGATACTATGGCGCTACTTTCTCCTCGTTTAACAACTACACTTTCTTTAGTTTTGAATAACAATTGTATTCTATTTACTCTACAAAATAACATCTTTCTCCATTGCTAAACTACCAACTGACTGATGTTTAAAGAACGCAGAAAAATGTAGTCTGTACCCCCAAAGCACTGTCTGCGAAAAATATTTTAACTTGTATTCGAAATATCTTTAGAATACCTAAATCGCCAGCTATATAATGCTCAGAATATTGCAATCCTAATATTATATATATAAGCCCCTTCTAGTGTATACTTGCCTCGTGACTTCATGGAAGTCACTGATATTTTTAAGTAAGCGACCGCATCCTTCCTAGGCCTCGCTCCCTGTTCCCGAAACTACCTTACCCTTCCCTTATACATATGTGTCTCAGTTTTAGTTCCAGTCCCCACTTGTTTCACACACTAGTCCCTAAACATCCGTCCCAGTATGTAGTAACATAACTCGTAATATTTGTATATACTAGTTTTTTGCTTGTACTTCATAATAAAGCTTATCTTTCATTTCTTTTAAAATACTCTCCTCTACAAAGATTATTTAACTGCCGACTATTTGAGATATGTAAAAAAAATTTGTTTTTGAGGAGAGG
This sequence comes from Acanthosoma haemorrhoidale, assembly GCA_930367205.1. Lineage (NCBI taxonomy): Eukaryota > Metazoa > Arthropoda > Insecta > Hemiptera > Acanthosomatidae > Acanthosoma > Acanthosoma haemorrhoidale. The sequence continues at coordinate 104,984,247 of OV884015.1, read as the reverse complement.
GGATGGTCGCGTAGATATTTGAAAGTATAGCCTCTCCCTTAGGCCTGTTCTATATTACTAATTCGCAGACTCCGGCAGAAGAGGTCTTTCACCCGCCACATCTGACCAGCGTATCCTCAAACATCGGGTGGCTCTGCCCAGTTACATAATGATAGGAAATCCCGAACCGTTATGGAGCTAAATGCAATTTACAAACTGACAGGCTCATTTTCTCTTTTACTACCCTCAGGCCAGAAATAAATATTTAGATAAGAAATATCGACCATGTTAGTCGAGGTTAGTACCATTTAGCATGCATTTACCTTTAATTTTCTTGTCGGAATGTTAACTACATATCTCACTGCTCATTCATGGCGTTGTGGAATTTTGATTATATCACACTTTAGAGTTCGTTCGTCGACTATGTTATCGTGGGATGCCTCCTAGATAAAAAACAAATGTAATCTGTTTCTTCATAACAATATAAAAATATATATATTATCGTTACAATAATAATCAAACTTGACAGAAATTATTCAATTATGATAATAAGGTCACTTCATCCATTCGGTTATTTAAAAAAAAAAAACAATTTTTACCCAAAAAATTACATTGATTACTTGGTGTCTGCTACAAGCGTATCATTTCCTTTACACCTCAAACTCGACCTAATACAATCATTATTATTATTTCAAATCAAACATTTATATTGTTGCTAAAAAATTGTCTTAGAAAATCATAATATTGTATAATGTCTAGCCCTTTTCAGTCAATAGTTATTTTCTTAAACTAGCGATCAAGTGACTGAGAATTCATTTGTTTTAAACCTTTAGCTTGATTGCTGAGGCCGTAGGTAGAGGCCATACATTAACTCGGTATCAGCATTTTTAGAATGATAAGAATATTTTAATGCTAATATTATATATAATGCTAAAAGTAGAAGGGGGTTGAGCAGAACTGTATATCTGCCTCGTGACTTCATGGAAGTCACTGATGGTTCCTGTTATTTTCAAGTAAGCAACCGCATTCCTTTCAAGACCTCCATCCCAATTCCCGGAACTACCCTTCTCTTATACATATATGTCTCAGCTTTAGCCCCAGACCCCACTTGTGCCTAGATATTCCACCCAGTATGTAGTAACAACTCTTAATATTAATATATACCAGTGTTTTGTTTGTACTTCATATTAAAGGTTTTCTTTCTTTTTTTTTTAAATACTTTCCTCTACAAATATTATTTAAGTAGCGATCTGAAGGTTTAAGAGTACATTTAACAAAATCCTAGTTTACGTTGAATTTAATTAAGATGTTTTTTTGATCCATGACTGAAGACCTGGGAATTTAAATTATTTCATACCATTTAACAGTCAGAATTTTGTCTATTTTCAATTTAACCAAACTCACCGTGTTATTTCTTCAGGTTCTGCATCCTTAATTTTGTTTTGTATATATTATAATAGGTTTTGATAGCGAAACATTCTCGGTACAAATTAACATTATCAAATGAAAACCTGGAAAGGAAATATTTGCAATATACCGCGAGTTGTCCTTGTCTATCTACATGGCCGTGCATATATATATATACACAGGAACAGACTTGCTTAGATACATGATACAATAAGCAGTGGAAGTGGAGAGGTAGGGTGGAGCAGAGCGGTGCCTCCTGACCCCCGCTGCCTGGTACCAGCCCGCACCAAGGTTCCCCTCTCACCAACCACTTCAACCTTGTAGTTGGCAATTCTCGTGTCTTCCACCTCCTCCATTTAACTCTTCTTACTTATAGTCTCTTTAGCGTTATCGCCGCTCCTTTCATATCCACTGCACTAGTCACGTAACGGGAAATAGATAACAAAGCGAACAAATGAAGGTACACCTCAGTCTCATAGACCCCACACAGTAAGTACCTTCAGCTGACATTTTATAAACATAACCTTTAACCTTTAATAATGCAAACATTCACATTTTTAAAAATATTTTATTCTCGACTTTTAGCACACCGAACATTATTTTTATCAATAATGACACGTAAAAAATGGTCGTTAACTCTTTTATAAAAAAAATGTAAACATAACCTTTACAGTAAATAAAAAACTAGTAGATCCATGAAGCGCTGGCCTCGCTTTATTATTTTTATCCAATAAAATATAACATTTCGTACGTTAATTTATTTCATTTTTGTTTTACTCTTCCAGTTAGTTTCCGGAGAAAACACATCGGAGGTGTTATAGTACAACTTGTAAAATTATATAATTTTAATGACAACTCGTAAAACACACATTAGAGCAGACATGCGAATCAAAATTTCCCCCCACCTGTTTCAAAGTAAAGCCTCGCACTTAAAACTCGCCATTTAGAAAGCAAGAGTGTTCTAATATTGAAATTTTATTATTATCATTAAACAAATATAATATGACTCGTAGAAAAAGGTCGTTTATCGCCTGCATAAGAAAAAGTAAACATAACCTTCACAACTGATAAACAGAAGACGAGATGCAGCGGTTTAACTTCCTCATAAAATTAAAAGGCTAGTTCGCAGTGCTGCCAATTGTCATGCGATTAAAAAAAAATTGTTCTTATTTCACGTTTAGCGTTGGTAGCATCCATAATGTGATCTTTTAACTTACTTGGCATAATTTAGATTGGATAAATTGACATTGAAAGATGCAGTGTTCCACTACTGGTTTCCACCATTATCGGCAGCTCTGCCGTTCGCCATGGCACAAGAAAAAAATAATATATAATTTAATAAACAAATTTTTTTTTTTTATTGGGTATCAAGCGCTACACAATCATTGTCAGTTTCTACTGAATATCACAACATAGAATATTTATTAAAAATTCAATTACTGTACCGAGTTTGAAAAGAATGGTGTTAATACCTCTAGGAGCACTTAAAAATGATTGTGTAGCTCAATTTAATTGTGAGAATTCTGTGACCAGACAAAATTATTTATACATCTTGATTATTTTATTAAAAAAATTTGTTTGCGTTTTAACATCTTATTGAATGTTGACAATATTAATGATTCGTAAACAAATACAGCGTCAACTGTCAACTATTTTAAGTATTCATTGGTGGAGTAAATGAGGTTCAAGTTAAAATCTATGTTATCATTCTATGGTTATTCCTCTGTCCGTTTATGTATTTGTAGCGTGTGAGCAAATGTTCGATTGTGCGTGGGTTATTATCAAGTGTAGGCCGGTGGAGTCCTTACAAGGAGATGTAAATGCGTCAGCTTGATTTTGCCCATCCTCTGCCTTGTTAGCAGGTGCATGTTAGTCCCTTCAAGTTCCTCCTAAGCTCAGTGGATTTCTTCCTCCATTGTTGTACTTTTCAGATCTGAGGCAAGCACTAAGTTTTAGAAAGTTAGTGATTCATCGATTACATTTTGTAGTCCATCTAGCATAGAGTCGTTGTTGGTGACTCCTTTTTGGGTTTTACCTTCGTTTTTTTACGCGTTGTAAGCTTTTTTTTGAATTGGACTACTGTTCAAAAAGTTGATTTTAATGCGTGACAACTTTAGCCTTCCCTTGAGTAAAGTTGATTTCAGACGTTCCAGATTGCGAACAAGTGAATAATTTATGCACCGTTGTATTGAGAAGTGACGTGAGGTGTGAAAAAGGCCGTGTTTGGCGTCCTCCTTGTTTCCAGAAGGTATGAGTCAAGGCCTTGTTACTCAAGTCGCAGGAGGCGGAAAGTATCTGTTTTCTGTGCCTTCTTGATAAGGCTATCGCTGCTGGATAGCAAAACTATTTATCTCTCCGGCCTATTGCGATAGTGTTTGTGATAGGAGTAGAAGTACAAGAAATCACATTGCTACTTTATTTTTTTTTCCCGCCTGGTGGTTTAGAATGTACTCGCATAATTAGGAATATTTTTTAATATGACTTACAATTAAGAACGACAGTGCAATAAAAAGTTTCTGCAGATCCAGTCCGTCCCTATAACGCTTCATCAAACTGTATAGAAACTCTTCTATTATTGCGTGTTTTTTTTTTTTTTCCAAAACCCCCTATGATAACAGAATTTATTTAATAAATTTATATTAACTTAAAGTGTTATATTTACTGTAGCTAAGCAGTTATATAATGTTTAAAAATGCAGTGGGGCTGTCCTTCCAAAATTTGAAATTTTGGATAAATCGTGAGCTATTATACAATTCTTTTTTTTTTTTTTTATGCAACTTTATTAAGATAAAATTACAATCTGCCTCATTGGGCAATACGTAATTGTGATAAATGTTCTCATTCATACCATATTTACAATTTTCATTCACACAGTGTTTACAAACAGCCCAGAGACCTCCAAAATCCACATGGTTGTCACCTCCCTCGCATGCGAAAGAGGAAGCGGAGTCCTGGGAGGCCCCTCACGCTCCTCCGTTTTTTTTCTTTCTAAACCCCTTGAATTTAATACATGTGAAAAATTAACAGTTCTCTCCTCATTCTGCTATGCGCAGATGCATTTGAAAGAAATTGGGTTACATAAATTCGATTTGAGGTTAAAAGTTAAAACATGTATACAATTCCAGGTGATGAGCCTCACCTTCAGTTTGACAATGTGGGAGAAAAACTTACAAACTAAAACCTAAACCTAGGACCTATGAATAAAGCGTTCCAGCCTCGACAGCGTCCTGCCATCGTTATGGGAACGGAGTGGGTGTTATGGTGTTAAATACCGGGTTTGTCAGGTATTGAAGGGAGTCGAAAAATTTGATATGTCTACGTTGGATGAACTCATCCACCGTAGGCAGCTCAAAGCTCTCGTGAAGCTCACTGTTGCTCCGCTGCTCGAATGAAGTACCTCTGACCACTTCGCTCCTCCGTCAGCCGCGTCACCGCATACGAGCCAGTGTAGGCTGACGAAGAGCGTGAGAGCCACATACGCTCAGGACATAATTGGAGAAACTAGCCATTGCCAGAACTACCACCGTTACGCATTTATAGCAGGTCAAGAGGTCACTGCCGTTTTAGTCCCCGAGAAGGATTACAGAGATGAGTGGTGCAGTGCAATGGCTGTCTATGCAATTCAATGAAGATTTTGTTCATATTCAAGAGCGATGATGTTAGTCCATTGTTTTTAAACTAGATACCGGAAATAAATTGATCCAATTTGTAAGCTGGGTGTTTATTCTAAACACGTCCAACACGTATGTGAATATCCAATATGGTTTTGTAAATCGCGATTAATCTGTAAGGAAGGATCGGCCTTGAGGGGATTAAGTGAACATTGGCAATGGGTTAGCATTGACTAAAATACAATTCACGAAAATATACTTCATTATGTAAATAATTATTGTTATGTGATTTTAAATTGCAACTTTGTATTGTAATGAGAAAATGTGATCAAATGAAAAATGGAGGACTTCATAAACTTCAATATTTCCCATTAGAGTTGCCAATTTTTTGTATCAAATCATAAATCTATCTTGATCCAGCCTTCCAATATTATCCATCATTCTCAAAAGTCTACGTTCATCAACAGTTAAATAATCTTTGTTGAGGAGAGTATTTTAAAAGAAAAGAAAGAAAAGCTTTATTATGAAGTACAAGCAAAACACTGGTATATAAAAATATTAAGAGTTATGTTACTACATACTGGGTGGGATGTTTAGGGACGAGTGTCTGAGAAACAAGTGGAAACCGGGGCTAAAGCTGAGACATATGTGTATAAGAGAAGGGTAGTTCCGAGAATTGGGATGGAGGTCTTGGAAGGAATGTGGTTGCTTACTTAAAACTATTAGTGACTTCCATGAAGTCACGAGGCAGGTATACAGTTCTGCTCAACCCCCTTCTACTTTTAGCATTATATAACTAGCCATGGAGAAGACGCCAGTCTTGGAAGTCGGAAGACTGTTGAGTTGAGTAATTGTATCAGTGATCGAAGGAATTGTTTAATCAGGTCAGTTGTCTGTCTAACCATCAAAGTGAATTTTTTATTTGATGACTACAAACTGCTGGAATGTAATCTTACATAATACAATTTAGAAATCCTATGTATAATATAATAGATGAAAAAATAATAATAAGATATTGTAGCTAAAAGAAAAGGGGTACATGGATTGTGAGAGGTAGCCGTTGAAAGGCAGGTAGCCGACCTAACCCGTATGACATACCGTTGCGCCCACCTCTGGCCTAGATTCTTCACCTAGAATCGTCTTTTATTTTCTCAATAGCGAACCTGCGCCGAAGACGTTTGATTATGATTGACAATCAGAGGATTCCGATGAGACGGGACGAGATAAAACAAGGAACAAACAAACTATGAGGGAAAACCTCTGAAGTTACCGCCGATAACCTTAAAACCTATCATTTTCATTGCGATAGAGTTAGTAGGAAAAGTCACACTGGTATCTGAATAAGCCAAGGCCTTCATGTGCGTTGATGAAAGGGCGAGGCTGTACTTCCAAACAGGTACACAGCTCATTTAAAAATGAGCCATAGAACTAAAATTTCAAAGGTGTATTAAGCAACACCCCGGTTTTTTTATTTGATCAGTAATTTTTTCAATATTTGATCGTTTTTTTAATTTTTTTCTCTTACAATACAACTCTTGGGAGATCTCTCCAAAAAATTAATCTATTTATTATTCAAAGTTTCGTCTAAATTTTTCCATCTAAAGGACTTAAATAGTAAAAGAGAAAAGGTTTTGTTTTTTTACAACAGATAGTATACAAATATTGTTTTTGTTATTAATGTGTATAACTCAAAAAATTAATAATAAAAATTATGAAGAACATTTAATGTATCTCTAGATAAAATTTCATGTAATTTGTAACTGTTAAAAATTAATTTTAAAACATGAAAAGAAAAAATATTCAATAGAATTACGTTTAAATTCAATAAACTAAAACTGATAAACAAGTTGCTAATGAGAAAAATGCATTAACTTTGGTTAAAAATTTACATTCTGAGAACCAAGGGAGGTTATAATTAACTGGGCCAGACAAATCGTTGTTGTAAATTAATAAAAAAAAAAAAATGCCATTAAAATATCTGGAATGAAATCTATAATATTTTAATTAATTAAATATTTTAAAAAATGTTTTTTTGGGGATTATATATTATATAAATCTTTAAAAAAAATCGTATTATTAACTTATATTATATTAATACATTTCACCAAATCATATTCATATTAAGTTGGCAGGGTTTTCCCCCCTATCAGAGATATTCTTTTCTTTTCGGAGAATTTGTGCAACTTCGAAATAAAAAATGATATTTTTATCAATAGTTTACCTATTTAGGCGTTCTTATTTAATTTTGAGTTACAGAAATAAATACAATTAAGTTTTTTGGAAAAAACAAAACAAAAAACCTAGTATCATTTCATAGACCCTATATCGATATCGTCCCTTCCCATTTTAAGCCTTCAATTTATTTTATTTGTACACATTTGAAAATAATATGAAATACAATCTGGTTCCTAATTGATACCAAACAAAAATTATTTAATGAAAATAATGCAATTTAAAATTCCTCGATGATAAATTAAATCAACAAGGCAGCGTGTGCATCAATTCTTGGAACGCGGCCTTATCGCCGTAATCATTTTCCCGAAATCTTAGGAAAGATTAGTTTCCTTAGTGAGTCATGGAATGAATCATATTAGTATTGTAAAGAAAATTATGTTTTGTTTTTTTATGTTCTTTTGTAGTAAATAGAGAAGCAATTGTACAATATTCGTCCATTTCTACAATCTGAATAAAAATCCTTGCTTCACCCATTGTTAAAGGTTTTATTACTTTTTGTAATTGAACTCCACTTGTATTGTAGAGATCTTATAGCCAATATGATATAGGAATCTATTTATTACTGATAAGTAATTGTTTAATCTTGTTTTATAGCGAAGAGTCTTAAAAAATAAACGTTTTTTTCTTTCTAATTCAAAAATATTTTTAGTATTCAAAGTATATATACTTCTGTTACATAGTTTGTTGCCATCTTGAGTCTAGCTGTCGGATTACTTCACAATACCATTCTTTGGGGTTTGAACAGAAGCTGAAACTCCATTTTGAACCTCGTCCAGAGAATTAAAGGTTTTGACGATAGTGAGCCATTGACCGGAACAGATGGTTGTCGAAAGGTGCTCAATCCCGTTTAGTTCTGAAATTAATATTTCATGTAACGAGAAGTTTGTGGTCTTGTTGAAACAAACCTCGATTTCTCTTTACTTAATCCTGGGTAACGCTGACTCACAACGTCAGCCATTCTTTGTAACTGATCATGATTAAGTTCTGAATTATTGCTTCGTTCGACTTTCTCGAATGAATTATGCCTTCGTGATTCCAAAATACAGAGAGTCTTTCGAATTGCCTTTGCTTAGCGACAGCCGTCTAACCATTGTTTATTGGTCATAAGGTTTCTCCAATACATATACATTTCATCGCAAAAAAACAATTATTTTAATGGAACGATGGTCATTTGGGTTTTTTAAAAGATTTCTACGTGTCGTGACTTCTCATTGGTCAACTCGTGACGAACCTCTCTTGATGAGCGATTCACTTTTCCCAAGTGATGCAGCCCACGATTTATTGTGGATTGGGAAACTCCAAGCTCTCTTGCCAAATCCGGATTACTTTTCGTCGGGTCTGCCTCAACACAGTCTCCAAGAGCTTCCTCGTTGAGTGATTTTCGTCCAGAGCCTGCTTTCCACTGGAGGCTTCTGGTACTATCTACTGAAAGAGTATCCTCTTCGAATTGCCACACCAAACGCGTTCTTTGGCGGCGAAAAACTTACGTTTCCAATAATGGCGTATTATTACCAATATTTTACATTTTAGTGTCATGTTGTTTAATCCAATCTCAGAACAAACTGAAGGTAGGACGAAATTATTTTGTTTACAAAATCATTTAATATAGTCTAAGGATCAATGTGATATTAAGCTGAATTTGAAAAAACAAATAAAAGCCAATCAGTGGAAGACAATTTCCAAGAAAACTAAATCAGTCAGTTATGACGAGACATTTTTGTTGTAGTATAGGCCCCCCCACTATTATTTATAAATATTCATTAATAGCCAATGAGATAATATGCTGGCTCGGTTAGGATTTAGGGGTCACATTGTGCCCCCGCTGTCTGCCTGTGTGCTATGCCCATTGTGTACAGTTTGGCCAAGGAAGGCCGTCGCCTCGAGGCAGTATAGCTCGCTTGGTAGTACAGCCGGATCGATATTTAAGCGGTCCAGGACTTTTTTTTTCTGTTTATATACCTCACCTTAGACCCTCGTGACGAAATCAAAGTGGAAATCCACTATAATGACGGAAGTGGTAAAAATGCCCAGAACATTATTATCATAAAAAAAAGTAATAAAGAAACACCCATTAAGGAGTTTTTATCGTTAAAAAATAAAAATCGAAAATTATCCTTCGTAAGTTTTACTGCTCCCTTTTTTATTTTTAAATAGGCGTTTTTATAATGAAGCATTTTTATGCTGCACAGTGCTTTCTATTACGGTTTTGCGCTTTAGTGTATCTATTCATTATATGTAATTTATTGATTGCTGAAACTACGACATTAACTTGTTGGTTGTAACTATTAGTAATATATGGTTTTTTAGTAAAGTTAATAAAAAAAAAATACTAAAAATGGATATTTCACTTTAGTCTGAAATATTTCAAGATGGTGGATGGGATGATGCATTTAGGATTTACAACAGCCGGGACGGAAGGCGTCACCGTTTCATGCCTAATCGGCGTCGGTTTATAGTTTCCGATAATCAGTTAGTCTATGCCATTTTTTATCTTTAGTTTAAACAAAAAAATATAAAGAAAATTCTGCGTCTATTGTTCATTTTGTCAACTGCGCATGCTCTCTCACCGGCACTAGTTTTTTTTTAGACTGTTTTTTTTTTATATGCATCAGAGTGCTGATAAGGTTTTCTGTCGTGCATTTTTGTTTAATTATGTGCATATTTTCATGCAATCTCCGTTGCAGCACGGTGCTTAGCGTACTAACATCGTGTTAGTTACGTTTGGTTAGCAACGCAAACAAGCGTTTTAAAATAATCACTACCATTGCTCGATAAATTACTGCGTAATGACAAAATGTTTTTCCTAAAATATTGTGCAGGATATATACAATTAAAGATCTCGAACTGGCGATAAAAAATATGTACAAGTATATCATATACTGGTGGTTTAGCGGACTGTAAATACAAAATAACAAAATCTGATTAATGACAATTTATTTTTACAAAACATCTGCGGCTGTGGTCGAAAGCCACGTAGAGTGGCTTGTTGAGAAATTGCTTTTAAATGTGTACTGTTACTTTCCGTTCGCCAAGAGAATGCCTTTGGTTCTAGGTAAAACAATAATAAGGTTTTTTTAAAATAAATTTATTCTATTTTTCACTACAAATTATCTCCTTAAAAAAAAAATATGCTTTTCGCTTTTAAGAATTCGCATATCCAGGTGGTCAAGAAAAAACGCGATCCATCCCCTCTTCGTAGCGACGTCTTCATCGCTGTCGCTGCTGGAACTGGATGTGACAGCAATGATCATATTTCTTTAGTTCTTGTATACGATTAACAGAAATCAATGGATCGTTATTATATTTCTCTCTCTCTCTCTCTCTCTCTCTCTCTCTCTCTCTCTCTCTCTCTCTCTCTCTCTCTCTCTCTCTCTTTCTCTCGGAATAATCAAGCAAACGTTTCACTATTAAAGGATACTGCGATTTTAAAGTTAGTATTCGACCAGAACGTATTTGTACTTCACCTAGACTATTTTGAGACATTGTATTGGATACAAAAAAAAAAAAATATATATATATATATATAAGAAAATAAACAAAACTTTAACTTAACGCCAATAAACTTGAAAATTAGTTACTCTAACGAATTAAAACTTAAATAAGCCAAAAGTAGCAAATTAATGTAAAACTAAAGTACCAATATTAATTTAAGAGAAATTAGAAATAATTAAACATTAACTTTAGAAAAATTAATGACTAAAACTATAATAATAGTGAGCTACCTACAAATTTAAAGAAATTTAACTTTCATAAATAAATGAGGCAGAATAAACAAGATAAAGCCCACACAAATTCTATACGAGAATGGCTAAATGGCAATGAAGAATGAAGGTTTTTTTTTTTTCTTATTTCTTAACCCCTTTATTTATTATGCAAAATGAACAAAATCAATGAACAAATTATTTACAATTTATCTCCTCTTTCTGCGCTGCGCTGATGCATTCGAAGGAGTTAAGTTATTCTGCATTCTGAAGTTAAAAAGTCCATAAATCACATACACACACTAGGTGATGAGGCTCACCTTCAGCTTACAACCGGGAAACTAAAAACTAAAACCTAAACCTAGAACCTAAGACTAAAGCGTTCCTGCCGCGACAGCGTCCTGCTATCGATAGGGGAACGGAGCGGCGGTTATAGTGTTAAACACCGGGTTTGTCAAGTATTGTAGTGAGTCGAAAAATTTGATATGTCTACGTTGAATGAATTCATCCACCGTAGGCAGCTCAAAGATTTCGTGTAGTTCACTGTTGCTCCACTGCTCGAATGAAGTATGTCTGACCACTTTCATCAGTATACCGTTTTGGAATTGATGGAGTCGCCGAGCTGTCGTATCCGTCAGATAACGAAAAAGCGGTGCACCATACAGCAGAGTAGGCCTGAGTACACTCTTGTAAATCAATAGCTTCAGACGCAGTGATAGATTGGGGGAAGTCACTAAATGCGTAAGCCGGTAAGACTTCGTGCGTGTTTCCTTCAACTTCTTCGTAAAATGGAGGTCAGTTTACAAAATGAAGGGGAAACAGTCACGAAGGGGCCAAGTTAGATTGGTACTCAGAGACGTTACAACGGCATTCTCTTAGCGAACGAACTGTACTAAAAATAATTCCAATTTAACTTAGGAAATCAATCAATAATGAGATAGTTAAGATTATCGAAATCCTTAATTGTGCCATCGGCCGGGGTTCACTCGGCCTCGTGAAGAAAATGAATAAAGAAGTTTCGGGTCCGATTTATATAATAAAAAACAAAACAAAAAAAAACCTAATTTAAGGTTGTGATATTGACTAGATTAGCGCCACCTAGCAACTACTGTGGCAACATGGTGTTGTCACGACTTGTATTTATTTTGGTTTTTGCGCACCCCGACGACCTGACTCATTGCCGAGGACTCCACTGTATTATTAGCTATGCATTTCTCCACCGCAGGGTCTTACAGTGCACAGTATGCTATTCCAACCGGTTGTCCTTGTAGGCTCTCTGACCTAATGCACCACCGATCACGACGATTGCCATCTGTGTGGAGGTGGACGCTAAACTTTATTTATAAAGCTTTATCTATGGAACAATGGCCTTTAGTTATTCAAATTTTGTCTCATGTTAAATAAATCAATTTCAGCTAACTAGGACACGTGACAACCTTTCAAAATTTTAAAGAAATTGCGTGCCTTAAATTAATGATCAAGGGAACAATTTAGGGGAGGGGATTCTGCATGTTTTTAATTCATCCTTTTTCTTTTTTTTGGGAATTTTTCGGTTGCAGAAATTTAAAAAACATAGGTGTAATTAAGTAACTTGTCAATTTAAAAAAAAAAATAGAATTATGTTCAGGAAGATATGGAAAATAGCCTAGAGGTTCTGATATCATATGAAATATTTGTTGCGATTTTATTTGACTATAATTTCATAAAACCATTTAAAAAAAGAATATTTGTTATTCTATATTCGTCAAGTTCATTCATTATTCGACTCGCTCCAGGGTATGATAAACATGGTGTTTAACACCACAATCTTGCCACCCTGCCCGATGACAGCAGGTTATCCAGTTAAGTATTTTTTAGATCCGACCAAAATCCTTTGGGTGGTGAACCCCATGTCTTTGAAATCCCAAAAACATTACATTGTATAACTTTATTAGATTAGTGATTCACTCGATAATTATATAAATTCGCCACGTGTAATGTAGCGTAGCTAATACAGTACTTATTGAATAGATAGAGATTAGAATTATATTTTCAGTTTAGAAATTAATTATTGAATAAAGGGGTTTTGTATGTTGACAAAAAAAGTATACGTTGGATTTCACTCAGATTGGTCAACAAATTGAATTAAGTATTTTCTAATACTTGCAATACTGAGTAATTTAATAAGTGCTTAAAAACTGGCTTGGTACCTTTGTCGTTCCTTCTCTTCATGCCTCCTTTATATAGTTTAATTGGTTTAAAAAAAATATTTTTTTTATCGAAAAAATATTTTCCCCTAATAGGGCAATGATTAATTTTGATGAATGGTGTATTTAATATTGCGTTCACTCTCTCTGCGTACTGTATTTGCACTATAGACACATACAGTATGTACATAGGCCAGAAATCTCCCGAGCAAGAGAGAAGGAATCAGGAAGATCTCTCGTGCTTCTCCTGCAGTCACATTACTTCTAGATAGATGCAGTACAGACTGAGAAAGAGGGTTAGAGCCACAGACGCTCCGGGCACGAAGTTAATTACAGGAGTTCTCGAAGCCATTGCCGATTCAATATCCGAAGAGGTTTGTAGGAATAACTTGTAATTGTCGTACAAAAACAAATTGAGGCTACAGACCCTTGGATCGACTAATGTAATCAACAGTTGTGAGCTATAGATCTAGCCGACGGTACAATTAAAACAAATAACCCAGATGACCTATTGTTTTTAGATCGCGCTGTTATCTACGGGCTGGCTTGTGGCGATGAGTCATTTGTCGTTGTGAAAGGCTTGTGTCCAAGGGACTGTTGTTCTCGTCTATTTGTAAATAAATTCTTGACATGGCGATGATGTTGCGGAATGACAAAAGAACATCGTCATACACACACTCGCTGTGTGCTGCTAGGTAGCCTTGGCGACCGCCGACCCTCTCTGTCAAAACATTGCGCTCGTGTCTTTATCGCAGCATCACAACATTCGTCTAGATTGTTATTGAATTATTTTAATGATATAATCGATATGTGGTGTCGATGGATAGAGTAATTACTTATTGATTTTGCACTATTTAAACGCCCTCCTGTTGATTGAGTAGATCGTTCACGTAGAAAAACGTGAGCCCAATCACCTTATAGAGTAGAGTACTCAAAGAAGTCAAGTATATTGGGTATCATTGCACTTGGATTAATTACATAACTTCATAAAACAGAATTCAGACCTTGTATATAATGTAGCTATGCTACAGGACATATCAAATGTGATATGTAAATAGATTCGCCTGAGCATCTATAGTAAATAATAATTTTGTCACTTTTAAAGGGGATTGGAGGGGGGGGGGGTGAGTAGATCGTACACATGACTAGAAGGAACTAATAGCAACAATTCATAAATGAGTAGTGTGATACTTCAGGCAGTAAGGGTTTTCTTGGTTGCGTGTTTGGCCTGAAATAACGTATTGTATTGTAAATTATAAGTTGGCACGTTTAATCATGAATGATGATTTTTATCGTTCATCTCTCCAGTTTGATTACATACCATGATCACAATTACGGCATCTCTTAGGAGACTTTTTTTAATTTTAATCTGCAAATGTCCTAGTGAACATTGCCTTGTTTGTTTGTTTTTCAATGGCAGATCGTGGTTTGGAATTGCCGAATTTCATGCCGCTAGTCCATACAGAAGATTTACGATCATTGGAACAGACAGGCGCACTAGTAACGGGAAAAGTTCTTGTTGGGGGGGGGGGGCTTACAAATCTTTTAATTTCTTATTTCATCCTTCGAGTTTGCTTATAACATTGTTGGATATAAAAAACAGCTGATTTCCAGAGAGCCCGCATTGCGTCAGTGTTCCGAATAACAAAACAATAATAAATTGTTTTCTATGTGTTATCTCAGTTTATTACATTATAAATATTTAATCATTATCATGAAACAATGTTTAATTTTAAACCTTTTTTTTTTTAGTTATATAACCAATATGAGAAACTCGAATCTATTGAAATGGGCCCAGAATAAACAAAATGATAAAGGTATGTTGATGTTAATTTCATTGTATCCAGTATCAATCAATTATTCCTTTATTATATAAATATAAATATTACATGACAATGAAGCGTGGAGCAAGTAAAGCTCCGTCGGGTAAGATGGGACCCGTTACGGACTTGAGGCCAAAACTAAATTGAGAGTAGCATTCGCCCATTGTCGAATAGCCCCCAGAGCCGAAAACAGTTGGAGGAGTCGCTCCATATATTCCCTATTAAAATTTTATTCAATGAAAAATGTTAGTTAAATTTTCAGTTGTCACAATAATTTAGACCGTCTTGTTCATAATAATCGGAAACTTTTGTGGAGCATTTCTCAACGCAATTCCCCCACGAGCATTTATCAATGTAGTGACAAGTGGTTCCTTATCGTAGTTCCTTATATAGTAGTGCCTGGTCGCAAATAACGTGAATAAAGAATTAGCAAATCCTGTTAAGAAAAGCTAAATTAAGTTTGAGGGAGTTATAACCTTACCGTTTTATCTCTCTTCGTGTGCTATTGTGCCATGGATTTTAAATTTGAATGAATAATTTCATTTCCATCGAAATGAGTAAAAAGAAATACTCACTTGGTCCACTGTTCGTTCAATAAAAAGAACGATTATTTCACTGTGAGCGGCTCACTAGACCAACGGATCATTGAGTCGTGACCTATACAGTACGCCTACCCACGTGTATATTTTTTTCTACCTGATTTAAATTAAATACTCCTATTTAAATACCTCCTCGTCTACTTATTATATTAAATCTTTAAGTTAAACTCTATTAAAAATAATCTACTTGTAATAAGAAACCTAGCATAAATAATTAAAGGTTGATGTATTTTTTGTTGATATTGCAGGTAACAGAAATTGGTTACACCCTCCGGACACGCTGCAGAAAGGACACATCGCCTACCTCGTCAAGGTAACGTCTCTTTTGTGTTGGAAAATCTCTCCTCTACCGCCGCCATTATTGTAGCCACATCACCTTTCGTCTTTTTTTTATTATTTTCTTCTGCTGTATTCCATCAACAACTATTGTGTTACTGACCATCCTTGGGATATTATAGGATACTGCTGAGAAATAGCCTGTAATATTCCCGCCAGTATAACTCACTCAGGGCACATATCCTTATTACAAAGTTTCACTTTCAAACTTTGCATAAATTTCATTATTATATTTATCAGCTAAAAAAAATAATTGGGAATCGATCCCGGGACCTGACAGTATATTTTTTTTCTTTGACTCCCAATTTGTAATAATTACTAATAATAGTCAGATCTATACCATAACAAAAAATGCTAATTTTATTTAATATAGAAAAAAATTTGCTTAAAAAAGCGATTGTAAACTATCCAGATATAGTCTTGGTGTCCCGGTCGGGGAGGTTCGTCGTTAGTAACTTGAATATTTGTTAAACGATTGTGTTCAAACTAATTATTTTATATCCTAATGTGTATGCCATCTTTTTTTTTAACAACTTTATTATGACGAAATTACAATCTGCCTTAATACTTAATAGGCAATAAGTGATTGAGATAAATGTTCTCATTCATACCATATTTACAATTCATCATTCGCTCGCACATTCATACAATATTTACAAACAACCCAGGGGCCCTCCAAGTCCACATGGTTGTTGCTTCCCTCGCATGCGAAAGAGGAATCCGAGTCTTGGGAAGTCCCCACGCTCCTCCGCCAGCCTTGCCACCAAATACGAGCGAGGCCGACGAAGAGCGCGAGAGCCACAGACGCTCAGGAAATGATTGGAGAAACTGGCCATTGCCAGAACTCACACTGTCACGTATTTATAGCAGGTCACGAGGCCACTGCCGTTTTAGTCTCCGAGGAGGATTATAAGGATGAGTGGTGCAATGCAATGATTGTGCTAGGGGATTAGGGTGGTTGGATAGGTTACTATGGAATTTCATGAATTTGGAAGGGATGAGTTCAAGAATGTGGGGTATATATGCAATCTAAAGAAATGTATTTATGCATAGAGTAAACATAAATACAGCGTGTTTATACTATATAGTGAAATCGTCTAAATATTGCTGAGCGAACCCTAAATTAGGGGTGCCTCTTCTTGACTATTTCATTAATAAAACAATTATTATTAGAAAAATTTAATTTATTACTACTGTAGTTTGACCACTAATAGCAAAGTACTACTAATTTAGTAATGCTAATGTATTACTATTGTAGTTTGAACTCTGTGACCTGGTAACTTCCAGGCTCACACCCCGTAGCTAAATGAAAACCTTACAGTCTCTGAAGCTCTGAAATTATATTGAGCTACGTTACAGCCATTAGCGTGTCCTTGGCCGTGGCTACAAAACAGAACTTTAAATTAAAGCTCCGCCAAAAATCGGGCCATTATTTTTAAAGTCACTGTTGTATTCTATCCAACGCCCAATCAGCTGCATATTTTGAAATTAACAGTTTAAATCGATTGAATCATTTTTATGACAACTATTGTAAAAAAAATACGAGCACAGCTGAAAGGTGGTTGTTCCTTTCATTTCGATGGTGTAGTTGAACAATAACAATACAGCTTGTAATTGACACAAGTTTAACAAATATATTTTTTATGTATATTTTACAGTGGTTCTTAAATAACGAGCTAAAAAAATAAGTTGAGTTACCACGCCACATTAAATGAAAACAAAGTGACATACTTACAGAACTCTATATCAATATCGACAAGTTATTATTATTAGCTTGGAACAGTTTGTCATTCCAAAAATAGTTGCATTGGTAAACTTCGAATGTTTGAAATGAGGAGGGGGGGGGGCGCTACTAACAATATTGAAAGTTTTCTGTTGTTTTGGCCTCTTTGGCAATTATCCAGCTAATTATTGTTTTTTAGAAGACAATGATGTGATCGATACATCGGTCCTCTCAAAGCATCGATATCCGTGACTCAACCCTATTTGGGAGTGCTCTCTTGCGCATTTAAGCCCAAGGTCTCCCTAAACTTTTCCATATACAGCAGCCGTGGTGTGGCCAACTTTAATCGTTCAAAACAATAAAACCACCTCGAATCGAAATCTCATCTAGTCGTCTATCTGTCGATCTAGTTCTCAGGAGGAAAGGAAAGTGTGCCTCTTTCAAAAACAGATTTCCCATCCCAGGACATTCGCGCAGCTAACAACGAAACACGAGCATGCTGCTCTCCTAAACCGATTAGCCACAGCGGAAACACCCCAATACCGTATCAACGTGCCTAATTAATCTTAATTGAAACTAAACCATTAATCCTTATATTTTTTTGTATTTGTGCAGCCTCAATTTTGTTTATTTCGTGAACTGGCGGAACCGTATTTTTGAAATTGCGTGTATATTTATATAAAGCAAATAAGGGACGTCTAGTGAAAGAACAATATCGATAGATAGTTATTGGGGCAGTGAAAAAAAAACGTATTTTGTCAATATTTGTTGCAGTATTCTCAATAATTATTAGCCAAAGAAACATGGCAGTATCGGGACGGGACTCGAAGTCTCCTCGTGATGGATTGCTTTGACCTAGGTTTTTTTTTTTTAATCCTCAAACCTGTGAGTATTATTTTTTAAAATGAATTAAAATTATAACAGGATATAATAATAAGTTATGGTTTTTCCTTGTACTGCATAGCACGGAAGGCCTAGTTTGTAGAGCACCCGGCTAGATGTTGGGGAGATTCTCCTACTTGTACCCGGAGAATCCCGTTCCTTAGTATCTTTGGCTAATAATTATCAAAAATACTTAATGTATTTCTTAGGCCATCTCGTTTACTTAATATCACCTTTTCAGCGTATAAAAACAATATAAATAACTGAAAAAAATCAGTATAAAACAATAAATATTTAAAACGATTAGAACTACAATAGCGATACCTGATTTCTATTTTTGGCTCCCAATGCTTCATTTCGTTGAATATCTTTTTAATCCTTTATTTTTTTACCGTTGTTAATGTTTCTATGGGGTGGGAGGTCAGAACTTATAACTGAACTGTTGTGCTAACGAGTTGAGACATAAGTAAGTGTAAATCTAAGCGAATCGGTCGCCATTTTTTCCGCGTTTTTCATTTGTTTTACATACTGCCTGCCATTGTATTGTGACCAAAAACTAATTAGCTAATTTGGAGTTTTGTTGAATATAATATACATTTGTAATTTGTTGGAATCTTGATTTTTTTATATGGTAATTTTATTTTGAAAATATGAAACATAAAAACAAAATATTACTTGTTTAGTCCTATCTAGGAGGCAGTAGGTAATGTTTTAACTTGTCGATGTCCGTCATTTTACAGCTGACAGTTGTATTAAAATTACAGTTGAGATATTATGTGGGCGTCATTCTGATAATTAGCAAACATTTTCTCCTCTTTTATCTGTTCATTTGGCCTCAATCCCGCAACAAATCGTGTTTGCAGCCATTTTCACGATTAAAGGAAACAATAAATTTACCAATTACGAAGCTTAACTTTCTCATAGCAGAATATATATTTGAGCATTAATATTTATACGGTAAAGTGTGTCAGGGTATTCGACCCGTTAATTAAGCGTATTTAATTAGGAAATTGCATCATAAGTTTAAGATTGAGTTAAAATGTAAATCTTGTATTTACTTTTTCAGAGGAGAGAAATGAAGCTCCCTCTTATCTAATTTACGTAATTAGATTTCTCCCTTCCCTAAAGTTCACAAGTGCCCTATATCAACTTGATCTCACAATAGATCCAAGGACCTGGTTTTTTATCACCCAGCATAATGAATAGTTACAAGTTAAGTAACTAAAATCTTGACAAACAAATCGATTTAATTTGGTGCTGCTATTATTAATATATTCTTATTTTACCATGGTTATTAACATCAACGTATGAATTATAAATTAGAATTTATTTTTTTAATTTGCTATAACTTCTGAGGTAACAGCCGAGACAGATTGAAGAAAAGATGTGTCTTAATAATGCTGTTTTGTTTTTTTATATCATTATAGTTATTATACTTCAACCAAAAACTTTTGATTTATTGTAACATTTATGCTGCGATTTCCATTTTATTAATTTGGCCCTTTTTTAACTAATCGAAATGAAACTGCGTTAAATCTTTCTTTTACATATATATATATATATTGGATGAACTTACTTAATTTTTGCTGTAGATTGTTCCTGCTTTTTTCCAAGTAAATCGTTCCTCTTTGTGTTTGACAATAATTTTTAACACTCGAAGCCTGACTTAAATCATTAATGACCTGTTGTCTAAAATTTATCTTTGAGAGCCTTAGGAACTCTGCACTGAGCTGATATTATAGCAACTTACTTATTGTTCCCAGTATTCCCTAGCACCTTTCCTCCACCGAGTTTTACAATCTTTATGTTACCGAACTCCTTCATTTAAAAACACCATTTACACCCTTCGCATTTGTATATCGCGGGTCAATTCCTAGTCGAGTCATCTGCCTATCCGACCCTTCTTATGTATATCCTATAGTGTACTTTCATTTATATATTTATTCATTTGTCTTTCTGTCATCATCATTTATCAATTTGTTCATACTTGAGCTTATACCTCGTTTAATTAATTTAAGGGGGCAATGCCCCCAATTAAATAACGATTCATTTTGATCATAATTGTTTTTAGTTATAAATTCATTAGTAATTACATACATTAAAGATAATTTACATTTTTGTATTAATTTAGTTCCTAGGAAATACGGAAGTGGATCAGCCTAAGGGTATAGACGTTGTTAAGGAAGGAATCAGAAAACTAAAATTCAACCAACAGCTGAGAAAGGCTGAGGGTACGAAAACGCCAAAGGTTGAACTCACTATAAGCATCGATGGAGTTGCAATTCAGGAACCTAAAACTAAGGTATTTAATTAAATTAAATATTAACGTTTAATCTTATAAGCACAGATGTCGATGGTGATATTCAGTTCAAAATAGTCATATCATTGAGTTGATGGGTACTTCATGAATATTGCCAAAATGTTTTAAAAAATAAAACAATGTTATAAAAATAAATGAATACTAATTTGCAGTATATTTTTTTGAGGATTTTTTATTGATTCGAGATTTTCACTTAAAACTGTCTTCCTCGCAGAAACAGTCCTCCCCCCCTTATAAATAAAATCCTTTCCAGTCCATATCCTGACTTCAGCTCCTCTACTTCATCCCAAATTGCTTCTCTTCTTAAATATCATTTGGGATCCAACATGTTCACGTCCTTTTCAAATGGACTTACCGTATTTATTATCTTCTCCATAATTTTTCATTTATTAAATTATTTGTAATATCAAAATAATTGGTTGCTTTGCACAAATATGTTAATTTTCAAAGTAAAAGTTACATACTCAAAAATCTATTACATTAAACACTTGAAATTTATAAATAAGAGGAGCTGATATAGTTGATACTGATTATGTAAGCTCTTTAATTTTAACTTAAGTTAATATTTCTTTTTTTTGTATTTTATTTAAGTCCTTGGTTTATTTATTCTGATATTTATTTGTAGAGAATATTACATCAATACCCACTCCACCGGATATCGTACTGCGCTGATGATAAAGGGGAGAAGAAATTTTTTTCGTTTATCGCCAAGGACTGCCCTGATTCGGAGAGGCATGTGTGTTTCGTCTTTGTCAGCGATAAGCTGGCAGAAGAGATAACTCTCACAATAGGACAAGCATTTGATCTCGCCTACAAGTAAGTAGTTATATCTACTCTATTTAATTGCAAAGTATTAGGTGAAATGATTCGCTAGCCTCATATATTTTGGTTTCAGTCGCCCTAAGCTAGATAATGAGTGGTATATAGCTTTGGATTCTGGTTCTTTTTAACATTCGATAGGAACTTTGTTGAAAATGTGATTCCATTGTTATGAAATCATAAAGTTTAGGTTCGGTTACATATTTATATATGATCTTGCCCATGTTAGTTGCTGTTATGTTATGTTTGACAATGAACTATTTGATTTATTTCTGTTACGAGAAATAAAATTATACATTATCATTGAAAGAGTTAATAATGTAATCTCATTTCATTTCACTATTTCCGTATTGCTGTTAAGTGCAGAGGATCAAGTAAAGCTCATGAACTAGAATGACAAATTCCCTATGAATCGGTGTCAGACCAGAAAGTAACCTAGCCCAGTGCTGTTGGGACATGGCAAGGTTGAATTTGAATGGATTAGATTGGACCTCGACATGTTATTCCCCCTAGTAAGTAGAGAATTCAAGAGTTTGTGGACAGTTTTGCAAAGTCATTGAAGTTTCTCAACGGAAAAGTTAAAAGTACTTACATCTTATTTCTAATAACTTAGACGTTAATTAAAATTATATTATGACTTTCTTCGGAACGTTACTTTTGAATCAGCCAAAAGTTATGAGGTGAGGACACAACCTCCTTGCATTTGGTTGAATCACTTAAATGTATTGGTAGAATCGGATATTTTATTGAGTATTTTTTGCTACGTTTGGAAATATTCTGTTTTTTTTTTAAATAATGTTCGGCTATAAATAATATAACACACATCTAACAAAGTTATTCTGACTCTTAGGCCGAGAAACTATTACTAATATATTTTTGATGAGTGGAAGAGTTTGTTGGGAAATCGGCTTAGCGCAACCTAACCTTCATCACAACATAAAATAAAGTTATTTGGTTTTTATCAAATTTATTAATTGACGGGCGTTTCGACATACGATGTCTATCTGTATCAGGTCTTAGTGTGATGAGATGTTGATTGTGTTTGTGAATTGCACATTTTGGGGAACTGACTTTTATATCCTGAGCAATAACAATGAACCTCACAGTCTAATATATTTTAGTTTACATAATTTTATTTTTTAAGGAGGTTTGTCGAGACGAGCGGAAAAGATCTAGAAGCCCAGCGAAGGATGATGGTGCTTCAGCAGCGAGTTAAACAGCTAGAGCACGAAGCCTCTACTCTAAGACAGAGGCTTTCCGATGTCCTCAATGGCCAAGCCAATGTGAGCAATACTGAAATTTATATATTTTTTAAATAAATGAAAAAAAAATTCTTTATTCTTGAACTATTAAGAATAATAAAAAGGCACAAACTGTAATGTATTAATATATTCGTAAATGATAGCCTACCCTATGTGACATTACATGAAGGCATTACACAATAATAAACAAATAAACTTAGAATTTTTATGTTTTATTTTTTGCAGGATCTAGAAGGTTATATGAGGAAGAATAAGATAAATAACATGCTGTTCGTGTCTGAAGATACATCAACTCCTTCAGTGAATTCTACATCTTCGCCTACTACTAACGGCACATCTGAGAGCAATGGTACATTTCAGAATTTAATATTTATTTTTTACTAGTTATTTTATGTACAGATGATTATTTATAATAATTAAACATAGGAATAATTGATGATTAAAAAAATAGGAAAACATTCGTCTATAAGGGTTATACAAAATTATTGAATTTTCTAATTATCATTCCAGGTTTGTTACTCAACTTGAATTATAGTAGTAACAGTTCTACTAGTAGTACCAATTCGTCTGCTTCGAGTCCGGGCGTACCGCCAGTTCCGCCGAGAGCTTTTGAAAAGACTTCTCTCTTTAGGTAATAACTTTAGGAATTATTTCTAATTATTAGATTACAAAAAACAAAACAAATCATGCCTCTTGTCTAAAATGTATTACTTGTTGAATTTTTGGCATATGAAGGTATTTCATATGTTAAAACATTATGAGATTGATTTTAATCTGCATGTTTCTATTTTAGTGAAGTTCCTTCCGTCGGTACAAAGCTAGAGGGTTTACTTCTAGATGAATTGGATGATGATTTCAATCCAAGGGCTTTCGAGAACTCAAACATATCAAATATATCACCAACTACCAATGGGAATCCTCCGCTATGTAAGCCTATTCTTATTTCTAACTAGTACTAAGAAACGTATTTTTTCTCATTGTTTAGTCATTAAGTAGATATCAAAATTTGTATATTATAAATAAAATAGCATTAATAATATCTGGCTAGCATTTAGTCTTGTGTACAGTATTATAATAAGAATTAAGGAAAGGAGAGACGAAGAAATATAATTTTGACATTGGGATGCTATGTGGTCCTAACGTGAAAATAAATATTGCTGGTAAAATACTGAGGTTCTGAAGTCGATGGTATTTTTCATGAGCTGAAAAGTATCGGTGATTAATTTGGTGCGAGCCCGGCAGTAAATGCAATTTTAAAAGGGTAGGGAGCGGAATAAAACAAAGCAGCTGGAAATAGTCGCAATCAAAATAAAGTATGTAAATTTCAGCACTCGTCCTAAGGTTCACTTTTGGGTTGTTTTTTTTCAAAACCAGAAACCCTTAGGTTTTTTAACCGCTGTGTTTATCTGTCCGTTGATATCATTTCATTGAAATTTTTAACTTAAGAAGCAACTCCAAAAAATACATTATCTCCTAACATATCGAGTAGGGTAATTACCAATCTTGCTGTTCTAATTAATAATATGCTTTACTGGACTGTAATTACAAAAAGTCATTAAAATTGAGTTTGTACCTTTTTGATTTTCGATCGGTATCAGTTAAAGATTGGTTAGTAAGCTTACTTCACTAACTTTTCCTTTTTTCCTCGAAGAGGAAGTTTATTAATTGGTTTTATTTTGAAAAAATATTGATTTCAACATATTTTAATTATAATTGAAACTAGTACTTTTTGTGAACATTATTAATTTTTAATTAAATCCTTTATTAGTGGCTCCTCCGCCCAAACCTCCAAAGAAAAGGCCCGAGGTTGCGACTTCACCAACACTTGAATCTGATCCGTTTGGAATGGGAGATTTCGGCAGTGCGCCAGTAGATTTGGAAAACGCAATCGGCCTTCTTGATAAAAGGATATTAGAAATGAAGGTGAGTTAGAGTATTTATCTTAAATGTATATGAAGTATAAGTTTTTTAATTTTTGTATTTTTAGTACTACTTAATAATAACAAAAGATGGATCTTGAAATCATATAAACTGTTACACAGTATTAGATTCTTTGTTGTTGTATTGTGTTCTGCAGTGAGAGAAATTTTGCAGAGAAACAGCTCCACTGTATAGAAATTAAGATGTTTTCATCTTATTTATTTATAGGAAACATTTGAACAATCAATTTTGGGTACTCGTTGGTTTACTAGCCATTCATGAATTACTCCTGCTGAAATGCTACCACTTACATTGGACTACAAAATGTGTCACCGTGATGTTAAAACCACTTATTAGATATCAAGCTTTTGTTCATTCTTTACATTCAGCTATCATGTTGATTAAACCCGTTGAACCACTCAATAAACTTCTGACTTCACACTGTTTATGCTTTTGTCTTGTTCTTTAAACTTAATAATTATGCTAACATTGAGGGATATTTTTATCAAGATTATCAATAATAAAGAGGCAGTTGAGTTGCTGCAAAATTTAGCTATAGTTCTGAGCAGTGATGAGACGTATATATCCCCCCAACAGGCGTAATGTAAGCCTACATTTAATCAGCAGGCCCGTTTGGATGTAATGGACATCTCGCAACGTGGGAGTGAGCATTAGGAAAGCCTTACAACTGTCATATATTTTATAATTTATTGGGCCCTTGAACTGGCCATTAGCAGTTTCTGTGCTTAGTTGCGGTTTACGCCCCACAATTCCTTCTTAGACTACTGCCATTAGTTGAGGCAGGTGTGAAGGGTGGGTGCCTTTCCAAAAACACCTCAGCCATCCGAGGCCATGTATCTTATCAGCCATGTAGAGATAGTTGAAACTCTATTTGGTATAAGAAAAAGAAAAGAAATTATGTACCCCAAAATCTGGTTTTCGGAGCGATCTGTCGGAATAAAATTTGGTTATTTTCTTAGCCCTTAAGTGTGACAATTGATAGCACTGGATGGTAGAGCAGGTTGGAGGTAGTATTTGTATCCGTTCAACCCTGGGAACAAACCAAACTAGTATCAAATTTTGTCTGTGTCAGGTCTGACATAATATCCAAAGCCAAACCCTATTGCTGGAGTTTGTCATTTTAGAACTTTTTATAAATGGAACCGAAAGGATTCTTGTTTGAATGGGTATGGCAGAACTCCCATCTTTCGAGACTGAGGAAGAATCTTATCAATTATTTGCCAAAAAAAATAGGATACTTTGTTTTATACTTGGGATGAACTGCTATCCCCACTCTGCTCTACCGTCGAGTGTGACCAACTGTCACATCTTAGAACTGAGAAAATAACCAACTTTGGCACCATGACCAAATAATGGTCATTTATTCTTTTATATCAACCGTTTCGGTCATGTTAACTATCAAACTAAACAACTTTTTTGTCAAGCTAGAAGTATATTCCGTTTTCACATCGTTGAGTAGAGCAATGTAGGGATTGCAGTTGTGGCAGGAGTGCTTCTCATTCCGAATATAAAACAGATGAGTAATAAAGATAGACATGCAAAGTTTAAACTATTACACTACATGGTGGCGCCCCCTTCTGTGGGGATAAACAATAATATTGAATAGAAGCAAACAATTGTTGTCATTTAAACCTTATTTAATACTTAATAATATTTAGATCCACTATACATTTTTTTGGAGTGAAAAATTGAAACAGGATGAGTTATTATTATAGTTATATTATAGTTATTATTATATGTGTTTAATATTATAATAAATTAATAAAACAGGCAATATCTGTCATATATTCGTAAAAATATTATTTTAAAATCAAAGTTAATATTTTCTCATAATTTCGGCAGCTAATTTTTGAATATATGGATGCACAAATAATGTATTTTTAATGCATTGGTTTTTCACTACTTTGGCCATTATAAAATAAATATATTTTGTAAAAGTGTGAAGAATCTTGCGGGCTGGAAAAATGTTCAAGGCGAGCTGTGGGTTGGCCATCCCTGGATTAAAGTAAATAGGCTGAGGTAAAAAGTATTCTCCTGAAAGACAAGATTCCCGTTGTTGACTCAAGGAGACAATCAAATGACTAGGTTCGATGTGACATATGAATCTGTTGGGACTCCATCCACCATCTGTGAAACTTCTTTGAAGATTTATAACAATTATTTTCTTATTCATTTATTTGTATATTAATAAAAACAATTATTTGTTTCAGGATGGATTTAGCAGAGGGCTATCGTTCGGAAATGATGATTTTTCTCTAGAATCTCTCGATCCTCTCAGAAAATAATGAAGCTTTAATATATGAATACATAGGAAAAAATGTCAGTGCTTCATTGATTATAACTATTGTAAAATTATAATGATAAAATGAAATTATTCGAAATGGAAATGAAGCTTTACCTGTTGTTAACGCTACGTAGATTTATTTATTAGCCATGTGATGTTATTATGATTTAATTATGTGTATTAGTTAATTTGTGTGTAAATAACAAACATATGTGCTTGCTCTATTTAAAATATGATGGAAAAAAGTTTGTTAAGTTTTGAAAATTGTGTTCAATATTAAGGGGACCAATATATCAATTCCTTTATAAATGTGTATATTTATATAATTTGTATATAATCTATAAGAGTATTATTAATTCTTTATTAATATTATTACATTGTACATTAGTTTAAATATTAAGAAATTAATAAAATGTAACAATATTAAAATGAAGTATTAAAGATATATAAACATGTGTTAGTTTTATTGTTCATTTCAATTTTAAACATTTATACATCAAGATGGGGTCGGTAAATTAAGAAGTTAAGATTAAAAACAAAAATAGGTTGGGCAAGTAGCCTCGGGTGTCGTGTTATTGAATCGATAGAAATGTTTTTGTGCCGAACGATCAGTATATTTTTCTTCTTGTTCTCGTTGGTTCCTTTAGCTCTGTTTCATAAAAACATATCACAAGATAATTTAAGTAAGTATATATGTTTATATTTACATTATTTATTTGTTTTCTTCATAGCCCCTATAAATTTACAGATAATTATATACAATTATAGATCCTCAGGCGAATCTATTTACAAATTATTTTTGTATATAATGTAGCGTCGCTTTTTGGTTTTGTTATTTTATAAAAATTATATATTGGAATAAATAAGTATAATGATACACATTATATGTGACTGGACTGAACTGACTAATAAAGGTGATGGGCTCACCTTTTCATATTTACATTAACATTCATTCTTTTTGTAAATAGAACGCGATAGTCAGTTCTAATTATGTTTATTTCTAACAGTAAGATAGGCTGTTAAACTAAAATTATTAGAGTTCAAGTATTCTTTTCTTTTTTTCGATACAAGCTTATGTCACAAACGACTACAATATGGCAAATTTTTGATTAATAACTTTGGTTAAGGTTGTTGTTTATTTTTAGAGGCCAAGATTTTCATATTGTTGTGATAATGATTCCAATATTTTCCTTTAATTAGTGGAAACGTTTGATGAATACAACTCCTAGTAGTGTCCTGCTGTGACTCTTTTTTTAATTTATTTATGTGAAAAATTCATTAATAATTGTACCTCATTTGTAATGTAGGCCTTCCATGAATCATTATATTGCGTAGTTAATAATCATTAGCAAAAGAAAAGTAATAGATATGGCTGGTATTGGAAGTAACATTCTTCTAACTAAGATATCACCGATGTCTCCCGTTGCTATTGAGAAGGATAAGGTTTTAATCCTGATTGTTTTAACATTTTTCTCTTCCAACGTTAATTATTTATATCCTTACAGATTTTTTTTTTTTTTACAGCCTTCTACTAATTTATTTAACCCGAATTTAAAAGTTGTGTTTTATCAAGAAATCAATAACATTTTTTCACAAGTGTGTCGTATTATTCCTAAAACACTTCACTGCTCTTCAAAATTTACTTTATTACTCGTCATGGTCTTAGCGTAACATAGATGATACAATGTCTTATATTAGATAAATCAGTGGCCTAATGTAAGACTTATTCAGGATATATTTGCATTATATTAATAACAGTATAACCTATTTTACTAGATACTAGAGAAAGTGGGTTGGACCTAATATGCAAATATTTGAGTTTTTATTTGAAGTACTGAGTAAACTTCATATAGTGTAATGGTTAGCACAAATACTGTGAAGATTACGGATTCAAATGTTTCAATTTATCTTTTTATTTAAGTCAATTCAGAAGCTATCTAAGATTCAAAGCTCTGATTTTTTATTGAAATCCAGAATAAAACGTTTAATGTCTTTTGAGCCAGTTTCCAGTGACCAAGAAGGGTAAACCAATAAAAGGAAGAATATTTTATAATAATTAGCTTCACTGCTAAAAACTTGATTTTGTATACACCGTAGCCCTGATTGTCTGCAGTTATACATTGTGTGAATCCCACTCAATGAGGTTGAAAAAATATGAATACACACTGTATGTCTAGAATTCAATTGCCTACGTCATTGTATATCTGTTTGCTAACATTTTATATTACGGCTCATAGAAAAAATTTTAAATTATGTTATTTTTTTTAATAATAAATAATTGGGACCCCATTGTATACATATTACAAAAAATATAATTTACTTCATAATTGATTTTAGTCGGTGCAAATTGAAAATGAAATGCCCAGGCTACTGATTCTCAGATTAACTAGAAGTTATCAATTTCCATAAGTATAATATACTGCTTAACATCTTCAGATCTTGGGTCCGAAATAGTCTCTCAAATATAATATTAAGCATAAAAAGAATATCAATTATTGTTCATATTAAAAAATAATCACTTTTACAGACAACACCACAGCAGTGGTAATATACCATAACACTCCCAATCGCCCCCTAACATCAAAGCACAGACCTATAAATGGCACAGAAAGCGTTCCAGGCAACTGTTCTGAAAATAATAAAGACTATAACATTTCAACTTGCGGCAATGATCCCTTACTAGAAGATGACGAATACGGAGCCATCATAGAAAAATTCATTAATGAAATGGAAGAGTTTTGGTTGGAAATTAAGGGGCGGATATTTAAACAAAAGTCGAAAAAGATAACACCAGGTAATATTTTATTAAACAAGAAAATTATATTTTGTAAGACAATGTGTTGTCATCGAATATACACAACTCCGGAGGTTCCCCAATACATCTTTCATTATGTTTTATGTGTAGGGAGTTTTTTTTTTTATTAAATAAATATGTAGAGTTTAAGGAAGGGAGACAGAACACGTTAGCAATTGAAAATTTGTCTCTCTTATTTTAACTCTTAATATTTAATTTGTGACTTTGACCCATAAAAAAAAATCATCTTTTGTTAATTTATAAGTAAATTTGATAATATTTTTTGATGAACATTTCTTCGGTCCACTCCAGTAATACAAAATTATTTCTTTCTTTGACCACATTCTTTTTAATTTGAGTGGTCTAACCTCTGTGGGATGCCATCACTCAAACTATTTGCTTATCCCCTTCACTTACATTGGTTAAATCCTGTCTTTTTTAAGTTTCTTTTAACTTCCAAAACAGATGCAGGTAGTGGTTTGTAATTAAAATAACTCAAAAAGTTATTAACATGAAAAGAAAATTAACTGGTGTTCCTATTCTGGTACTGCTACCTGGAACCCCTATATAATTAACAAGTACCAATATTTTTTATCAACCTAAGGTGAATCTCAACAAATAGATTAACTCATAAGTAATTTAACACCATCACTCTGCAGCGATTCTTGGCTGATTAGTAAACGATAGCCAATAGTAGAGGTTTTGAGTTAATGTTTTCATCATAAGAATCCTCTTAAGGCCAATTTGTAAATTATAATTATTACTATTGTGAATAAAAGTGGAAAATCAGTTTGTAAAATTATATGAGATATTCTAGGGAAATGGTGGCATGAAAAAACCGAATCTAAATATAAAGCGATGAAAGCTAAATTCTACAAAGATATCCCGGCCACTTTGCCTCAGAAGATCATAGACGTCATTAACGAATATGAAATGCGATACAATGAGCTCATGTGGAGAGAAATAGAACACGAGCTAAACTTAATAAATGAGTCAAACAGCGATGAATATATTAATGATACCGTAAGTAACACTCGTACTCCTATAAAACTGTTTTAATATGAGAGGTGATTTTTAATTGATGAAATAATAAGATGTTGGGAAGAGTGAAAATACAATTATAATGGTTAGGGTGTTGTGTATGTTAGGTGCCATCTAGAAGCAAGACTGAAGTTTATAAGGACCTATCTTTTATCATTTGGAATTTTTGTTTTACACACAAATTAACTTTTATATTAGTTTTACAATATAAATGCTCATTAACAATTATAAGCCCTTTATTCTGTAAATTTTAAAATATTCTGTACAATTTAAATCGGGCTCATAGAAATTTAAATCTCTCGGTTCCCCTGAATATGGACTATGATAGGTCTTAGGGTTTAAAGTAAATATCAATCAGAAATGACCACTTGCTACATACACAACAGTTCTTTTTTGTTAATTCGTGCATTACTCCCACAGAACAGGGCTACTTGAACAAAAAAGTTTCTTCAAAATTGTAAAAACAATTACACTGGTTAAAAATAAAGACATTTTCGATAGTTCGAAAAAATAAAATTGGGCATTTTCAAGGAAAGAAGATGCATAGAGTAAGGTTTATTTTCGAAATTGTATATGTTTAATTTGAGGACTATTGTAAAGCAAGTAAAAGAAGTCAGCTTAAATAGGTCACATATCCCGCTTTCTAAAAACACTTCCACGAACTCCTCCATGTGATGGTTATCCTCACGTAAAGCGTATTTTACATTTAAAAAAAAAAAAAATTGCCAGACCATTAATCCTTGTAATATATTTTACAGCCGTTCACAGAAGATGCAAGTGTTGGAATCAAGCAAGAAGGCAATAAAACACACAAAAGTTCAAATGGTAATCAATTGTTATTACGAATGAAATAATTATTAACCAAAGAAAAAATATGGGATAGCGCCCGGGATCGGAAAGCCAAGCTCTGGCCAGGCACGTTTTCAACTGAGCCATCCCTGTCTAAACGCTAGCCTAGTCAATATCTCTTTAGATGATCTCTGTCTACAAAATCGACAGAAAGAATTTTTTCTTAAAAGAGGCTACCGTGTAGTTTCTTTTAATTTTCAGACAGCTCGTTTTCTTTTATAACATTATATTTATGATCATTAAATCAATAATTGACATTGATTTTTGTGCAGATTCGATAAAAGTTGACAAGTGTACAAAAAAGAACTTCAATGATTTATTATTTGAAGCAAAGGTCAGTAAAACAGAAAGCTTCTCAAACAATGATTACGGTGAGTAAAGAAAAACTTGATATCAGTAACATATCTGTAGTATCAACTAACTCCCTTGTGAAGATATTTTTTAATTATTAAATGGTTATTACAATATATTAATTTTAATATTATAAAAATGAGTTTGTGTATGCTTTTAAAGCACTCACAAGATGTTGTTTTTTCATACGAGTACATGATTGTATTAAACTATTTACTACTTTAACTCAGGAGTAAAGAAATTAAAATTTTTTTTCCAATGCTCTTTTTGTGTTTACAACTTTGGGCCTTCCGAGGGGCAGAAGTATTCAATTTTGGCATTGGTGAGCAGGTCATTAAAAGGTTGCTTCTTGTAAGGGTATCTTACCCATGAATTGGCCTGAGCACCTAGCACAAAAAGGGCAGTCATTGATCCAAGTAAATAAAGTCAAGGTGATACAGCTCAACGATTGTACTTAACATTAAGTACTTCAACTTAGAGCTGGGTAGTATGCATATTTATTTTGTTAGCCTAGTCTCTTTTACTTTTTAAATAGTATACAATAAAATTAAGATCATTTTTTTTTTTTTGAAGGGTTTAAGATAAAATATAATTTGAATTGAATTTTTTTTTTTTTTCAGATGAATAATAATAATTGAAAAAATAACCTTGAATAGCACAGAACAGGTTTCTTCCCAACCTTTACAAGCAAATAAAATTCATTATAAAATTTTTTTTGTTGTTCTTTTCTACCGTTACACCATTTTTTCGATTACTTCAACTTGCCTGTTGATTCACAACTATTTATTTATTTAATGAAGAAACCCACAAACTGCTTCATCAGGAAGATCAATACAGAAAAAAGAAGGAATATGCATCAAGAGAACAATTTCATTTTGTACAAGGATTCAGTTCAGAATTCAGCCATTCTCTTTAATGAAAAAGGATGCTTTAAGTCTCAACTAAAACAGAAACAAAAATATTTCAACCTGTTGACATTTCACTTCTTTATAAGTTCTATTATAGTTAGTTGCTCAGGCTTGACAATTAGAGCCCCCGTCCATCCCTCATGGGCAAATGTTATTCAGTAAAAAATATGAACAACTCCCCAGGATTATGGCTGGCTATTAGAATTGTTTTTAAAATGGTTAAAATTAATTTCAATCTTCCAAAATAATTATTTATTCATTCAATTCAAAACTAATAATAGCCAAACTTTCAAATGTGAAATGGCATTTTATTTTTTATTGTATAAAGTAAAAGACAATATTGCAGAAAGACCTAGTATATGAATAAAGAAAATACAATTTACTAACATTAAGTTGATTCACAACTATTTTTAACTCATTCACAGCCCAGAAAAATATAACTGACATCATATTTACATCACTTAATACAAATTAAAACATATGATTGCTTTAAACTCTTATCATACAAATGGCTCAGGAACCACATTTATAATAGTACAAGTATTAAGAAAAGAATAAAAGTCATTAAATAAACAACCTATAAAATAATAACAAAGTGTTAAAGTGCATGCAAGCACTGAAATGAAATTAAGCAGTCAACTGCTTCATAATAGTTTTAAGCGGAGTAACAGATTCGGTGACTCTGAAGCAGACATTGCCAAAAGCTTTCATTATGTTACTATTTGATGTGTAGATCCAATGAAGGCTATCAATAGCTGCCATGAGTGGTACGTTTTGTCGTTGGGCTTCTGTTTCGTAATGCCTTAAATCGAGTTCATGGCCTAGCTCCCTACCATCTCGGAGACCCTGGCTCAGTTTTTCAACAATATTTCTAATATCTCTCATCCCGATATTGACACCTTGCCCAGCCAAAGGGTGCACTTTGTGGGCAGAGTCCCCGATCAAAACAACCCTTGGTTTAAAATATTTGCTGGAGTGTCCGAAACTAAGAGGAAAAGCTGCACGACTATTCTTAACAAGTGATGAGACATAAGGCGGTGTTATAGGTAAGGAATGAGACTTGAAGCTCAACATGTTAAACAACGATCTAGAACAATCATTTACAACAGTAACTAATTCGTTCTTTTGAGGTTCTGAATGTAGAGCATCATTCAAAGCATCAACAAAAGCTTCATCAGCCAACTTCAATAAAATTTTCGCTTTGTTTTCGGAAACTGACCACACTAGAGAGCTAACACCGTCCGTAAGAGGAAGAATTGCAACAGGTCCATCAGAGAGAAATCGCTGCCAAGCTGTAAAGTTCTCGTTTTTACTTGAAAGATTCAACGTAGCAACTATCCCAAACTGTTTGTAGTTCCATTTTATGTAATCGGTTCCCATGGCATTCCTAATTAAAGAATTGGCACCATCTGCTCCGATCAAAAGATTGGTGTCAAACAAAGAATCATCACTCAGCTTGATTTGATGATTTCTTGCTTTGCTGTCAAAATTTAAATTAATATCTTTAATTGTGGAACCGTACAATATTTTTAAATTTGGTGCTTTCATATTTTCCTTCACTGCAGCATCTATGATCTCATCATTTTCAACTATGTAGGCAGGATTATTGATGTCATTAACAAAATTGATGTAGTCATTCGAAAGAAATCCCCACACTTTCATATCTTTTATGACTTGATGCCTCTTGATGTGTTTCCATATCCCTAATTTCTCCAACATGCTTTTCGTTCCCGGAGCTATTGATGATACCCTATTGGAATAATTATCATTTGAGACATTTTCTTTTTGTTGAGAACTTTCTATTAATAAAATATTGTAATTATTAAATGATGGGTTTTTTGACAAAGCACAAGCCATCGTTTGACCGATTATTCCTCCACCAGAAATAATTATGTTAAAGAAGTTTTGCGGGTACTTTTGCGAATAAGTTCGTCTAGAATTCATAAGTATTTTCATTGTCATATTTTTAAGTTGTTGCAGTTAAGAAACTCGATTCAACACTTTATCGTCTATTTGCTAAAGTGATAATATTCAATCTAAATAATAGATAACCAGTGTAGTGAGGAGTAAATTTTATAATCTAAATCTATTTTAAATGTAAACAAGAACAATCTGTCAAGATCAATAAGTAACCTTCCAATGAATCAGAATAATAGAAAATAAATTTTCTTGAAAGAAATAATAATAATACGATCTGAACATTTAAAAAGAAAAAATTTTTAGAAAATAATTATTTTTAGAGCACAAAATTATATTTGATTTGGATGCCGTTTAAATGCAAAGATATAGGACAAGTAGTCATTAACCTCAGATTAAGAAGTTTTACTCAAATTGAACTTTGCCATTTACTTAAAATTGCTGTCGGACCCATTACATCATAGACTAATTTTATAAAATGAAATGAAATTTGATAAACATTAAACAACTGTCGATTTAATTAATGTATGAAGGGTGCGTTGTTTAATGAAAATTCCGCCTCGGTTACAACATGGCCTGTTGGTCTAGGGGTATGATTCTCGCTTCGGGTGCGAGAGGTCCCGGGTTCAAATCCCGGACAGGCCCAACTTTTTTATAGATCCGCTGATCAGCCACGTTCCTTAGAAAGTATTTACAATAAATCCGGATACATTTTTTATACCGCATACACTTAAGATACTAAATAGTACGAGTAAAAAAAAAAAAAGGCCTGACAGTATTAAAGTTAAAAGTTCGGATATAATGAGTTTTAATATTTAAATTCATTTTAAGAGGATTAAAAAAAGCAATCATACAATAAAAATTAAATCCTGAAACATATTTAATTTAAGTTATCCCAAGGATTATTGACTTGTTTTTAAACTAACAGACCAGAAAACTGTTTATTATCCACAATAAATATTTAATTTAATTATTTTATTAATATTGAAGTCTTCAGAAAGATTTTATATAAACACAAAAATAAAACGTGTTCTCATTCTTGTTTTTCAAGAATCGATTAAATAAAAAAAATAAAACAATTTACAATGTCAAATCTGTTTCAATGTTCAATATTGCAGCAACAAAAAACAAAACAGTAAATGGATAAATCAATGAGTCAGGAATTGTCAATACTTTTTCAAGATTTACTGATAAGGCTGTGTATACTAAAATACTAACTGTTTGGAGTTATGATAAAGGACTAAAATTAAGTAGTGTCCCTGAGGGAATCCTTTGACTGGTCACTTTTTTAAACAATATTTCACCGTCCAAAAATGAAAAGTTTAATATTCAAAAAATTATGAGGGAAATTAAACTGCCGAACAAAGAATAGTGATTTTATAAGTGCGAACTTTTTAATTATAATGCGTTATTGTTGTCTTCCAACACATGTTTGCTTTCTGCCTTTTAACAAGTTTCATTCTCAAGTGACAATGAAGAGCATAATTTATTACATAATTCCTACCATGAAATGAAATGTTATGAGAAAAAAATAATGAGCTACATTGTTTTATACCTGCAGTGGTATATGGCAGATTTCGTTCTAATAGCTGAGCCTGAAGAGAGAGGTTCTACTTTCAAATAGGTATGAACCAATTGTCCGTCTCTGTTTGTTCCACAATAGCGGCTATAAAAATAATCCCATCAATCTGAAAGTGGAAAGGTATATTAAATAAATTCCTAAGCTGTCTTGTGTATGTGTGTTTTCTTTACAATTTAATAACTAAAAGTAGGGCCGTTATCAATTAATTAATCCACTTCTCTCTTTCTTAATTAAATGTTGTTGTTTTTTGCTATCTATTTTTGCTATTAACATTTTTGTTTTAAATAGGGTTTACATCAACTTAATAAATAAAATGAAGTATTTTTTTTACCAAAAATACTGAACTTTTTTACAAGGGTTCAATAAGTATTTAAGAAACTCTATAGATTATTTCTACCCTTTTTACATCATATTTTTTTTCTTTATAAATGTATATTTCAAAAAATACAATTCAGTTCATAATCAGTCAAAAGAGAATTTATTCAGTAAAAATAAAAAATTTAATGTGTTATATAATAAAAGAAAAGTTTAAGCTTCTGATCTATTGAGCAACTAGCTTCATTAGATAAGTATTTTTTTTTTGTTTTTAGGAAAATTCAGCCACTAGTGTCATTGATGTGCAAATCACAATTGAGTTCTTATATTGGTACAGGAAGCATTCATATATTTTGCTGGACAATTTTAAATGTTTTCGTTTCAAATATAATATAAATTGTATCAGTTTCTGGTTCATAGGTCTATTCGCTTTAGACAGTAAGAGTCATGTATTAATGACCGCTGGTATACACAGGCTCAGGAGTTCGTTGCCTGCTCCTCGACTTCTCGCCCAGGAGATCCTGTCCTCAGCTTTCTATGCCAATCAATGGGCTTCTTGTTTTCTTATTTTATCAGACCATTTTGATTGTCTTTGTTTATTGACTAATGGAGTCTACTCGGTAAGTGCATTGCTCCATAGGTCATCAGCTTTTCTGCTTCATGAGAAGCATATTGGTATTTTTGCTTTTTGATAAACCCAAAGGCTTATCTTTACATTTGTCATCCTATTGTCCGCATCTCTTTGCCAGTTCATAATTTTTCTCCTTGGGACTTTTGTCGTAAGAAGCCTTATAAACATATTAAACCATTGGAATAATGAATCCATTAAATAGCAGGCTCTTCCATTTGATGTTTATAGGAAATTTAATATTTTTGATGATTGTATAGTTCAGTTTAATATTTATATATATTATTCATAGCTGCTTGAAAATATCAATTCAGCAAATACAAGCAATTAACAATTAATAATTGCAAACTTTTGAGATACCGACAAACTGAATTTACCGCCAAAACAGACTAGATAGTTAGTTCTCAATGTTGCCACTTCTACATGGGCCGAATTTTGTAGCAATATTGCTGGTATGTTGTAGTAAACATTGCTGGAATAAAATTACGTTTATATTTTAAGGCAATATTTTTCCATAATACTGTTGCTGAGGCGTTGTAAAAAAAAACAACCTAATATTGACCAAATATTTAGGTCTGGCCCGGCCATATTGCCGAGAGTGGCTTACTCACTATGGCCGACTGTTGCAAGTAGTTGCCACATGTTTGCGTAGATCGTTTTGAACGGCTGATTATAAATTAGACTATTAGAGTGATGGGTTCGTGGACTAATGAGAAAACATTAAATTTCATTAATTCTATACATTTACGACCAGAGTTGTGGGATGTGGCGTGTAGCGCGTACAAAGATCGCATTAAGAGATACAACAGCTGGCAAGTCGTTGCAGAAGAAAATACCATAACATCAGACGAGGCGTACAAAAAGTTTAGGAGCCTGAGGACTTATGTAAACAATGAAGCGAAAAAAATGTCTACGAAAAGAAACAGTGCTGGCGGTACAGCAGCTAAATGGTTCGCCTACGATGCAATGAGCTTCATTTTATCTCGGGAAGTTCAACAATCTGGAATTAAAAGCAAATGCAGGCCAGAAGAGGTAAGTGAAAAGTATCATTTCGTACCAGTAAAAATTAATATGATAATAATTAGGTAATAAATACTTACTAAGATTAGTTTATGTTGCATATCAATGGGGGATCAAAAGATCAGTCTATCAGTATTAACTAACGTTAGTACAATTAAATTTTAAAATCAGCTTTTTTGTCTTCCACAGCTGAACATTTATTTTTATTTTTTTTGAAAAATGAGTAGAGTGAAGAGCGTTCATGTTCTAGACATCGTTAAAAGTTGAAAAATATACTATTGTGTTAGATGATTTAAAAATTCCACATAACCAATTGTAGATAACTTAACAAAGCTGTCGAAAGCCCTTTTTTCAAATAAGAAAAATAAATTATCAGTTGTGGAAGAAAAAAAAAAAGTTGTTATTACATATTTTTCTATACTAAACGACCTTGGATACTTTTTTAAAATAATGATTTTCATAGTAAAAATCACTGACAAGGCGTGAACTTTTTCCCAAATAGCTAGAAGTTCAATTTTCACTTTAAAACTCAATACTGGGCATCAATAACGGGCCAAATCCCCCCCCCCCAAAAAAAGTATACCCGAAAAACAAGCAGTGTTTTTTTGTTTTTTTTCTTAACCCCTTGGGTAATTTTTTTTTTTAACCGAATATAAAACCATAACAGGATATAATATAAACTGAGGGTGTCTCCTTTTACTGCATAGCATGTATTTAAAGGAGTGCATCTGTTAAAACTAACATTATCTGTTAAAAGCAAGCAAAGTGGCTTTGCCAACAAACTCAAAAGTGGATCCAACAGATGGCATGAGAGGTACGTGCCGTACAACTTGTGAGGCTAAAATAATCCGAGTGACACTAAGGTTTTACATCAGTTGATAGTGAGCTTTTTCTATGGCAATAACAACACTGTGACTTATAGCCTTATCTTATGATTAAAGTCTGTT
The DNA here is from genome assembly GCA_930367205.1 of Acanthosoma haemorrhoidale. Lineage (NCBI taxonomy): Eukaryota > Metazoa > Arthropoda > Insecta > Hemiptera > Acanthosomatidae > Acanthosoma > Acanthosoma haemorrhoidale. The sequence goes on along the minus strand of OV884015.1, from coordinate 104,944,787 downwards.
TATTGTGCCTTCAGTTTGTTGTTGTTTTAGTTTTAGTTTTGACAGTGTATCGAATAATGGAATTAAACAGTGGCACGAGCAAAAAACGAAAAAATGGAGAATTGATTCGGGGTGAAAGGAAACCTTACGCGAACGGTAAACACTCGGTGGAAGGAAAAGCTGAGCCTAAAGAAGAGGTTTGTACAAAATATTTACTTCTATTTTATAGAACTTTTAAAAAGGGATTTTTAGGTTCAATCTCTTTTAAATGTATTTAGGTCGAGTCATACGTAACTTCCGTTTTTTTATCAGACATTTATTTTGCCCTCATTAAAAAACAAAATTATATTAATTTTGACGAGTTTCTCTCATATACACTGCATATTTTCATTCAGCTGTCGCCCTAGCACTATTGCCTTGTTTAAATTCCCAAAGCATTACATGACGAATATGTACTTTTTGACTCTCCATTTCAGAGGTTAAAAAAAACAGTTTGACATAACCTGTATCAGACAAAACAGTTGACAAAAGACTAACTGAAGCCTCGTCTATATAGTGAAAACTTGTTGTCGTGGTAACTCATAGCGGGTAGATACGAACAATAGATTCTACTTAGCTGCATTGGAAGTTAATTATGACTCGACCTGAAGAAGCTAAATTTCTAAACATACTTGGGTACTTTCATAAGCTTACTCATGTTCTCTGCTTTTATTAAAACACTGCTGCTCTGCTAAAGATTATAAATTTAAATTTTCTAACATAATCTGTCTTGTTTTGTTCCAGTTCAGCTGCAGGTGTCAGTTTCGGTGAGTTTGTGTTCCGCGTAGGCAGAGAAAAATTCTGTTCCACGACTTCTATGACCTCGAAAACAATGTGATGCGAAACTCTTTTTTGATGGGTCTGATCGTCATGACTCCTGTCAAAAGAAAGCGCCACGATGATGTGAAAGAGAACAGGCGACAAGCCACGCTCATTAGAGTTTTCCAGTCAACAGTCGAAGAGTGGACACCTTTTGCTGCCATTTTTGTTTCCTGCCGCCAACACCACGTAGCGCCTGTTTTGCGTCTCAGTTGACGCCTGTATAAGGTAACTTTTTAACTATAGTGCCAGTGTAATTCGTGCTGTGACTAATGGGGACGGTACCCCATTAAATAATTTGCCGTTTTTTGTGTTTGTGATTTAAACCATTATTCGGATGATGGAAGTGGATACTTCCAGAAAGCGGCCGGCTTCCTGGCCAACAACCCCGGACAGTGAAGAGGACTTCACTTTCCCTAAAATTACCGCGAAGGTCCAATGGCCTACGAAGAAGAAGCCGACGAAGGTTGGAAATAAATTTCAGTTACTCGCTAGCAAGTCACCTGAAAGTTTCTCACCCGTCGCAACGGTGACCGTGAAAAAGCCACTGCCAATTATTGTCTCCAAAGAGACAACTATTTCACTAGCCCATATGCTCAAAACCGCCAATATAAATCGCTTCACCCTGAAGAAGACGAAAGAGGGGTCACAATTTACCCAGAAGTGGAGGAAGAGAGGATTAAAATCCTAGACCTACTCCAGCAGAAGGGAAGACAATTCCACTCATTTGCTCCAAGGGGTGGACCCAGAAACAAGAAGTTTCTTATCCTTGGGTTAGATGTCCAGGAGGATATCAATGAAATAAATGCCGCAATCGCGACAGCAGAGCCCGACGTCCTCGACATAAGAAGACTGAGGAAGACAGACCCCAGCGGGAATAAAATAGATATTGCCCCTGTCCTAGTCACGACGAAACCCTCTGTGACCCTCAACGCATTGAAAAAATTGAGGGCCATAAACCATGTGATAATCGAAATAGTCTTATACAATGAACAGCGGGGAGTCCCGCAGTGCTATAAATGCCAGGGGTTCGGGCATACCCGGAACCACTGCGGCAAGAAGCAAAAATGTGTGAGGTGTGCGGGACCCCATGAGGTGGCGCAGTGTCCCAGAAACAACTCAGCCCCATTAAAGTGCTGTAACTATGACGAGGCGAATCCCGCCTCTTACAGAGGCTGCGCGAAGTGAAAGGAGATCCTCGCCAGAATGAAACCAGCCCACGACAGTCTGCAGCCTCAGCAGAAGAAGCGACGCCAGAACGAGCCAATCCTGAGACCTGCCCCTCCGCCATCTACAAACGCCTGGCAGTACCAGCTCTACAAGCTGTTTCAGTACAGAAATGAAGACCCAGCTGCCCCCTCCACGTCGAGAGCGGCCCCCACCTCGTCAAGAACGGCTTCCACCACGTCGGAAGACACATCAGAAAATTATAGACGTAAGTACCTAGATCCTAGGCTAAAGTTTTTGACAAACGACCAGCGCCAAGACCTTGAATGTGGACCGAAATGGGTAACTGCCCTAGTCGATTTCTGCAGCCAAATGTGAATGGCTATAATATCTGGTAAACAACAAAAATGGTAGATCACTATATTCTAAATTTGAACTGCGATGGTCTCCTGACCAAAATAGATTTGGTAGAAGTGCTGATAGCCCTCTACTGACCAGATATTGTAGTTTTGACAGACACGAGGATGTCTACATTAAAGGTTATTCAACTGCCATTGAAAGGGTCACCGGTTACGGTGGTGTTATCATTGCAATACGCCTTGGTATTAATTGGAAGAAAGTGGCTTCATTACTGACTACAAGTGATCCCAGGCTTCACACCTGACAGCTAAGGTAAATTTGGGGAAATCCATTTACCTCACCGCTCTATACAGAAGACCGTACGTGTCTCTCCGGGAGTACTCAGCCTTGCTACACGCATGTACGCAGAGGTCTAACCGCTGGGTGGTGGGAGATCCTAATGCGAGACACACGATGTGGTATAATACCGCCACAAACAGGGTTGGGGGACTTCTGGTGAGAACGCCGTTTACGGTCGTTCACCTCCAGACGCTTACTTAAAATTCTTTTGAATTATCTCAAAAATTACTGCTCGGAAAATGACATCATTCCGCCAAAACAGACTGGTTATCAATCCAGTATGAGCGCAGAGCACCCCCTTCCGAAGGTACAGCCAGAAGTTAGCCATAACAATAATAGAAACATAGCCAAGGCTATGATTTCCATTGATTGCACCCAAGCATTCGACTCGGTGTCTCACGGGACACTGTCAAATGCTCTGCGACCGGGAATGCCCGGAACAACTCTATTCAATTCTGGCTAGCTTTCTAAAAAATAGATCGATGCGGGTGCGGGTGGGTGATAGCTTCTCCGAAGCTGTGTCACTGACCTGTGGAGTACCCCAAGGAGCCGTCTTATCCCCTGTAATATTCAACGTATACACGTCTGAGATTGTAGGAGCCCGATATAAAAACAGTTACTGCTTTCGCTGATGACATAGCGGTGTACAGTAGCAGCATGAATGCCAAGGTTGCTCTTAGGCAGGCTAAAGTAGCCTATAACCAGATCAGTGAGAGATTGGGGAGACTCGATATCTCTGTAAACGCGGGTAAGACTGACTGCGTTCTCTTTTCAAAAGGGAAAAAGTCCGCTACCTACTAGTTACGAGTGTAAATAGTAGGAACGGAGGAAAATTCACCAGCCAACAACCTAGTATATCTGGGAATTAAAATGGACAGACACCTCCATTTTAGTAACCATTTTACGAAGAAGTTGAAGCAAACACGCACTAAGTCTTACCGGCTTGCGCATTTATTGACTTCCCCCAATATATCAATGCGTCTGAAGCTACTGATCTACAAGAGTATACTCAGGTCTACTCTGCTCTATGGTGCACCGCTTTTTCGTTATCTGACGTATACGACAGCTCTGCCACTCCAACAATTCCAAAACGGTATACTGATGAAAGTGGCCAGAGGTTTTCATTCAAGCAGCGGTGCAACAGTGAGCTTCACGAGATCTTTGAGCTGCCTACGGTGGATGAATTCATCCAACGTAGACATATCAAATGTTACTCCCTGCAATACTTGACAAACCCGGTGTTTAACACGATAACCCCCGCTCCGTTCCCCCATCGATGGCAGGACGTTGTCTCGGCAGGAACGCTTTAGTCTTAGGTTCTAGTTGTAGGTTTAGTTTTTAGTTTGTTTTTCCCACATTTGTAAACTGAAGGTGAGCCCCATCACCTAGTATTTATACATTGCATTGTAATTTTAAGTCAACCTGATATTGTTATGTAACCCAACCTCCTTCGAATGCATCAGCGTATCGCAATAAGAGGAGAAATTGTTAAATTGAACTTTGTAATTGCATTGTAAATTGTTAAAAGTTTTATTAATAAATGGGTTTTGAAAAAAAAAAAAATATATAAATAAATAAAAAAAAAACCACGGTCATTGCCAGACGGAAGGGGTAACGTCGTGGAAGTCTGCAGGAATACTTTGATGCATGTGTTCGATATAAGCATACGGAGAATCAAAACTCTCGTGAAAGGCAAAAGAAAAAAAAAGGAGTAGTCTTTAAAGAAAAGTGAGGCGATAAGGCCCGAAAAAGCAAGTTCTCAACAGCAGATTTCGGCCATATTATCGAACACGTCAACTCTTTTCCAAGGGCATCTAAATAAATTCATAATGTACTTTGTGTAAGTACATTGTGATGTTTTTTATTAAAAAAAAAAAAAGATTACCAAAAAAGCTTAAGATTTCTTAAATTAGCACAACTTATCTCGTTTTTACTGATAAAGGTGTGTAACTTAGCAAGTTGATAAGTAAAAACAAACATTGCTTTACATTCATAAGAGGAAGGGAATTAAAAAAAATGTTGAAATAGTACTATGACTTAACCGATAATAAATAAAAAAAATTTGCTCAGCTTTATTTATCAAAAGGTTTCTGACAAAACAAAAAAAAAATTGAGTAACTTAAAAACAAATTTTTGCAACTCGGCCCGTTATCTATGTCTAGTATTCAACTTTTCAATCGAACCTGTCATAACCTTCCTCAATTATTCCAGCGAACTTCTTGTTTCCTGCTGTATCCTTCCGCATTTTACTGCTCTGGTTGTTTATTGTGGTCTCCCTCGTAATCTCGATGAAAAACCAAAACAAGATGTTTTAGTGTACTGTTTTCTTAAATTTGTCCTCGAGGTAATAAGAAACTTAAGCAACACTAGGTCTCGCTTAGAGGGGGGGGGGGTTAAGCCCCCTCATGCACACTTAAGAGCTGATTTACTTTCTTTATTGTGATACAATTACAATCTGCCTTATTAGGCAATAAGTAATTGTCATAAATATTCTCATTCATACAGTATTTACAAACAGCCTAGAGACCTCCCAAATCCACATGGTTCTCACCTCCCTCGCATGCGAAAGAGGAAGCGGATTCTTGGGAAGTCCCCCATGCAGCCGCGTCACCGGATGCGAGACAGCGGAATCTGACCAAGAGCGTGAGAGCCACAGACGCTCAGGACATGATTGGAGAAACTTGCCATTGCCAGGACTCGCACTGTCAGGTAGATAGTAGTAGGTAGTCCTTTAGAACTATGTAGCTCTATCGGTCATTCTCTTCCACTGTTTTCAAATCCTGTCTTTATAAATTTTGTTTGTTACTCTTAGTAATACCTGGAATACAAATAGATAAAAAGGGGTAAATAATAATTATCTCTGTCGATTACTCTAATGAAATATCTTCCCGTTTTTCAGACTCGATCGTTGGAAAACTCCGTGTGTGGATCACCGAGACAAGAAAAGGACGAGTCTATTAAGACAGAAGTTCTCCCGACTCTTTCTAGATCCGTTGGACCCAAAACATCGCAAGGTCAACGAATTGATGATAATGGCATTGGAATAATAAACGACGGAGCCTCGCGGAAACGTAGAAATCCATTTTCAAGTTTCGGAGACCACATAGCCAACAAGTTACTCAGGTATAACGTCAACACGCGCTCAGAAGTTGAATTCGCCATTAGTAAAATACTCTACGAAGCAGACATGGGAACGCTACGGCCTGCCTGTCGGCAAGATTCGCCCGTGTACGGACCATCAGCGCATTCCAATTTGTCTTCACCTCTGTAGAACACATATTTTGTCCAAAACCCCGACGTAGATAAGCGTTGATACACAAGGTCATTTCATATAATTGTTGTATATTTGTAATAACGTTATTAAAAGTGAAGAACCGATTATATTTCAATAAAACATATTTGTCTTTGAATTACATTGATTAATTCCCTTAGTACTTCTAACACTGTACATACAAACTTCTGGTAGGTATCATGGGACATTTCGTTATGAAGAAATAGATTTCAAACTCCGGAGAATCGCCGGTTGCTTAGAAACCGTAACGAGATTGCCAAACGAAAAAAGTTCGTTCGCTAAGAGAATGCCGCTGAAAAAATTGACTAGAGAAGTCATGAGTGGTTGCAAGGGAACGTTGGATAGTCCTACGCCACATACTTGTTATTAGAAATTTTGTTACAGTATATAATCTGGTAGCTTGTAATCAATTGTTAGAAAAAAAAAAAAAAATCTGATATAATTTCAGAATGGAACCACCCAAGTCTTGAGCAACTATCCATACTATGTGATTGCACTATTTATAATAAGTTTCTGTTTTCAGAATAAACAATATATAAAATCAGAATGTTATTCTAGATTATGATGTGAATAATGAATAAATGGTTTTCATTTGTTATTTTAAAACGAAAGTTGCCCAACTCTTGCCCCCCCCCCACTACTTAGAGGCGTTCTTTTGATGAACGGATACTCGTTGGCTCTCTCATATTACCCGGAGTCTATTGAGAAAATATTTAAATAGAATTTTTACCTTGAAGTATTTGAAGGTAAAATAAAGTCTCGTTTTAAATAAATGTTATTGTTTTCATTCTGTCACAAAAGGCCGTCAAAACATTATCCGGGATTAATGTTGGCGAGAGTGATCCGGACTAGGATATATACGAAATATATAAGTTATTGTACATTTATTTTATATATTTAGAATAAACTTTACATAATATTTGTTTTTTCTGTCAACCTTTCCCGAGCCGCGTGTTTCACCAGTGCCTTATGAGTATGACGTCGCGCTGTTCCACAAATTTATCCACAAAATAATAATAAAAAATAGAACTAGATATATATCCCTTATAATAAAAATAAATATTAAATAAACTTGTATATTCGTCAGTGGTTTTCGAATCGTCACTGACTGACTCATCTTCCTTTCCTTTTAACAAGATCTGTAATTTCTTCATCTGCTAACTCTTGTCCGACGTCACATGTCACCCACTCTACAACTTCAGGGTCAGTAATGTTATCGCAGACAATAGCAGTTAGTTCGCTACCAATGTTGTCATCTTTTGTCGTCTCTGGGATTTGATTGAACAGTTTGTTCCGACATTTTGAAAGCGTTGAAATTTTGATTTTGAACGCTCAATTTGAAGGATATGGTAGAGCCTACATTATTTGTATGTCACAGGACAAAATGATCGCTACTCACGAATCGACCAGGTCACCTCCGTCCATTAGGTAGATTGATATCTTCAATTTCGTTTCGAAAAGGTCAGTATTAATACATAAATGGATATGACCTTGAGGACTGACTGAATTATGAATACAAATACAATAACATATATGTCTTTGCGCCTAAAAATTACAGATGAACAAAGATATAGTTAGTATGATAATTTGGAAGTAATGTTTGATCTAAATATTTCTTTTGAATTAAATAAAAACATACAAAAAGCAATAATATAATCAAAATTTTTTTAGATGACTATCGATAAAAACACAATAATTTAAAAATGTCACTTATCTACTCATTCTGGAATGAACGATCTGCATTTGTGAAGATTCTAGAAACAATAAAACAGTTTAGCCAGAGGATTTTTATCCTTGATTTTTAGATCGTTTATAAAATCTGAAGGATTTATTTCTGAGGTACGTGTAAAAATAAAATAATGTTTAGAAGGGTGTTATCAAACGGATCATGGTGAAAGCTATATTTAATTCTAGGTACAATTGACGGATGGGATTATCTGGATAGTAAATATTTCAACAGGGCGTATAACAACAAAACGACTTTTTTTGACAGACGTTTTAAGGATTAGAAAATTAATTTGTTTGAAAATGTTCCTATTGATATTGTAACAGAATCATTGTTAATTTTCTAAAAGTAGGTGACTCTGAGTGGTTAGCACTAGGCGTCACTTTTTCAACCTCACATTCGGTTTTCTTAACCGGATTACTCTATCTCTTATTGCAAGTAGCCGCTCATTTATCCTCACGAGGCTGAGTGAACCACAAAAAGAAACAAAGTCGTTGGGAGACCATCAGGGTCTCGCAGCATACTAACCACTAGGACTACGAGAGTGCCCTTCTGTGCTACAGTAAGAAAATTATTTTATCAATGGTATTTTTTTTCTCTTTAAATAGTGAAATGGTGACACATTCTAGCCCGACACTCTCTGATGAACGTTCAGAACCTCTTCCATGTAGGCTAACCTTGGACATCTGATGATTGATTACATCACTTCAAATATATCCACTTTTTCTCTTTAAAAGGAGGTTCCACGCTATAACCACACAATCCGAGGTCAGTCAGTTGGGAAAATAATAAAAAGCTGGGGTAAATTGCACAATGACAACCCATTTTGACACAATGGCCTTTGAAACTGTCATTCGTCGGATCTGAAGGCCAAATAGTCAACAATGGTTCTTCATGCCTGTTATACAGTCAACTCACGATAATTATAAACTCAAGGGGCTAGAGAAAAATAAAATATTAGAGTTAAATGTTAATTTTAGAAAAAGTACGACACAGGTCTTACCGGCTTTACCACTTGCTAACTTCGCCCAACTTGTCGCTTCGTCTCAAACTGATGATATATAAATGTGTCCTCCGGCCAGCTATATACTCCCTTGACTGACAGCTTAAAGTATCCAACAATTCAATATGGGATCAAGAGGAAAGTTGTCCGACATATCTCTGGAGAGAGGTTAAAGAACGCTGACCTGCACCCGATGCTTGGCGTGCCGTCGCGACGTGTTGGGTGAGTTCATCCACCGGAGACACATCAAGTTTTTTGATTCGTTGCAGCACCTAACAAACCCAGTGTTGAACACTATGACCCCATCACCCCTCCCGCATCGATGGCAACGGACTGTCGGGGAAAATTAGGTTATGATTTTGTTGTTCGATGCGAGTTAATTTTAAGTCTATGATTCATAAGGTGAGCCCTATCACTTTTTAAACATATATAGACAATGGATATATGATGTAAATTATATCTTTGTAACAATCGCAAATCACAGTGTAAAATTATATAAAATGTATCCAAGCTAAAGGACATATAATGACCTATTGTAAATAGATTCATCTATGTAGTCTATTTCCATAATTCGATTTTCATAATTTATAATAACAAGGGGATGTGAAGGAATTTTTTTTTTTCTTTTGAGTGAGCGACTTCCAACTAGCATTATCCAGTAAATTTTCAAATATGATGAGAGCTGAGAAGAAATCATCACTTGTTTCCGCTTTGAGGGCAGTTATATAATGCTCATAATATCTTAAATTTTTAGTAAAAACGTGTACCTCAGTTGAGACTTATGGTCGCCTTGTTTTTTGTAAGTAACCCCTTCCTGTTCCCTGAAATCATACCCCTTTCTTACCTGCTTAGAGCCAAGACACCCTCACTTGTGTCCAAGTATTCAACAGAGTATGTTCTAACGCTGTAACTGATTAATATTTGTATATATACCACAGTTTTGATTGTAATTCATAATAAAGTTTTTTAAAAGACTCTCCTTTACAAGATTGTTTAGCTGGGCGTAAGAGCGTAACTTATATACAGATGACATCGCCTCGCTCAAAGTGGTTGTTCTTCGTAATATTCCTCGTCCTCATCGCGACAGTCCAGCAACTGTTAGGTCAAGGTTGAAGTCCCGCCCCCCGAGTCCGGCCAGTGATGGCTGTTCAGCGTTTTCTGTTTTCTTATCAAACCAGAACTTTCTGTGGCAGTTATAAAGGGCGGCAGAGCTGACATTTTTCCAGGCCTAACCAATAATAACGGTTATAGTGGTCAAAACTGTGATGTTATCCTTCTCACCTTTGTCCACGATGGCGCTCTCTCCGCAGAATGTTTTTAAACGTGATGGCGTTACGTTTTTTTTTTTAAATTTTAGATCCACCCCTCATTTGCTGCAAATCCTTCAATCCCTAGAGACTGAGCAGGAGGCATTTTCTTTTAACATGAAACCACCCACCCACGGGAAAGTTTCGTCCTCTACGCTGATTAATCCACTTATCCAAGCATTCCTCAAGACGGGGAAAGTCACCCTGGCGTGACCTTTTTATTTCTGTGCCTGAGACACGATCTTTATTTTTTTAAATCATCGACAAAGTAAGTAGATAATAAAATGTCGGACTGTTTTGCAGCATCTTTTTTTTTTTTTCCAAAACACCACTCTCCACAGCTTCAATAACAAGAATTGTTTTCATGAATTGAAAGACACTCCTAGAGATTATTTCAAATTTCACACAGAATGAAAAAAGACTGAAATCAAGAGGTGGTGTAATCAGGGGATTTAAACAAGCGAAACCAATTATGTAAGTGGGGGGGGGGTTATCAAATTATAGAGAGTGGGGGAGGGCCTGACTGGAAATTATTAAGTATTAGCGAACAAAATGCCGTTGCTACAACTTCAAATTAACCAGTGGACCAAAACGCATTGATTTATTTATTTTTTTTTTAATTTATCGAATATTTTTTTCAAAGGACAGGGAAAAAAGTTCAAATTATCGACAGTGAAATATCGCCTTGTGATTATAAGAACTTCTGCCGGTGATAAATTGTTTATTTACGAAATGGCCTCATCCCTTTAACTCGTGAGAGGTTAACTAAATATTTTATACACTATCAGCAACATGTTTTCCGAACGGCCAGTAGGATTGTGAGGGTAGTTTGAAGATGGTGACAGCTCTTGTCAGCGGTTGTTGATTGTATTTTTTAATTGTTGCCCCTTATTGTTGGTTTTGAAGTTTCGTTAGGAATGTCTCTGTTCAATCCGGACCGTATACATCTATTGCAGAAACTTTCAGTTCATAACAGCGATGTCACCACTTGTGATTTCAGTAAATATTTATACCTAGCTACAGGTTCAGGGTAAGTTACTGTTTTCCTTTGTCAAAACTCCTCAATTATATTTTCATCTATATATTTTTTTTTTTTTTAAACGATTCATTTAATTCCAGTGATAAAAAAGTTGTTGTTTTCGAATGGAAGCAAGGTTTGGGCTTTGCAGAGACCAGCTATTCACCTCTCATCGGCCATAAATACTCGGTAACTTGTGTGAGGTTTTCTCCGACTCACCTTTTAGCCACTGCGTCAGTCGATGGCCATACTATTCTTTGGGATGTTAAGGTAGTAAAAGATTCATTTTGTCGCTATCATAACATGCTATGAAGAGTAGAATATAAAATGTTTTTACTTAATGTTACCAGGACGGACGATGTATTCATACACTAGTCCAGACGAGTGGGTTAGGAGTAAGAGTGTTGACTTTTTCTAAAGATGGAACTTTGCTCATAAGTGCTGGTGAAGGGGGCACTTTTTGCCTTTGGTCGATTCATCCGAACTCTGTGTCCCTTCTCAGGTAAGGAAGACCCCTTAGAAAAATCTTGCATGGTTGCTGAACATTGTATTAGAGTCTAGTTTGGTATTTGGTTACTTTTCTGATAATGCTCCGTCAGCTTAAAGATGTGTTCATATTCACTGATTGGGCCATTTATAGTAAAACAGTTGTTCATTTGATGGAAAGACTTACAAAAATAGATAGAAAACTTTCTGTTATTATATAAATAAAAAGGAAAACTTCGCCTATAATTTGGTCACATATATTCAGTATATTTATTTATAACGTGAAGAAATACAATTCTTATTATATGCCAAAAGTAATTTTTTTTAAAATTTGTAATTGCATGTGAACATTTACTTAGAATTTAGTTTGAATTATAATCATTATATTAGTTGAGAAAGATCAAACCATTGGGCTTTCATTGAGTTTACCTGTTCATAGTTTGTAATATAACCTTCTTGAGACACAAGAGTGAAGCTGTTATATGCCTGTAGTAGCACTAAATTTTTAATATTGCCTTGAATTATGCAACCTTATCATAAATAATCAATTTCCATTGAAATACACAGAAAACCATAAATTGTTTATCCTTTCCTTCAATCAACTGAATTGTCATTAGTGTCACGGCTCAGCTAAGTGAACATATCTTTGAATTGTCATTAGTGTCACGGCTCATGAACGTATCTTTGAATCTGAGGCTAAATTGATAAGAAACCTTATTTGCAATGGCATGTTTTGATGTTATTAATTCTTTCAAAACTTATTAATTAATTATAGGATCATATCTATAGAAAAGTAATCAATCAGAAAGAGTGGTAAAAAATAAATAAACTGTGTTAAGATATTTGTAAATTTAATTATGCTAGCTAATTCATATATTGGCTAATGATTAGTGTAACCCTAAATTGTTGATGGTGTACTGGTCAGACTCACAGCCCTCTATGAGAAATTAAACAGTAAATATCTAATTGAGTAAAGAAATGAATTGTCCATTCTAAAATCAAAAAAATTAAATAATGGTTATGAGGATCATCCTAGCACCAACTCTGCTAGAACCCAATGCCATCCCCCAAGAGACATCACATTTTTTAAAATTAATACCTTAAAGGGGGTGGTACTGACATTTACAAATATCTAAACGATGAAAGCTGGAATTTTTCTCTCCGTCTGTTAGTCACTGTGCTTTTTTAATGTCACCATAGAGTCGCACATTCAAGGCCCATCTGAGCAGTTTGTTTAGCAATAAAAATAGGAAAAAAAATTTAATTCTTGTTAACAAAAAATAAATAGTACATCACAAAGACAAAAGAGTGAGTAAAATAAAGTGCACACTTCAGTTAGAAAATAAATGCAAACCTTCGAGAAAAACTGAACAGTAAATAAATACATCAACTGTTACAAAAATAAAGAATATTTTTGATAAGTTATACTTAATCTTTTTCTAAACAAAATGTGGATTACTGATTCAAATAATCATGTATGAGCCTCGTTTCAGGGCGATGAACGGTCACGATGATGAAAGTATACAAGGAACCGCATTCTCACCAGACAACAATATAATTGTTACTGGTGACGTTACAGGTATTACTTGTTTGTTTTTTCCTTCTCATTTATGTTTGTAATTCATATTTACATAATTATTTTCTGTTTGCATTTAAAGGCAGTTATAGAATATGGTCGTTGGAATCATTGAAAGACAACCAGGACAGTAGTCTTATTCTTATAAGAGATGCGCACGATCTTGGAATCAACTGTATGGAATTTTTACTGCAATACAGCGTTATTACGAGTAAGTTGGAAATAAATGGCTACAGTTTATGAACCATCTTTTTCGAAGGCATATTGCATGAATGAAGGGCCTTAGCTCTCTGTTAGGTAGAGATAACCATCACAGTTATGTCAATCAAAAATTGATTATTATTGCTAATTGTAGATGAAGATAATGCAACTCAGTTCGAATATACAATGTACAGTTGCGGAAACGATCACAGTATTGCTGTATGGTCGATCATTTTACTATGTGGTAATAAAACATCTGGAGAGAAAATTTGTTATTCAACCTTACAAAAGCGTTTGACAGGGCATTCTGCAGCGGTCAGTCAGATCAGAATTTCGCTCAACAGCAGTATTTTAGTCTCTACTTCAATTGACAAAACTATCAGGCTGTGGCAGGTAATTTCCAAAATTAATATGTATATTTGTGTGATATTTAAATATTTCATAAATATTAAGAATCTTTTTGAGCTAATTTTATGTCATTACTGGCTAAAGAGAATTTATGTGGGGGGGGGGGGGTGGACCTGGGACCATCTGGTTCCCATTCTGACGCTCTTAGCAGCTAGGATATCTATGCACGACTGACAGCCATGACACTATCTATTCTAATCGATTTAATTAACTTTTTTTTTCATTGCTGGCTACGTATTTAACAAAAATATGCTTGATATGTAACCTATACTACAAATATATATATCTGATTACATTCTTTATAATTTCTGAGTCAATATTTACAGTTTTATCTCTTTGCTATGATTTGAAAAATTTTAATATATATTTTTTTGTTCTTAGTTACCGAGCAATAAATGTGTTAGAATTTTAGAAGGCCATTCAAGATACGTCACTTCTGCTGCATTTTCTGCCGATCTCTCACTCTTAGTTACTGGTAATATATATTTTTTTACTGATGCATAATGTTATTTAATAGTAATTACCAATAGACTCTTTTGTAGCCAAAATAATTTGGGTCATAACTGTAAAAATTTTGTTTTAAATGATTAACTAACTAAAGCAATGTGAAGCCTATTAGCTTATCGGTATATCTAAAAATGTTAATGGAAAATTAATATTAGAAATATTAGTTGACGTTCTATATTTTCTTATGAACGTTTGGTTATTTAACTGCTAAGTTGATAATGTAAACTCTACTGATGGGGGGGGGGGCCTGTGCTTATTTTAAAAAGATCAGGGCCAATCCTTTAGAACCATCTACAACCACATATGCAGGCAATAACTTGCATAAATTTCATCAAAGGGTCAGGTTACGTTTATTTTGTGTTTTGGGACAGTTTGAGAAAATTTGTTTCGTTGATTTTTTTTATAACTTTTTGTTAAAATGATATGGTTTTACTCAGATAATTGTCATAGTGGGCAGTCTTCTCTTTATCGAATGAAATGATTTCTTTCTTCTTGTTTGTAAATGTAAGTGAACATTTATTATAGAAAGAAGATATTGTTACAACAATTTATCTTTCATATATTTAAATTATATATTTTTTATTTTATAATTTATATTTTATTTTTATTTTTTATATTCAACTTTTACTTTATCTTTAGGTTCTGTTAATAAAAATAGGACAATTCTGGCAATAGGAATAATTGTTTATTCACACACATTTATCTAAAAATTGATATACAAATAATTACGTACGTATATAAAACAATATTGTCAAAACTAAATTTAAAATTACATTAATTACTACATAACGTTATACTGTTAAAACCAAATTTAAAATTACATTAATGGCTACATAACGTTATACTGGCCAGTATTTCTATGTGATATTCTTCGGGTGGTTCGGATTGTCTTCTTAAGCGTCCCTGTTCTATGCGTACCGGTGAAAGTGCGTGGGAGCCGGCCTCATGGTGGTCATCTCCGTCGGGTCGTGGGTGCCAGAGTGACCTTGTTGCGTCTCTGTGCTGGATCGGATCAATGAGAGCGAGTCTGGCTCGAACCCAGCCTTATATACCTTTCCGCTGCCTTATTGATCTTTCAGCTCGTTCAATGCCAGTTGTCGGATATTATTACTTTTCTTGCTTTGAATTTAATAAAATAAAATATTTATATTAAATTATTGATATTATTTACATTATACATATTAATGATAGATTCAACGCAACGAATAGTGTTTAACATTCGTGAATCGTGGTATACGAGTCGTATATTGTTCATCAACGCTTGCTAATTCCGAGTTTATTTTAAAAACACCATCAAAAATCGCACCATTAAAATATCACAACAATATATGTCATTACACCGAATATCCTTTCTATTTACATTCTATATAGACGTGGTACCTAGGTATTATAAATGCCTCCTCGTCTTGGCATTGATGTTACCAATGAAAAAATAGCAAATGTGGCAGATTTTAACAAGTTACAGTATTATGGCTAGTATGATAACGTTTAGTTAAATATTTGCAAGCATTTTTTATTTCTATAACAAAAGCTTTTTATCAATCTTAAGTATTGAAACAAGCATACACTTCCAGATTTTATGAAAAACTCAATTTGTTTTTTGGTACTAAATGTGATTTTATATATATGTATATTTAATAAATGTATAGTGTACTGAAATATTATATTCTGGTTTAGATATTCGCAAAATAATTTTTGGTATGTTTTTATTTTGTCTAGGGTCTAATGATAGAATGGTTTTTGTATGGGATTTGACCGGAATGTTTGGAATTGATTCAGAAGTTCCTGGGACAAATATACCTCCTGCGCTTATCTCAGTAATATCACTTTTTAAAGAAAATATAATGATTTGAATTTATGAATTGTTTTATTTATTTTTCATAGGATTTCATACAAAAAAATCTAATGATAATTCTTTTAGAATGAAGAAGTTATTGATGATAAACGTGAGAACATGGGCGCGATCCAGCTGGTAAAAAAGCTTATCCCACATTCGAGTTCTGTTAATTCGTGCCACTTTGGTCCTTCACTATTTATTTCTGGTGGAAGGTAAGGTGTCTTCTTATTAATTGAGCTATCCAAATGGTTTCGTAATTGGCCAAAATTTTATATCTTCTGTTTTAAATTCACTTTTCTTATTTAGTAATAAATTATTATATTCACTTATTTTTTAAATTTATCTTCTTCAATAATACGTGAATAGATTTTAAATGCAATTATTATACTTAAATAGATTTAGTAATGATACTTCTAATTACATATTATGCCATCCGTTGACTATGAAACCTCTTCTTTTTTAAATGAATATAACTTTGAATTTAAATTAATATTTATAATAAAGATTATTCCTACTTTAGATTAAAATATGTCTGATTTATAAATATGATTGCAATATATTTTTGTAACATTTACAGTGATAGGAAGATATCAATTTGGAAATGGTATGATAGGACTTTTGACCTTCATAAAACCATAAATGAAGCACATAGATATTTGATTCATCAGGTCGAACTGAGTCCTACAGAAAAAACTCTAGTTTCCGCTTCTCTTGATGGAACGGCAATCATTTGGGATACAAAGGTAGTCATTAAAAATTATAATTAGCTATGTAGAAATAGTATTTATTAAAATTGGTACTAAGATCAAAGGACACCCAATGTAAGTACTATTTTATTGTAATACATTTATTGTTAATTGGTGTGCCTCCCTCAACTATGGGTATTTAAGTGACAACTGGTCATATATTGAGGTAAAGCAAGAGTTATTACCATTTTTCTTTTACAGTGAAATCCCACTTGCACTGGCAATCCACTTAGCACTATTTATTTATCTATGTTTATTGCTACTGTTTTAAATATTGTTTTCAAGATTCTTTGTCCTTGGTTGGTCCCTGGGACTCTGAAGTGTAGAAATAACAAAAGATGATTTTGATTGATCCTGTATACAAATTAAAATATAATTTATTGTATTAAATATGTTTGCATTATTTGTTTTATAGAGTGGGGATGTGAAAAAATCTGGTTTTCATGTTAGTGGCTCCGGGATCCGCTGTGCTCGGTTCTCACCAGATGAAGAGTTGTTAGCGGTTGGAAGCGATGATGATAAAGTATCTTTGTATTCTGCTAAGTCCTATGATCAAATCGGGTACTTGTGGCTTTTTTTTTTATTTGTCTATGTATTTATTTCAATTATTTTGATATTTAAATGAAATGGTTATTATGGTTCTTTTTGTTTTCAGAAGTACAACTTGTGATGACAGCGGGGTGGTTTGCATTGCGTTTAGCCCAGGCTCTGATGTTCTGATTGTTGGTACAAGTGATGGGCACATACACTGTTTTCCGACCAGTCCCTTCTCTTCAACACCATTCTTCCTACTTGAAAATGCCCATGATCTTGGTGTCACGAGCGTAGACTTTGCTGCAATATCTCATATGCTCAATATTGGTAGGATTTTTAAGTTTTTCTGACAAATAAAAGAGTAATAAACTTCAAAATGTTATTGGCTTGAGAGAAAAGCGCGTGCACAATATCAAAATCTGGGTTCAAATCCCAATGATTAAATAAAATGGTGGCTCCATGTCAGTTGAACCTCGCACCTTCTTTCCTATTTAAAGAAAGGTTAAAACACTGCCGACATGTCTGAACCATTTCATTTTCCAATCGTTAATACCAATCCTTAGTGCCTGTGGGCCATTTAATAAAAGTCCCCTTAAATGTTCAATGTTAAATATTTTTAACAAAATTGTAATCCGTAGAAACTTATAATAATATTGCTGCAATAACTGATAACTTTTTTGTGACGATGTTTTAAAAACTTAATTGATATTAATCATTATTAATTATCTTATAAAATTGCCCTCATTTACTATATTATTCCAGGTGAAAGCAGAAAAGACAAATACGAAATTGTATCAGGCGGTATGGACTGCTATGTTAAAGTGTGGAATTTGAAATTTTCTGAAAAATCAATGACACCTGTTTGGACTCTGACTGGTAATGACTTTTTGTATTATGTTATTATTGTTAATTTTTAGGGTTTCCTTAATTCTTTTTCAAAAACTATAAATCATTAAGTTTTCTTTTGTCTGGTCTGTGTCTCAGTTCTGGTTTTTGTGAGGGACCTTCAGATATTTATTTCAAATGGTAATTACATTTGATGATGTGATTTCATTAAAAATACAGCTATATTTCTATAAAACACAACCGAATGTATTAATTACTTGTCAAGAAAAAAAAATCAATTTCCCTAGAGCATTAAATTAAAAATCTTGACGTTTTGACTAACGATACATAGTTTATATTTTGTCTTTTAAATCTATAATTAGGAAAAGTCTCAACTGTATCTGTAACTGTGTTATTTTAATACATAATATGTATTTTGCATGATAGTTGCTACGATGCTAAAAATAAAAGCATCTCCTTAATAATCTTTTACTCAGTACAATTAGAGAGTCGGTGATTACCAAGGGCGTGGGCAGTGTATCCAGGGATTTTGAGCGATAATTTAACAAATATCTTAAATAATTTCAATCGAGCAGATTATCTGTGGTTTTCGATTAACCAGGTCAATATAGTTACCCAGCATAACCGGTGCTCTTCTGTGAATAAAAATAAATATTTTGCTATCATACTAAAGTTATTATATTACATTGCTACTTATGTAGGGTATCGAGATCTACACATGTTGATAAGTAATATGTGTTTGGACACTCCTGACTTGAATTTTGCCTCTAAAGTATTTTATTTAAATTGTTTTTAATTTAATAAATGAGCAAAATCAGTACATAATATGATTCCAGGACATGGTGGGAGTATAACTTGTGTTCGATATTCACCAAGATTGGCTGAGCTACTGGCGTCTACATCTACTGATAAAACGTGTAGAATATGGGATTCTGTAAGTACTCCTTGTACCTTAATATGAATTATACCTAGGGTAAATTTATTTCTTTTGTTTTCATAAAAGTTTTGAAAATTAAAAAAGCCATAATTACTTTTTATTTTTAATTATCATTTAAAATACGACACCAATCATATTATGTGGAAACCTGTTAAATATAAATATTAAAAATTATTGCTTTTTTTCCTTTAAAGTGGATGATTTCTATTGTTAATATATCTCTGAAAAAAATACAAGCTATTTATTTAGATTTATTCCAAATAATTAATAATTTTGGCAATACTGATCTATTTTATAATATCAGATTTTTTCAATTTTTTTTTGCTCCATATCCCCTTGTTACAAATTTATATATGTACAAAATATTGTACAAACGAATATATTTACAATTGCTTCAGTGTATTTCCTGTAGCTTGGCCTGCATTTTATACACTTCGCCTTTTTTCTCTATACTAAGAAATAATGTTTTTGTAGGTTATGCACTTACATTTATATGAGGCATGTGCTTTATTATATACCTATATACATATAAATCTTAATTGTTTTATGATCTAGTATTCAGGGGAGTGCCTCTACTTGGTTGAAAGCCATGAAAGCATTATGACTTGCTGTGCCTTCTCACCCGATGCTACCCTTTTAGCCACTGGTAAGTCACACATTGCCAGCCATAAGCATATATCCCAATGAATACATCCATTTTGAATCTTAATTCACCGTTAACTATGAATTCTTTCAGTTTTATATGTGATTGCACAACTAACCAAGTTTTATTATGTCGGTAGGATCTATGGATAAAAGTGTATCTATTTGGGCGTTACCAAAGGATCTTGCTTTCCAGCTGTTTGTATCAAGCAGATTGCGCCCAAGCCATCAGAGTGAGGTAAAGTTATAAATTCATCTATATTACCTTCGAGGATAGTAGGGCTGTCATATGGTACAGTGATTAAGATCTGGGTTCGATTCCTTAAGCGGACTGTGAAATTACTCTCAACTGCCCGTTAATGTATTGTTTCATCTGGAAATTGTTGGTTTAGAGTCTTAAACTAAAAAAGCAACAACTTCTATTTTAAACAAAATAGGCTCCATTACAATCAATCCACTTTTGTCAACTCGTTAAGAGCTTTTCCATACACACGGACTGTAAATTAATATCCTTAGCATTTACGAATTATTACAGAGTAGTCTAGATGAGGTAAAGTCTCATATCCAAGCTCCCATAATTTCGTTCAAATGAATTGGTCCTTTTAATTTACCAAATTGGGTTTGAGTACTGCAAATTTTTGATGAATTGCATCAATAAGGAATTGGGTGCAATACTTCTGGATAGTGATGGTTTACCTGGATTTAAAAGACTGAATTGATTCATTCCAAAAAGAGCAGAAATCTTTGATGAGGTTGGTCTTTATAGCTGAAATCTCCCGGAAGTTTTTGGACCACGGTAGAACAGTGGAATCACACTGGCATCGCTCGAAACTTCATCAGTCTTTGGAACCCGTTATGACAAAGTTTGAACTCTTGAAAAGAAATCAAATACAAATAACGCTTGGACGTTTTAGTAATGGCTGAATCAATGGCAAATAGCAAACAGGAACCTTGGTGAACAAAAATTATTGTTTGAAAGAGGATTAATTAATGTTGATATTATGATGCTCATATGTAAGAATTATTCATCTTATATATACAGTTCATAATATAGAAGTTTATACTGAAGAAAATCTGAAATCATGCATTATTTTCTAGACAAGCCAATATATGAAATTGACACTTATGGTTTTTGATTTATATAAATATTATTAGCTATATTGATTGTTCTATGTTAACTATAGGAAGTTTTGGCTGATTGGCTGGAGCAAAATGGCATTTCATCTTCTATAGAGCTTACCAGCTCAGAAATATTAGAATCTCCAATAGAAGAGCTATTGGACAGGATCGGCATAGGTAAATATCTTTAAAACACTACTAGTTATAACCGCTATAATCTAGATGTAATATTAGTTAACACGTTTCAACTTGTATCACTATTTACTACTTTATTCTTAATAACTAAAACTATTGACATTATATTTTATTTATCTTATTATGCTATGTATTGGTATATTAATTATGTCCGTGCCATTAGCAACTTATTGTATTAATCACAATTATTTAAAAAATAAAACGGTTTTCCCTCTTTTTTATATATTTTTTTTAGAAATTAGGTTAAAAATAAATATCTTTGTACTATTCAGATGATGAAGAAAAGAGAGCTGAAACTCAAAAATTGATAATGTCTTTACGAGATGAACCTCCCGATGACTTTGTTTGCCCCATTACTCATCACATCATGCGAGATCCAGTAATAGCACCAGGTAGGTTATAATTATTTATATAACAACACTAAAGCTAATGATCACAATTCGACGAAGATGGGTACATTATTCCTGAAGTTCATAAACAACACCGGACTGTCCTGACCTATCAATTCTGATTTACATTTATCAATCTTTATTTACGTGATCATTTTATCTATTGTGAATATTAATGTATAATCGGTTTACAGAAAATTTTTATGGCTGTATTGTTGCTCCGAATCAGAATTCTAATTAAAAAAAAATCATGATTTTGTAAATACAATTTAAACGATAAATAACTATCGTTTGTTGTCGTTGTTGTCGACTGTACTGCCAAAAGTACTAACTAGTGTCAGAATGTGGCAGAAAAAAATGCGAACTGTAGTGGATCAGCCCCAATCGCTCGTTGGTTGGGATATTTCCTTGTTTGGAGTGGTTGTTACTAGACTGTTACATTTGTCGACATTTATTTTGGTTTTCTGATTCGTTACTTCTTTATCTCAAGTAACTGCTCAAAACTGAACCCATACAATCCCACCGGTGTTAATTTTAAATTATTTTTGGCATAAGAGAAAAATAGTGCCATAATCAACATTTGAACGTTCTGGTTTTACTTTTTTAATATTCTATTGATCTTTCACTTCTCATCAACACATGTATTGTTCAGCGATTAACATCAGTACTTCCCTCCAGCGATTGTTTAACAAGATTTTGGTTATTGTGTAATGTTGTGTTTCTCCAATTTCCTTCAACTAAATTGGACAAACTCAATATAAAATGGCCTTTTACGGCTATACAAATGAATAAAGAATTAATAAGTTATAATAGTTACATAGTTGTTCTTTCGCTTGTTTCTTAGGTATAAAGTGGGTTTATTGGCAGCTTGAGTTGCTTCTTGTATATTATATTTTCGATGCCTTAACTGTCTTGACTGTGTCTAATGATGCCCACTTAATAACATTGCCTACAATGAACAGACAACTGACCATCACAATGTCCCAAACACCAACTAAAGCCATCTACCTCCACCAATGTACATACATTGACTGACAACCCAACTCTTGCTTCCACACATGGCATGTGTTGTTTGAAAACATTTGCTAAAAGAAAATATGGAACCCTAAGCCTCTTCTCACCATGACCTCATCATTCCAATATTATGTATTTCATTATTACTTATTTATTAACTATTTTTTACCAACCCAAGTATTATACTACTAAAATATTGTCTATTTTGTTAGACGGCTACAGGTACGAGAGAAGTGCAATCGAAGCCTGGATAGGAAGCGGAGAAAAACGAAGCCCTATGACAAACGAAGACTTTGATGTTGTGACACTTGAGCCAGACATCGAATTGAAGAACAGAATCGCTGAGTATCTGCGGGAATAGCGAAAAGCTCCAATCTATACAATCTATTTTTCCTCACAGATAGATAGATAATGTTAAATATTGTGTGTCACACTCAACCGTAAGGTACTCTGCTGTGTGATTTTTAAATTTTACTGAAATATTAATATTGTGTGTTGCACTTGAGGTACTAGGCGTCGTTCAAATATTTTCATAATGGTTCCTTTCAAGTGTGCTGATTAAATTAGAATTCAAAAAGTCTTATCGATCGAAGTTGAGATTAATATTGAAAATTAAATCTAACAAGATTAGAAACTTTTCCACATCTCGCATTTCATTTTAAAGTTTTCTCATAAATTAGCATAACAATATTTTTCTACTGTTTAAGACTGCTTGTGAGAAACAAGCACATTGTTACTATTTTCTCTAATGATCTCAATTGAAAAAAAAAATACCAAGTATAATAGAAAACAAAAATATATTTATTTATTTTTGTTTGTAAATATCCTTCTTTAAACCTTCTCAATCATTTTATTTGTTTAGCCTAAAATAATAATTGATTGTATGTTACAATATGTATTTATATTCATTAGTAATAATTAATTTGGAATTATGGATATACTATATATAGCACATGATCCTAATGGTGGACTGATCCTTCTTCAGGGAACTAGCAAACCTCCTTACCGGATTAACAAATAAATAGCTTGAAGAGGTTTGAACAAGATTATTTGCACTATACTAAACATTATATACAATCAGGTAACAAAAGTTTCTCAAAATTATTTTCTTTTACTTGGTCAGTTTCTTCATTTTAGATCACAATAAATTTTGTATTTGCTCTCATCACTTATCATAGTGTTCATTTTACCACCACTTACATTAAATCATCTTTAATAACACTCTTAACAAGCCTTCTATATCATCTTTCCGGTAGTTATCGAAAATAAGATATTTTTATAAAACAGTTAGATCTAATAAAAAAACATTGGATTATTGCCAGTTGTGAAATAAAAATAGTTATATTTTTATAAATGTTTCTACACATCGAATATATAGTCTTTGATAAATAATAAATCAACTATCGAAGCGAAAAGCAAAACCTTTCATTACTAATTAACAGAACTGATGATGAACGAACTTCCCTTACTTTTGCTAGTATCTCGAAAAAATTTACACTAAGACCTTGCTGTTTGCAAAGGTTAGTTTTTTAATAAAATCAGATGCTGTAGGAGTTTTGAGTAATACAACAGAGATCAGACTGTTAAAAACGTTAATTTGAAAATTGTTGATGCATAAAATCGTACATACTTGTTCTAATTTTATTTAAATATGTTTGTTGTGGTAGGACATTTTCTGATGCAATCCTCTACCAAATTGCAAAATTTACTCACTGAATGTAGAATTCTATAGACATGGTTTTAATGTGAATTGTTTTAATCAGTATTAATAAAAAATCTGGTGTCATATAAAGCCATATAACACTAAGATGATGCTGAATATCATGTGGAAATGTTGCAAATCATCTTGCGTCGGCTAATGGAAATATGCAAAGCTTTAAATTGCAAATAAGTAGAAATCGTAAATGGCAAGGTTTTACTGAACTTTTCTTAGCGTGGTAGCATATTCTGTGATTTAAGTAGTTCTGATATTGATATCTGAAATATGATCAGTGTTAATTGTATGTTTATTTTGTATATGATACATAAAATAATGCGATTTATTATTAGTAGTACTGAGGTTTTTATTCTAATTAAACTATTCACATATATGAATGGATTAAATTGATTTAATTTTTTATAGTTACATAGTATTATTGTATGAAATACTTTAATAATTTATCTTAACCCGCTGGAGAACGGGGGAAGCACAGTAGCGAATAATCATTGTGGTCTATTTAATCTCAAAAAATAGAAGACACTTTATATTTATTATTTGTGTCACTGAACTGTTTATTCAGCTCTTAAGTTTTATGATTGTTATGTATGTTACATGAAAGCTGTTTTTTTTTATCTATTGGCGATCCTTAACTGACTTTATGTCATTCGGGCTTTACAAAGGCCGGTAGTTTGGTTCTTTTTTGAAGTTTAACAAGATTTTGGCGGACCGCAGTTGGCTATTTGCAGATTGCCTTTTTCTAACACTCATAGCATTGGGAGGTAATTTTATCGCAAATTGAAATTAGTTAATTTATGTATATCCTAGATGACATTTTTAAATAAAATAAAATTCTAATTTAATTGTAATGAAACTTACTGTTATTTTTACTAATTTTATTTCATAATTACATGTAACTTTAATCATCTTTACTAGAAAATTTGAAAGTCTTTGGCAAAAAATTTATATTCTTTACTTATATCAATCAATATATATATATATATATATATATATATTGATTGATTTATTGATTGATATATATATATATATATAAGTTGTTTTAATTATGTATATACATAGACCGTTTAGGTAATTTTATTGGCCTTAACGACTATATTGGTAAGCTCTAGTAACTATAATAATGCCTTATTATCGAAATATCGGTCATTGAATTTATATCTCTGTAGATATGTATCAAAATTTATCTGTACATTAATGGTATTCCACAAGTATATACACAGTAAATTCATTTTTTAAATTAATACATAAATAGACTTGCACCCAATTATACAAATTGTATTCTGTTATGGTGCTGCCTTTTATTTAGTTTGATTATTACTTTCATATGGCACATTGAGAACTAACCGAAAGATGGATATTTAAATTTTGGCGTTAACTTGCATAATATCTTAGTAATTATGGGACCAATTTACAACACGTTTTTTTTTAATGTTAACATATTACATATTAGTACAAGAAGTTAGTTGTAATCATCGGTGTTTTGTGCTTGCATTTTATTTCAATTTGTTACTGTGTTCGTATGCCATTAACCAATAAAGAAAATATAAAAATAAATAAATTATTATCTTATTACATTAAATATGATTTATTATAACTTTTAGGCATGTTTAACATCGATTAAGATAAAATAAATTTTATAAATTAGAAGGGTGCAATGGTGGCAGAGCTGATGAGGAAGTCACTTGGTAACATTTGTTTACATTTCAGTTTTGAATGGCAAAATTTTCTTATTTTATTTAAATGTGATTATTAGTGAGTTGTAGCCAAAATCAACCTTTGGGAAAAGAATATTTACCAAATAAAAAAAAAAAATGATACAAACACAACATATTAAAATAAAGCATTAACATTAGTAATAGAAGGTTTATTACATATTTATATGTTTTGACATTTAGTACGTGATAATTATATTTTATAACAATTGCATAGCACAATCATAAAACAAAATTATCGACTCTTATGATTTATGAAATAAATACAACATATCGTTGTTAACAGTTATGTTGATGGCTACCCATCAAGGTTATGTTGCCAGGTACTTACCTTCTTGTTCACAAGTACCCTTAAATATTGCCTTTTAATGAAGCTATGATGTATATAGAATTACGAAAATTACACTTTAATTTTGACTGTAATTAATAAATATAAGATACTTAATTGAGAAAACTATCTGAAGACCATGAAAATGATTATTCAGTTCGAAAACAATATCTCATTTATTTTTGCCATAAAGAATTTACATATTAACTAAGTTTTTATCATTATTAATGAGTTTCATTTTATTTTATTTATTTTTGGAGAAATTATCTTCAGAGGGAAGGAATTCTATTGTTAAGCTTTAATATTAGCTCTCACTTTCTAAATAGTTCATTTAATTAAACGGTCAAAAGATAGGGAGGGGGGTGCTCCCGCCAGATTTTAAATAGTGGAAATATGTAAATAACTGACGTACGTAGTAGTTTGAAAACTCAGCCTGAAATTGTTCTAAAAAATAGTAATTTAAAGGAATTGAATATTAGAGCGAGTATGTTTATAGTGTGTTTACATATCTGTGAATATAACTTAATGTTAATTCCAAAATCCTAATTGTTTCAGATTTTTTTAAAAATTTATAGCAAAATCATTGATACTTATTTACTATCTGGACGTATAAATATTGAATTACCATCATCAGGGTTAGTAAAGGTAGTACTAGTATTTACTTGCTGATGATTTTTTAATAGTAGTTATATTTAACAATATTTAGTATTGTCGCATTGGGATAATCAGTAATAATACAACTTGAATTATAAAATGAAACTTTATGACAAAGTCTTTGTTTTGATGAATTCATAAAAGAAAGTGTGTCCATATAGCACATAAGTAGAAATGAAATTTGTTGCAGTTTTGTCTCGCACAAACAAATGTATTTTAGCCTGCTAGAATAGTTTAGAAATAATTTAATGAATTTATGTCATTTAGTATAAAATTTATATTAATTTTCAATCAAAATCAGGACAAACAAATATGTAATATTAACTTATGATATATAATTTCAGATAACTTATGGAAGCGATTTATTTTTTTTAAGTATATTTTTTTCATTTGAACTACTGCAGTTTTCATGATCTAATGTATCTTTGATATCGGTTATATAAAAGGGGTCAAGTGAAATAAGTTTATATAGAGATCTAGCTTATTAATGTGGGATAAGTTAAATTGAGATATATTTCGTGGAATAAAAATTATATAACTCTAAACATAACCTTACATACTATATATATGTATATTTAAAATTTTCTGAATAAATTTAATTGCACATTTTTAAAAAAAAGGGAATTCACTACATTTTCTCCTCATAACTTAACAATCAGATTTATGAAATTGGCCCCTGTTTTGCTATAATGAACAGGCTAATTTTTTCAAAAAATGTTGAAGCATTCATCATAAATTGTACTACCTATGCTTGGATGAGGTTTAAATCGTCAGAGCATGTTTATTGTAATTTATCACCATGATAATTAAAATTTGATACCAAATAGCATATGCTTAACCCCTCTTTAACTAGTCAAAATACGCAACTTGACTCCTTTATACTAATCAAAAGTATGCTTCAATTTATTATAACCATAGTTGCACTCTGCCATAAGACAAATTTCTGTTCAAATTAATTATTATTGAACTTCTGTTTTTCTTTATAATTATAATTCCTAACAAATAAATTATTCTATTCATATGACAAAAGTCTCCATTATCTGGAACTACCAGCTCTAAGTTTACAGGAAGATTATGTTAAGTGGTCCAGGATAATGGGAACTCACTATCTGTTCATAGTCAAATGTATCCCACCACCATTTTTTTAAAGTATCGTTATTTGTTTAGTATATTAGCCAATACATGAGTTTTTTAAAATTTTATGTACCCACTTCTGTGATAAATTTTTATTTTAATTCAAATTTTTATAAGCAATACAAGTGCCTTGCATATTTGTAATCATTATTGTATTTATTATCTTTGAATTATGCAATTATCTAAGCAAACGACATTACGTATAATCATTAGCAGTGATGAGTTATTGTATTAGACATACAATACAAATAGAGTTTGTTGTATTTAAAGTATTTGTATTTTATCAAATGGATAGATTTAATTAGTGCTGTTTGATCACGCTTGTTATTTATTTTTATGTCAAAAAAAGATATTGAATTATGAAACTGGTTTTTATTTATTGTTCCCTATTTTATTTGTTGTAGTTTTCTTACAAATTTGAAAAATCATTTGGCCAAACCGATTTCAATTTGAAACCACATTTCAGAACTAGGAGGCCATGAAACTATTATACTAATATATTGAATACTTTTTTTTTTCCAATGTGTTAAGATTGTAATATTAAAATGACTTTTAAAAAATATTATTGCATTGGTAATTTATTTAGGTGTTAAATAAGCCTCACATGACAATATATAAATGAAGATTTTTTAAATAATTATTTTAGCCCCTTAACCATTGATAATATTATTAAATCATGGAGTTAAAATCTATTTACACAGAGATAATATATTCATCCCTTATTTAAATGTGTGAAAACAATAAGCCATTTTCCTGGGGGAAAGAATGTATCTGGAAAAAACAAAGCATTATGCTCTGTTTACAAGCAAGAAAAGTTTTCTTGACTTAGCTTTTGAATTGTTCATGAATTGAATTGTCCATGAATGAATTCCAATTTAGGGCAGAAAGGGCTTTTAGATTCTCATAAAAGGTGAAGCTTCATAGCATAATAAATTATACCACTCTTTAAATGTTGCCTCAAGTTACACTCGATAGAATATGATTGGTTATTGGATTTATTTCTAAGTAACATTTTTGAAACCCTTCATTTTTAGAGTGCTATGTCCTCAACAGCATTCAAATCTTGGTTTATTGCTTTATCATGCTAATGACAACCTGTTATAGCTTTAGTTATATTCAGATATTTCAATCATAATGATATATTTGAACACATTATATGTATTATTTATTCATCTAAAAGCCACGGCTAATAAACCTTGGCTAAAATGATTTCCTGAAAACCTGTTCAAAAAATTGAGTTATAGAATATTAATTGAGTTCAGGAAGTATCATTTTTAAAGCCTGACTTTTGGTCTCTAGATTAAGTGAATTCTTATAGATGAAGTCTTCATGATTGAATGGAATCATGAAATGTTTTAAAAGGCAATTTAATTTATTTCTGTAATGCCATCAATGATGGGTTTAAATGAATTTAGAATCCTTTCAACAAAGTTGAGATTGATATGACAATATTTGATTTGTGATGATGACCTTTGAGTAATCTACTTCATTAACGCTTTGTAGTCTCCCATTATCTACTTTAGAAATGATAAATCTATTATTATTTATTATGTTATACTGATTTTAATTAAAACTGCCGTTTTCAAAATTCATTATATATTTCTTAATTAAATAAGAGAATTTTTTAAGTGAAAAAATATAATAAAAATATATAAAAATGTAGAAACCTAATGTTTGAGATACATCGATTAATCGAAATATATATCGATCGGGCACAGTATCAGTTGAACGTGAGTGTACAGCTCCCAGATATCAAAATATGGGCCACTTTCCGTCCTGATCTTGACAGGACAGTATGCAATTGTGCAGTCTACTCCGGTTCAGTGTTTAATTTTTATATTCATTTCTAATTAAGCATGAAGTGCGCCAGATTACTGAAGAGGAACGTAAAAACTGGTAAACTTTATTATTTATGTCCTGGTTTAAAGAAAATTAATGTCATTATCAAAATATCTGATAAGATTAAAATCAAATTATAAAATGGAAAAAGATCCATGTATTCACTCAGTAATAAATATAAGTATAAATACATATATTGTTTTAGAAAATCACTTGAACAAATTCAAATATTTGCTTCCTAATAGAATTATCTCGGATTTCAATTTTTTTTTAATTAATATTAAATCACATTTTCTGTGACAAGGGGCTATAAATATGAAGGAAAAACCCAATTAATACCCAAATTATTTCTAAATTTATTTTTAAAAAATTAGACAGAAATTTCTATTTTGATTCCTTGTGTAAGTGATCTCTTAAAAACTTTGATGGTCGAGCAAGTAGTATGTGTCGTTGCCTTAGTGAAAGACGGTAGAAGGAAAATATATGCAGCCCGTGCATTGGGTTTACCTGAAAATACTGTTCAGAGAGCAATTACACGTTATCGTGAGACAAGTTTATGGATTTGCAGACCCAGTTCAGGTTGGCCGCAAGTGACAGAGCAAAGAGATGTTCGCTTTATTGTACTACACACGCTTTGGAATCGGTTTTCATCTGCTATTGAGGCTCCTCAACTTTTTTGTACAACTCGGGGAGTAGCAGTGTGTGCAGAAACTGTTAGAAGACGACTTCCTGAAGTGAATTTAAACCCTTACAGACCAGTATTGGGGCCACTGTTGTCCTGGGAACATCGTAGAGCTCTGTATTTGGTCAGCTCTGCATTGAAGAAATTCCACTCCACAGAAAACTCTCCCAGTGACAATTAACTCAATTAGCGCTCACCAGGCCTTCGGTAAACTCTCATCCTTCCATCTGGTGTATGAAGGGAGTGTGACTAATCTGAAAACAGCACCTTGCTCCATTCGTTTTCAGTCCACATAAGGTGTTCACGAGTAAATTCCAAACGAGCTCTAACGAGCAAAACCGTTTATAAATAAAAAGCTATTGTTAAATTTTTAGAGATCAGATAAACAATAAATCTCTGTATAATTCTTTTTAAATAAATATGTTGAATATTTATTGGGTTTTTCCATCATATTTATAGCCCCTTATCACTGAAAACGTTTATTACTAATTAAAAAAAGAATTTAAAGCCAAAATAGGTATAATTTTAATATATAATAATAATATATAAATTTATACCCATGTAGTTATTTAAAATAAATTTTCAAATGACTCACTAAATAAGTTTTTAAGATTTTTTTCTTACTCCAAGGGATGCGTGTGAATTGGGACAGCACTTTATTTAATGCTTTCATTAATCAATAAAATTTCTTACAGAAAGTTTACATATTATAAAAAAAAACTCCACTTATTAATCTCAAATAAATGCCATTCTGTCATAATTTATTCATTAGTTTGTTTGTTTGGGTTTAATACTTGGGCAATTAACTGCATTTTTTATAAACTTTACCAACCAAGAATGAGAAATGCTGAATTCGTCCCCTTCGCTCCAGCCCATTCAGCCATCCAAGTCCCAAATTTGAACATTTGAAATTAAATCCAGGCTGTAAACAAAAAATGACAAAGGAGGCAACATTTTCAAAATTTTGTTCTGTTGAGATTTATCCCAACTAAGAGATTAGATATCGACTAGGCTACAAGTTCAACTCATTGGATGGCTCAAGTTGGAAAAAGCATTCGAATCCCGACCTTGTTACCTCATTTTTCTTTAGCAAATTATCATTAACACAGCAGTACAGCACATTCTCTCCCAAACATTGCGCAGTATAACTGATCCTGGATAAGAATATTGTGTGGGTTCAATACAGGGCGATAAGAATATTGTGTGGGTTCAATACAGGGCGATAAGCGATACAGCCTGGTCAGTCTTTGCAGGTATAGAAGTTGGGAGCTCAGTTTAAAAAAAAAGTGAACTTTGGTGGTATTGATATGAATTAAATTGAGTGATTATATTTTTAATTATTTTATTTTCAGAGTGGCTGATTGACAACAAATATTCCGATGAATGCGTATTCACCTTTAAGCGTGTTTTAATCTTGGGCAAAAGAAGTAGGTATGAATTAGAAAAATCATTGCGCCCTGGTGTGACGGATAGTCAGTTTGAAAAGATCATTAGGAAAAGAGGATCAGACTTTGACAGGATCCTCAAAAGCTATAATCATCATAAGGAAGCCCTTCAGAGGATTGTTCAAGCTTTTGCTAAATATGATTTAGATGTCAAATTAGTGAGTAGGTAAATGCAATACGCTCAATATTATGTATGCTAAATGTAAGCTTAATATAATGTTAAATAAATATGTTCGGCCAAAGAGAAAACTAGTGGCTTAGCAGATAAACAACGCATGGTCCTTTCGGATTCTATTCAGCTACTCTCTCAACTGAGCCGTCCCTGTGATGTTGCTATCTTTCCCTTAGTGAGTCACATTGCCTCTTAATACATCGCCAGTTGATTTTTAATGAGACTCACTTAGAGTAAGTGTGCCATGGTCTAAGGGTGATACATATAAGTGGTCAGGCAGAAACCTAAAGATTGCTTGTTTGATACTCAATAATTATCAACATAACAACTAGTTTATAAGATGTAATTAGTCGAAAAGAAAGGAGTAGTTACCCAATTTTTATCCTGGAAGTACCAGTTATTTAGAATGAGTGATGTGTTTGGAGCATTGGAGTATATTTAGACATTTTGCTAACCTATGCAAAGTACAACAAATGTACCCTATCACCACCAGTCAAGCATCACTATATTACACTTGTAAGACATTACTTTACACGATACTGATATTAACGATTCTTACTTCTGTTCTGTATGGTACTGCACTGCCTGCAAGTCTGAAAACTATAGAACAAAATATTCTGGCTTCATCAGGAATTCTCTAAATTAGATTTGACAATGCCACTAGTATTTCAACATTCATTTGGTTTTATCTGAATAAAATTTATGTGAAATACTTATATATTAGTCCAAATGAATATATCGTAATGTTATTTTAAGAAGTGATTTGAAAGAAAGATTATTTTATTTCTATAAAATATTAAATAGTATAAATTAAATTATAAAAAGTTTGGATCCAAAACAAGCGAATGTAACAGTAGGAAATATATGAGTAATTAGAACAGCTGAGAGGAACGCTGGGACTGCAGTTGTTTATAGTTACAAGGAGAGAAGAGTTGTTGAGTGAGGCTATAAAGGAGAGGTTATCAGTTTTGTAGTTGTTTAAGAAAAGAGGTGTTGATAATAATTGTTCCAGTTTGCGGATGTTCAAACATAATGTATGTGAGGGCCCTTACTCTTCCTATTTCCTCATACTTCTTATTTCTTCATATAACCTCATGCCTCTTATTTCAATTATGGATCAAGGCAAGCATTCGACAGAAAATTTGTAAATAACTCAAAAACTGTATGTCTATTAAACTTTTACTTTTATTTGTTTTATGTAAATGTCTGGTTGTCAAGGACTCCCATGAGATTTAATAAATGATAGGTTTAATTTACTTTTTTTTTTTAAATAATAAATTTAAACTTTAAAATATGTTTATTTCTATCAAAACATATTGTAATATATCTTCAATTCTAGGTCAGATTACAGCGAAAAGGATGTGTCATGGGCTGATTTAATTGTAACAGGAGGTGGCGATGGAACGTTCCTCCTCGGAGCTAGCCAAATTCACAACCGAAACAAGCCAATAATCGGTTTCAACACAGATCCTGGAAAATCAGAAGGATATCTGTGTGTTCCGAAGAAATATTCTGTCGACATTAATTCAGCAGTTGTGAAACTCTTAAATGTAATTCAAAGTATTTATTTTTTAGATAGCTGAGCATGTTAAAATTTCTTGAATGCAGACATCCCTAATGATGTTGACCGTTATTATAAATACTATTATTTATGTGTTAAGTTTGCTCGGTTCATAGTGAGGTGTCTAATGGTGCGTGTTCCAATTGTTAGGGGTTGAAAGGCTAGAGCCGCACACTTCTGCTTACCAGAAGTAGCGTTCACTATCTATAAGTTTGAAATCAGAATCGCTAACATGAAACAGTTACACTTACTAATGAAAGCCCAAGTACCAATTATAAAAATTCAACTTTAAATAATAGAAACCAATGATTAATTGAAAAAAAATTATAATGAATAACCCTGCAATACCCAAAATTTATATTACAATTAGTGTTATTTCTGAACACTCATATCTTTTTTTTTTCCCCCAGAATGATTTCAAGTGGTTAATGAGAAATAGGATCGAAGTTGAAGTGCAAGGAACAAGTGCTTTAGAGGAAAAATTTGTTTTAGACTCGACCAAAAAATCATGGTAAGTTATTTTGGTTTGCTACTCAATTCATTTTCTTCATCAATAAAATTTAATAATAGGCAACATCAGTTTTGAAGAAGGAAATTATTTTTTGAAATACGGACATACATATAATATTAAAATATTTATTTATCATATATTTTAATTATATATTTTTTATATAATTTATAACTTTATATTTAACTTTTACTTTATCTTAAGGTTCTGTTAATACAAATAGGAAACTTCTGGCAAAAGGAATAATGGTTTATTTACACAAATTGATTTAAATTAATATACAAATAAGTATGTACGTTGATAAATTAACATTATTAAAAACTAAAGTTAAAATGTACCTTAATTATTAAACGCGATACTGGCCAGTGTTTCTTTGTTGATATTCTTCGATGTGTCGCCTTCTTTGTGTGGTTCGGATTAGCGTCTTGAGCGTCCTTGGTTCTCGATGCGTGCTGGGTGAAAGTCTGGGGCCGGTCTTCTCTTGTGCACTTCGAGGCAGTACCTGGGCTAGCATCCCTCCTGGTGATTCCTTGTCTCCTGCCAGGTCAAAGATGAATGAATGAGCCCCAGTCCGTGGCGATCCCAGTCTTTATACCTTTCCGCTGCCTTATTGATATTTTAACTGGTTGTACAATGCCAGTTGTTTTGGATATTATTAACTTTTATTGTTTTGAAGTTAACAAATCCGATATTAATATTGTTATACTTAATTATTTATATGATCAATATAAAAACGTTCATCCTTTCATAGGAATGAACCACGGATCGTTTTTACGTTCTTCAACGATCGCTAATTTCGAGTTTATCTCAAAAACACCATCAAAAATCACAACATTAAAATATCAGAACAATATATACTGGTTTTACTGTTTTACAACTTTAGTCATTAGCCTGCAGCAATTTTAATAATAATTTTGTTTAAATTTTACCAAATAGCAGCTGTTCAATTAATGTCTTTTGTCTCTTTAGCATTCCAAAATACGAGATGTTACAAGCCAATGATGGAGATGTTTATAAAAGGATCTTACCATCTCTTGCACTTAATGAGGTAAGTAACAAGAGAACTATCAATTATCTTCAAACTAAGTTTCTGTTGGTTCGGGTCTTACTATTATTATAGTGTTTTTCAATAAATATTTTACTGACTGATGTCAAACAGGTTTTTATGGGCGAACATGTATCTTCTCAGACTTCGAGTCTGTTCATCCACCCAGAAGGATTTGCCAATACAATCGTTAAATGTTCCGGACTGTGTATCTCGACTGGAACTGGTTCTACAAGTTGGCACTTCTCAATCAACAGGCTGACTGAAGATAAGGTAATTTTTTTTAATGATTCTAATTTGTATTTGAATTATTTTTATAGTATTTTGTATAATCTAATGTACTTTTAATCCAGTAGCTTTTTATTTTACTCACTTTAAAAATTAAATTACAGGTAAAGAGACTGATGAAAATGTCTGGGAAGATAGTTGATGATGCGGAGGTGTTCAAGATAACCCAAGATTACAATTCATCTCTTCGGTTTTCACCAGGTACACAATCATAATTATAAAAATCTGTCAATAAATATTGGGGGGGGGGGGTTTAGAAAGGAAACCGACTCTCAGAAAATTTAAACAGACTACATGTAGTCTCTATTGGAAGATGTCACTTTGGTGTTGTTTTACAGGGGTTGAAAGACAATAACTAAAGAGATGTCACATTGGTACAATTGCTGTTTATATATTATAGCTCACAAGGAAGAGTACCTGGCAGGAGATGAGGAGGATGTCATAGTGTTTTCACAATATTTTCTCCTGTGGCTAATAATTTATTCTGGTTTATTTTCAGATGACAGGCGCTTGTACTGGAGTCTGCGGGAGCCGATATACAATTCAGTGTTTCCTGACCCACCCGGTTTACCAGCCGGCGGCTTTTCAAAATCTGTTTCTGTCGGTTCTCGTTGTTTTTCAGGTTGTTTGGTCATTGACGGTACCCATTGGTACCGTTTCCCTGATGGAACAATGGCTAACCTACGATCAACACCTGATAAATGCCTACGAACAATACATTTCAATTGAATGAAAGGTTATTAGCTGTTCTCTAATATAGGTGAAAATTAGAGTATTATCCAGCGAAGAGAGAATGTTTTAACATTTCAATTAGGACTAAATAGCATCTTGATGTTTCGTAACAGTATTTAAATAAGGAAAATATATGGAACTTCATCCTTCAACTAGTCTTTTGAACATATGCAGAATTAGATATGTTTCACCTTGCTGTAAACGAGAAGCCAAAGAGTTGGTGCTTGAACTGAAATAATGACTGTCTTCTGTAGGCATCTATAGTAGTCTTATATAATTTTAGGTACTTGAGTATACCCGGTGCCCCAGTGGTTTCTATAATTTAAGGGAGAGGAGAGGCTCTATTTTTAAATAGGTACGAGTTAACCTTCTGTTTATTTATCTTACAATAGTTTTTGTACAAATGAACCAGGAATATTCACAACACCCCAGGTTACCGGGTTGTACCTAGTTCTGCCCAAAGTTCTGTTACAAGGAAAAAGTTGGAAAAATCAAACACAGTTTGAATTTTTACTGTGAAATTTCTTTATATAACATGACTTATGAATAAATAATTAAATTATTCAAATCGGCCACCTCTGACCACCTGTACACAGGCTTGTGGTCGGCGAGGCAGCCAGTCCTCTATTGCAGTACTTGCAGAAAATTGTCAACTGCTTGCATCCAGGCATTTTTCAGGCTCTCCAAACTGGTGTGTCCCCTGTGGCAAGCCATTAACCCAGGTGTGGCCAAAGTAGGAAATCCAGAGGGTTCAAATCAGGACTTCCTGAGGTGAGGGCCAGTCTGAAAGCTGAAAGCTTAATGAACTAAAAAATGTTCTCCCACCAACCCTGAGTTGATGAAGCCTTGTCTGCAAGGGCTGGAGCTGAATCTTGATGGAAAACACTGGGGTTTCTAGCAAAGAGGGTGCTATTTAGGGCTTCACTACGCCCTTCAGAATATCTTCCTGGTATTTCCTGGCTTGAGTTTTGACGTCATGTTCGCAAAAATGAAGTTTTGTGGTGCCATCTAAGTGCACCCCCACCAAACCACTGAGCTCAGATGGTGCCCTCGTTCCATCCTTCCAATCTTCTATTGGGCTTCCCGGGTGTTGTGTCCATACACTTCGTCATTTTGGCGATCAAATTTTCTTTCAACGTTAAAAATTATCTTACGATGACAACCATCAGTATACTTGCTTAGCCATGCCTTTGCTCTCTCTTCATAAGTGAAGCAGTGAGCCTTTGTCCTGTCATTCAATTGAAGGTCATTTTTGATGTTTCGGGACATTGACCTCTCACTCAACATCTACCTTGACATAGTTTTTTGTTTTCTTAGTGGATTTCTTCAAATCAATTTTCAACAGTTTTAATGGTGTTGTTCTTACTGTACATGGTAGACCTGATCGGGGTCTGTCCTTTTATAGACTTGGTTGCAATGAACCAATTAATTAACCGCCAATGGTTTAAGAGCTTGAAAAATGTCTTGAGTTAAACTTACCTGCCCTGTGAAGAGCTATAATGTCAAGGCAATTTTCTTCTAGGCTTCTCTCCATCGTGTCTAAATAAAACTTGGAGACCAACTAAAAGGGATTAAAAGCTTCATATCGAATATGAACAACAAACAGTGAGACATTTATTTATCTGCATGATTTTTGTGTAAGTCCAAAGGTTGAAACAAAACTTATGCCAGGACTAACTAAGTATATGTATATATGGATTAACATCCATAACAATGGGAAATATGCGGGATAAAAATTAAATGTGAAATTCCTGTTTCTATTAACTGATCCATTTCTCTCGCGAGTTCACAGTTTTTTTAAGTCACTGCTATGAAGGTATTTTAGATTAAAGTTATGCTTCTTTTTTTCTTTTCTAGTGGTTAAATATAAAACATCACAGATGGAGTAATAAATAAATTTAAGCATTTTTGGGCAAAATTACTGATTAGTTTTTTCACAATCATTATTTAATTTGTTAATATTTATTTAAGAAACTCATGTGAAGTCTTTAATTATCATTTTTTCATGTTTATATATAATGAAACATAAGATTTTAGTTTATAATTGACTTTGTAACAATAAAAAAATTTACTTGTTAAAAAAAAATATTTTAAATAATGAAATCCAAAAGGCAATGAATAAACAGGCGATTCAGACTACTGTTTTGCCTCGTGGACTAATGTTCTTAACTATCTATTGAAAACTTGGGAATGATCTGTACAACAATGCTCCAATGGAATAGAAGTCCGGGGGAGTGTTGAACCCTCCTCCAATATCCTTCATATCTAGTCTCTGGAATCTTCCGTGAGATAGCCAACACTCCTTCTCTCTTCCATGTCAATGACCGTGCCATTTACTCTGATCTAAGCATCCCTTCCATCTAAGATCAAGCCACCTTCTGTTATCGGAATTTTCATTCCCACCCTAAGACCTCCTTGCACCCATCATGTCCAAGACAAAAGTGGCCTTGTGTCCTTCAAACCAACTGGGATTAAAAGTGAGGTATAAGGTACAATTAAAGTGGTTTTGGTTAATGATCTTTGCCATTCTTTTGCATTACTACAAATTGTTTCGAACAATTCAAACAGTACATTTATAAAGAAATTTACCAACATAAAAGCGACATTATCGATAAATCAGCAGTTGTTGAAAAGTACTGCGAGTTTGACTGCCAGGACAATTCTAACCACTTCTAATTTACAGAATTGTAAGTGAAAGAAAAATTTACTGTTCATTTCTAGACATGAACCCAGAAATTAGATTCCTTGATCTAATGATTGAAATTTAAGCGGTATTAGTTATATTCGACCGGATTATACTCAAGTACCAAATTCTAATTGATATGTATTATATAAGAAAGCCTCTTAATACACTGTGGACTGAAATATCATGGAAATGACTTTCTTGGGCAGAAGTATTCCATAAGAACTGATGTGTACGACTAAAGATTTTGGTGGCCATTTTGTGAACAATTCTGTCATCGAGTCTCCAAACTTTAGCAGATCTCATAGAAGAAAATTTTTATTTGAAGTATGAAGAAGTGCCTTCTAATTGCCGTGATAATTAATTAATTAGGACTTCATTGAATAAGTCATGCAACTAAATAGAAGTAACAAAGAAATGATTATTAAAAGGAAGAATCAATAATATTGCTAATTATTTTTAACTCTTATAAAAGGTTTCAAGCATAATTAGAAAAAGGTAATGTGAGGAGTAATTATACCGAGCTTAGTTTCAGCTGAGAAACGAGTAGGTTTTTTTTATATTATTTTTTCATACAACTATTCATCTGTAAAATCTTTCCATTCACAATTTCACCAATTGTGATTCTGTTTATTCGCAATTAGAAACTTGTCAACTGTTTTGTAGATCATAGAAGGAAGGTTCATGATAAAAGGGGAATTTCTTTATTATATCACTACCTTGTAAAATTCAGTATTAACTCCCGTCGTTCAAATTGACATTTCTTGGTTGAAAATAACTTTTTGATTCGGTTGACCAATCACGTTTCATCACCAAAATAACAAAAAATAAATATATATATTAAGCTTATTTTTTCAAACATCTAAATAAATGTTTCGATTTAAATTTCTTGCATTCAGATCTGTGTTGTATTATCTGAACCTTCTTTTATTAGGTGTTTTTTTTTTTCAGAAACCTTAGCTCCCATAAACAACAACCTGAACAGGTCAACACCCAACAAAAAATTTATATTGTTCAGTTTATTTACTGTTTTTTTTTTTTTCAAATTCTTTGTATCTTCAATTTTCTTAAGTCGTCGACTATTCTTCTGTATCATTAAATAAATAATATTGTCATTTAAAGTTTATATTTTTAAAAATAGTTTTAAATTATATGGCAGTAAGCTGCTTTGTTTTGAAAGACTGATTGATATAAGACAAGAGCGAACGCATCTGTTAAAATATTTTTTATATTTTATAGGATTTGGTTTAATAGAATAAGACAATTGTTGTATTTAATCTGCATGTTAGTGAAATTTACTATAGCTATCTATATTGTCAAATATTATTATTACTATTTATTCGCAATAAACAGATAACTTTATTTAAGTTGTGTATCTTATCTCTTTAGAAAGATAGAAAAGATTTCCTTCTCCTGAATGGAGTTCCCAGAATAATGGAAATGTACCAAAAGAATTTCTACCCAGCTAAGCTCGCACAGTAATTTATTTATTCTCACCGCACATATTTTAAGTTTTATTATTGCATATAAAGAATCGACCTTATAGCAAAGAGTAACATCATAATAAATGATTGATAAAAATATTAAAGTGACATTATATACATACGCAAAAGGGAACATAAAATAAAAATGAACCAATACTTGTTCCGTTAATAATTAACACACTTTAAGATGCTTTTTATAAAATTCAAATAAACAATATATAGGACGCCTATAATAGTTAATCTTGATTGTGATGATTATAATTAATCTATAAAAGTTAATCCGGTTAATACATTTGTTATTACACAGAATCCCTTAAATAAATATAAGAATTGCTAGTTTTAGTACTACAAATATATTTATAAAAGACATTATAGCATTGCGTGTTCCTAGGTTACACGTCAATCAAGGTAATGTTCGATTTATGGTATATTTGACTGTATTACATTTTATATGGTATTTACTGGATGGGCTAATTGGCCAAGTTATATTATAATTTTATCCATAGAAAATGGAATTTTTTAAATAAGTTGGAAAAGTAATATAAGCTTTACTTCCCAGATGAGCATTGTAAACATATGTATTTTAGGCAAACTGGTTAGTGGTCTGTAATTGAGGTAAGTTACACTTTTAGATGTTCCAAAGAGCTAAAAATTAGAACTTTAAGCTGCAGTAATAATTATTAATTGTGAGAATAGCATTTCCTGTAGACCGACCACTCAAATGTTTTCAACCTGAATTATCTAATTGTTTAAATCCAACTCTGGCAACTGGGTGGGACTAATTTATCGGACGTTGTTTCCTATACATACTTAGGAAGAGTCATTGGTCACGTCCCATGAATTCAGGTAGCGGTTACCAAACACTTTGACAAATGAAAACTTCCTATGTATAAAATTATAAGATTTAAAGTAATGATTTTACACTAACAATAAACAAAACATAAAGATTAACACTGTACATCACATATTTATTTTATTCAACATTTACATATTTAAAAAAAAAATCTTAGCACAGCAAAAAGTAAATAATACATATTTACATGACATTGAAACATTTTGGGGGAAAAATACACTGTATTTATCATTGTAAAAGACTCATTCCCCCTTCCCAAAAAAATTGAGGGTTCACCTTATAAAATGTGTGCGTTTCAGTTTCGATAAAGTTTCTTGATTATGAAAATAAGTTTTACTTTTTAGGGCAGTAGAATAATCTTTTTAAAGTTTTTTAGTCCAAGGACTTTTTTTTTTATATTTCCTTGAAAAAGAAAAAAAAGGTGTACATCTTATACAATGATAAATACAATACGGTAAATAATTGTGATGAACAATTAAAATCTGATAATGATCTAATAGCAATACATGACTTCTACAAGAATACAGTAATATCTTAGCGCCAAGTATTAGCAGAATAGCCACTCTTTAAGGTAGTACGTGTGTAGAGAAAGTTGGGAAGCTGAAAACTCACTTGGAAAACAATAAATACAGAATATCTACAAGAAGATGTAAGCTATTTCTAATTTAGATCATTACATATGGGAATACATATATTAAAACATTGTAATCCAGGAACAATTCATTCATTGTAACATTCGAATTTACAAACTTAGCAAGTACCCTACCTATTCTATAACTATTCTGGCCACACCCATACTTAAAAAAATTAACAT
Source organism: Acanthosoma haemorrhoidale (assembly GCA_930367205.1). Classification (NCBI taxonomy): domain Eukaryota; kingdom Metazoa; phylum Arthropoda; class Insecta; order Hemiptera; family Acanthosomatidae; genus Acanthosoma; species Acanthosoma haemorrhoidale. The sequence goes on along the minus strand of OV884015.1, from coordinate 104,902,650 downwards.
TATTTCCTTATATAATAAAAACAATAAATATTGTACGTTAGAGCGCTGGTGACGAATACTTTAAGTATCGCCTAATTTGGTACAGTGAGTAATGGATCATCAACTCAGGAAACCAATATTTAAAAAAAAAAAATCGTAAACATAATCTCATATTTTCTATTATGGTAACAATACATTTCTAAATTATTTGTTAAAACAAGACTAAATTTTAAATAGAATTTTCAATAATAGATCCTTGACCAAAAGTAATTTTGACATTTAGAAAAAATCATTAGTACTAAGTTTACAAAGTCTATTTATATATTTAAGTCTACAAAGTTTATTTAATTCAGTTTTTATTGCTCATTATTAAATTTTGTGTGAGAAATCCATCATCATAAATGCACAACAGTCTTCGTATCATTCAGAATTAAAATAAATTTGTTTACTAATGTACCACATTGGTGGTACACACATTAAAAATCTAATTTGTACAAGGCCATAAATTTCTAGCAGGAAAATTTGTTGAAAAATAGCAAGTTATGAAGGAAAGATAATGACCGGTATAGTGAATAGAACCATTTTGAGTTCAATGTTTACAACGATCTCTTTCTACAGCCAATTAAATCATACATTGCATTACAGCAGTAAGGACTAAAACATTTTTTTTGATACTAACTAACTTTATGGGTTTGTAAACGCGCGACAATTTACTTAAAAGACAGAAACACGAGTTTACGATCATATTTTAAAAGCATGACTAGCAATCTTTGAAATTGAGAGATCTGATTACTTTGGAATTCTACTGGCAGAGGCTTTAAGTCAAAATTATAATTTAAGAGTAAAACAAATAATTGGTTTATAATTACAGTGTTGCGTTTTGAAAATAATAGTCCATAGGAAAATTTTTGAGTTTGTTAAAATATCGTCAGTATGGTGGAATGTGACTGAAAACTGCTAGGAGGGCAACTAAGTGAAGTAGTTATCGGTAAGAAGTAGGCCAATGTCGTCGCCTGACCAGAAAATTTTAACCTTGAAAGAAATATGTGTGGTTTTAAAGAAAATATGTTTTATTTTTCAAAAATTTGAAACAAAGCAGTGCCGAATATTTTTGACCAAGGATCTACTATATAGATGGAGTTACTCTCAATAGATTTAAAACATCGACTATTTTCTTCCAATAATCTTTTACACAAAATAAATTAAACATAAAATCACATTCTTCTAATATTTAAGTTACTTTAAATGCTTCATCAAATAATATTGTTCAATTACTTAATCAATACTGTTTGAATAATTACCTAAATCCTTAAACATAGAAAATAAAGAAACTAAAAAGGGGTAAAAATAAATCATTGGAATTATCACAGACATTAAAAAACTTTAGCAATCGTTAAATGTAATAAAAAATGACTATATTAACTTCATTAAAAATATATATATATATATTATATTTCTCTTGTATAGTATAAAGAGTAAAATTTATTCGTTACTTTTAAGATATTGGTGCATCGTCATCTTGCAAAGAAGTGACAAAAACGGTATTGTAACGTCTTACTCGAAATTGATACAGTTTCTCGACTAGCTTGAGGCGCTTTATCATGAAGAAAATAGCTCCGGCTAGAATCAAAATCAAGCAAGGTACAAGGATCCAAACTGCGATAGAACTTCCTAAAACATAAACATCCACACCAATAAATCCACAATTGCACAAATAATAAAATTGTATTTACTTATGAGTTATAATGACTGAGTGATACACATTAAAATCTTAAATTAGGTCAGTTAGAAATCCCATAATTGTGTGAGACATCACATTTTTGAATTTTTTCAATTTAATATGTCATCTCTCAATGGTGCTGGCAGCTGCTAGTTTGTAAACATATTCCTAACTAGCTAGATTGGAGAGTTTTTTAGTTTAATTTGAATAAAATCAAATAATACTTGGTTAAATAAATGCGGTTCTACTATCAAAAGGGAAACTAATATCAATTCTGCCTTCCAAAGTGCAATGACTAAACATTATCTGTTCCTTGTACAAACAAAACAGCTGAGTGATCATATTAATCAAAATCTAAAGATTTACGATTCCATGTTGCAACAAATCATAACTTGGGTTTGTACAGATAAGAATTTCTTTTTAGTCTAAGTTATATTTCTAAAATTTGCATGTTTGACTAAGTACCAAACTACCTAAATTATAACTTGGTTACATGACATTTGCAAAATAGTTATAATTAACATGGAAAATTTGAATCGTTCAGTCTCTATTGAAACGAAACTATGTGAGAACTTAAACATACCACCGCTGATGGCACTGCTGTCATCATAGTAAGGGGCTTCTGTCGGAATAGGAATATGTACACACTTTTCATTTTCAAGCTTGTATCCGTCAGAGCATTTACAAACACCGCTGTTATCCTTCTCCTGTGAGCATTCAAAATTTTCACCGCAGGAACTATTGAACGGATCGTCCAATCGACAGGATTCTTCTGAAAACAGGAAAATCCAAATATAAATAATCTTTAATAGACAGTTTAACAACGACGAATTAGAGAACAAAAACAAACCTCCAGCACAGAGTAAAGTGAAATGAAAAAAACAACATAGGCAGGATAATAATATGATAAAATTACTACTACTAGACATACGATTCATTTTAGTTCAATCCAACATGAATCAAAAGGGGAAATGAATGGAAAATGTCTACGTGAAAGTTAAATATGAATAGTTGTGCGAATGACATAAAATAAACAGATATATCACTGACGGCGTTCTTATCTGTCTCTCATTGAGTTCTTATCTATCGGCTGCCTTCTAGATCTCGATTAGTAATAACAAATACATTATTATTAAAAACGGGAAAGATTTTATTTGTTTATTCTTTTTGAATTATATTTATGAAACTTTTCCATCGACGCGGACTTTGAAAGGTGTATTAATTATGACAGTTGGCTGTTTGGCCTAGGTGCCGATATTGGTAAGAAACATCTGCCACCATCGCTGCAATAGCCAGATCAACTGCTGTATTGAACATTAGCACTTTATTTAATGTAGGATCTTCAACCCCAGTTCTTATTTACTTTGCGCATTTTAAAAACATTTCCAGTGCCCAGTGACACGAGTGATCCGGTACAAATACAACCAATCCAAAACTGGCAGACTTCATAATTATTTATTGCCTTAATAATTAAACAGTTATGTATCGTATGTTTTGGTAGCTCTATACCGCTGTGATACGTTTATTTTCTCTCGTGGAAGTAATGTGCGAACCGAACAGAACGAATAAATACCTAATTTTTCCTTCAGACCAGCCACAACATGAATCACTATTATGTGGAAATATGATTTTAACAATTAACGGTGATAAGTGCCACGTTTGAAGCAGCTTAACAATCGTTAATATTCCTCATAATATTCTTGTGGGCGTGGAAGAAGGAACACTTAATGGGTAAAAATGTCAGCAAGAGACATGGATGGTTTTTCTCAACTCCTGTCCACAACAGACACAAAGCAAAAACTGGTAATCGGTCAGGATCTTTTGAACTATTTGCAGAATGGCAAGTCCGTCGAGTGTTCTGATATAGGCCTAGTTGTCGACAGTCTACTGCCATGGATTCAAAGCAGCAACTTCAAGGTACATTTCAATTATGCCATTATTTATAATAATGATATAATTGTATATTTTGTTTTAGTTTTCTTCCCTTTAAATGCTTATAATATGATAATTGCCTAATATTTTATCATTTAAAAAGTATTAAGCCTTTTCAACTTTTATTTTGTTCATATTAACTGTTCTGCTTTTTGTGTGCATCATGAATTCCGATGACATGAAATAATACTTTTCATTTTCTATAGTGATTTAATACTGTAATGCATAAGTTTGTTAAAGAAATTCTACATACTGCCATCATCTAAATACTTCTACCCGAGTCTTAGTTTTTGAAATTTGAAAGCTGTTTTTTTGGTATTGATAATTAAATTCATTAAACAAAGTAACAATATCTATGTAAGAATTGTTGGCAATGTGAAATAAGTTTTGGTAAAGTAACTTCTGTTTAATTATAAATTTAAGGTTTAACATTCATTTAGTATGTTATAAATTATTAATATATAGCAAGATTATTTATATATAAATGAGTTGTATTCATAATATTGAAATAGTGACTCACAAATTTTATCTTATTTGTTTATCCGTTTCTTATGTGTCATTGCCAACCCCTAACAATAGCAAATTATTAATTATTAGATTCAATTTTAGTGGCTGACAATAATTAGTAATTTCCTTAATGTTATTGATTTTTTATATAATATAACAGAAAACTAAATTAAACGGGTCTAGTTTCAATTCATTTTAAATAAATACTGTTGCATTTATTATTAAATAATTGTTTAATTTATGTGCATAATTTTCTTTCTTGATACTTGAAAGGTTCATCGACAAAATATGATTTTTCAATAACATTTTAAGCTAACTTGCTTGACCTGTTGGTCTGTTTATATGGTTACAACACACAAGAACAGCTGAATGAAATTTTCCCCTTTAAATCAATCAAGCTGCTTATTTTTGTAGTCACCGAGAAATAGTATTGTTTGAAAACAAATATTGTAATTGTTGTTATCAGCTCCTTTGGTTCAGTTTTTCACCAAATTTATTTATGGATGATGTTTTGACTTGATCGCATCATTGTATGAAACGCTCTTCACATCATACTTCCATACAAAAGCCCGCTGTAGACATGAATAGCATGTCAAAATGTCCGTAGATAAAGTTGATTAACCTTCACTTTGTTTTACCGATACAAGACGATATCCCAAGAATTATCATAATTGTTTGCTACATCACATTTGTGTAAGTTAGTATTTACTAAAACCTCTAAACGTTATGTACAATATACGTACAGTGTACTTCTATACCTCATAATATACTTTGAAAGATTAGGAATATTATTTTTAAGGGTTAAGGTAATAATAATAATAATTTGTATTTTGGCAATAACAAAATGTTTGTAAAGAATAATTATTTTCCACAGTTATTTTTGTCTTTTAGTCAGGTTTATTTTTAGATAAAATATAAAAAAAAAAAAGAAAACTTTTTTCCTTTTTCTTTATGATTTTATATTACACCTCTTAATATTTTTAATTGCATATAATTATGGGTATGTTAAAAAGATCTGGCTATATTTGAGATTATTTTTAGTTGGGGTATGTGATCATTAATTGACACTATTTATATAACATGATTGTTTTCTCAATTAATAATCAATGCTTATTTCCTTATTTATAACAACCTAGGCTGGGGAGGGAGGGGGGTAAACAATAAACACATGAGTCTGTGCATAAATGTTCGAAAAAGACTCCCCTAAATGACTGGTACGGTTTATAAATGTACTCGTATAGACGAATATCGAAAGACAATATTAAATAGCAGCCAGAGAGCAGAAGAAAGCTATGATACCCGAACTTTTTTGGAGAAAAATCCTACCGAAACATATGAATGGAGATGTCTACTCCATGATCCAACAGTGGAAGAATCTAGTCGGGTGCTCTACCAACAGAACTAGATGTGACAACCTTCCCATTATGAATTCTTTTCTCTCTCTTCCCGAACTTAAGCAATGTAAGCAGAAACTAAGTCCAAGTCCCGACTCAGTGTATTTTTTCTTTGGCTAATAATTTTTTTTTTTATCTGCCAAGTAAATTATTGTTAATTTAAAGTTTTAAAATAAAGTTAGCTATACATAATCAAACTAATTTAAATTCAAAATAATGACAATAAACAAATGTTTCTTAATGGTGGAATATTTGTTTTGAAGTTTGTTATAAAAATATAATAAGATAAAAATTAATAGGAAATTGTCTTTAATAACAAAATAATAGCTCATGAACCGTATAACCACAAGGCCACATTATTTCAGGGTTTTTCTATTGGTGTTTGTATTGCTATGCTAGTCATATGATGTTGATAAATATTGATATTTTTACTTACAAGAGAGGATATTTAGAAAAATGTTGTTAAATATTTTGGTATTTCGAATAGGTAAGATGAATTTGAGATATTTTTATAGTTTTGTTTCTTGTGGGCCCAGGGTCTTAAATGATCTTCTCCTCATGGGCACTTAAAAATTTCCCATTGTAAATTATTGTAATATATAACTGTGAGTTAATAGTTAACCGAAAATTGAGATTTGAGTGGGGTATTTTATTAGGAGGTCGATGAAAGAAAAGGTTTTTTTTTCTGAGCTTTGATCATTTCATCAAGATGTACCATTCATCACATTTTACTTCCATCTTTAGCCTATCTCGTATAAGGGGACCTGATGTAGACAGATAAAGTATGTCAAAACATCGCATCCATAAAGAAACTTGATTAAAATATGACAATATTCATCATGTATGTATATGTGTATATTATATACTGTAATGTAAGGGTGGTCATTAAGTTTCATTTAAACAAGTTAATTATTGCATTAGAAAGTGGGTTTAGCGTGTGGAGGCTGACAGCCAGTGAGCCTCCCACTCGTTCCTTGATTAAGAAGATGATATTTCAAGGATATTAAGCTCATTGACCATTTGACCTTATTGTCACATTTCTGCTACAGATTACTTTTTCTTTTCATATTCACATAGTTATTACTTTTTGTCTGTATTATGCACAATATATTATATAAAATATGTTCGTTTATTGGGCTTTTATTTATATGTTTTCACCATCTGGCAACAAAATAATAATTTTTTTTTTATGTTTAACAAAAAAAAAATTAAATTACTAGATAGTTAAATATTTATTGAATACATTTTTTTTTATATTAAATTGAAATCAAATTGGATATATGTATATATATTATGCAATGAAATATTTATAAAAATGAAATGAAGGATGTAAAAAGTGAAGTGACTTGTTTAAGAGGTGAGGTGGTCCAAGGTTGACATCCTTAAATAATGGTTTTTTAACTATAGATTACTCCTTATTTTTGATCGAAAATAACCTATGGCTCGAATAGGATTAAATATGGGATTTCTATTGTTTGATCCAAATTAATTTGTTAAACAATTAAATAAAAGTACATAGCTTTGGTTAAAAAAGTCAAGGATTTGCTGCTTTCAACAAACTTTGGTTCAACTTATGTTACATTTTAGTTCAAACTTTTATTAAATTTTCCCAATACTTTTTACAATCATTATATATATTTATTCTGTAAAAACAATTATTTTTTTATGTATACAGGTATCTCAAATGGGATTGGATTTAATGATGGAGCTGATGCGTCGGCTGGAAGGGCATTTCAAACCTTACATTCCGACTGTTCTCCCCATCGTTGTCGACAGGCTAGGTAACTATATTGAGAAATCTTAGTTATTTTATTTTTTTAAAGAAAGTATTTATTTGTATCATTCAAATTTGCTTATCTACCATTAATAATTGCGATTCAAGAGCTCATTCATAGCTTGTACATAATTCCACTCAATATGTACAGTTCACATTCTTATATAATATGTAGATATATAATCTGCCCAGAAGCCACCATTAACCCGACTGAATTGTATTATTGATATTTATTTATTTATATTTTGTATTTAGGTGGTATCAACACAGGCCATCTCCACTTTTCCAAATTGATCTACTGGAAAAACCTGAAAATACTTTTTTAATTCTGTAAAACGTTTTAATTTTTAGCTTAACACATACCAATCAAGTTCTATACCTGATTAAGCCTGTGAAAAATAGGAGATTGCTGGTTTTGATTATAGCCCTATTAATTGTAATATTATTTAAAAATATATATATGATTAGTATTAGCAATTTCTAGTTATGGTTTGTGATGCCAGTGTTTTAATAATTATTAATCATGGAAAATAATTTTTTTTTTCAATTATCTAAGCAAGAGATAAGTGAAGATGTGACAGTTTTCCTTGCAGTCCTACTTTATGGGGCCGAGAGTGTGACAGCCCTCGACAAAAACAAGAGCAAAACCACTCCAGTTGAAATCGGGCCTTTTAAGAAGAGACTTAGGAAAAACTAAGGAATGATTTTAAACCAAGATCGGTAAAAGTGGTTCTGGAAGAGTAACAGTTTAAATGCTTTGTCAGATGCACAATAACTGTAAAGCTAGACGGTTTTAGAGGCTATACCAGAAGGAAAGTGGCCGAAAAATGAACACCAATCGGTGTTGTAGGAACAAAACTCAGGTAGCAAGATATTAACAAGAGGGTAACCCAAAAGAAAGGGGTTAGCTGAGTAAAAAAAGAGCTTAACTTCATAGAAGTAAATTACTGGTCCAGAGGACTTTGGAAAAAGTAGGAAAAGCAATTATCCACCGTCGTGTGAAGGAATACCTGCCTACCACTAATCTTCGGCCAAGTGCTCTTTCCAGGTGTGCCAATGGCCTACTCAATATCTAATGTATTTAGCTGCTAGGTGCTTGCATAACCTCTGAAATTATTATCCGAATGACATTGTACAAAGGAGACTGCAATGTAGTCTATTTAAATAATATCGACCCCATTGTCTCTTATGTTTACCTAGTAGTACAATTAAATTTAGACTTATTGTGACTTTAATTATTCCAGGTGACAGTAAAGAATTGGTGAGGGACCGATGCCAACTATTGTTGAGTTTGCTTATGGAAGTGGGTGCGATCAACCCACAGCATCTTTGGGATCGCCTCAATCCTGCCTTCTCACATAAGAATTCCAATGTGAGGGATGAAATAATGAGATGTCTCACAACAACATTGAACCAGTAAGTGCTGTGCAATACTCAAACGGTATTGCCTTATCACTGTAGGTGGGTTGATTATTATGGACCTGTCTACTCACAAGGCTACTTTATTCTTTAATAATAGGTGCTTTAAACAGTAAATTATTATTCTCAAATTTTAAAACAAAAATAACATACATTTTTAAATATTTTAAGAAGTCTGTTCACCATTTATACATGACTATTTAATTATTTGTGACCATCATGAAGGAGTCTGGCTGGCGACTGTATCTGTATAGGACTGCCAGGGGCACTGTTCCTAGCTTTTACAACGTGCTCTTTGTTTATTAATTATTTGATTTTTTTTTTGGGGGGGGTGTCACCAACGACTGATCAATGCGCATCCAAGCACCATGGTATAATTGGAAGCCATTACTATACTACTGATGTAATAAAGTGTGTTTTCTTCATCATTATTGGTTAAGTGCAGTTTCAGAATAAAATTTTTATTTTCATCAAGGATTACTTGTTATTTGTTGTTAATTGTTATGATTACTTCAATAAAATGGAAAAAAATAGATGCTCGACAAAAAAATTGTGGGAGAACATAGTGTGATCCCTTCTGTTTGGGGTTGTCTACCGCACAACCCCAGGAGGATCCCAATACTGGGAGAGCTTGACCCCTTCTTAAGCTCCGTAACTACTGCTCTCAGCTCTGTGCAGTTAAGTCATTAGTCTTAGGTCAATTTTTATGACTAATGACTATCTTATGTTGGAGTAGTTAACTGAATTATGAAATGAATTTTCTTGGCTCAAATCTCTAGATCAGTAGTGATTTCATTTAATTCGGCAGTAAATGGCTTCCTCTGGGATATCCAGTCTTTCCTAGTGAGATGATGTAACAGTGTAGAAAATCCTAATTAATATTATCTATTTTGTAATGTTATTTTAATGTCAAAAAAAATTAAGTTGAAATTGTTAAATTTGGTTAGCTTAGGATTAAACAGAAAAAACTCGTGATGTAGGGAAATGCCATATAGTCTTGGGAAATAGCTATCTATACAAGGAAGAGAAAAAGAGAGTCTACCGAGCGAGCAACATCGACGGCGGTCCCGAGTAGACTTACGCAGGCAAGAGATGACTGAGGGATTGAGACATGAGATGTGAGAAGTTTCTGTCTTCGATTACTGAAGAGTAATCGTAATGAAGAGTTGAGCAGCGTTGGTTGAAGATCAAGAAGATGAACATATAGAGAGATGGATGGAAGCATTGTATCTCATCAAGAATTTGCGCATTTCAAATCAGCAACTGTGATTACCAGAAGTAATTATATTCCCTGAAGATATGAACATTAGGGACTTCAATATTTCCAGGGTAGTTGAGATTATTAGGTTTTTAATGAGATAGTAATTTAAATGTAGGTTAAATGTATAAATTTTAAGTATTTCAGAATCCAATCTGAGATTTTTTATAAGAATAAATAATTTAGATACGATAATCGAAATTAAATAATCCACAATTTGTTTATTAATAATTATAAAACCTGATATTAGTTGTTTTTTTGTAACGAGGATGTTATAAGGTGTCGCCCTGTGTATTTTGATAAGTTGATATAGTTCGAGGTTAAGAGGGTTAAAAGTAAGTTAAATTAAATTGTGGTTTTGAATATCAGGTAAAATTTATTAATATCATAATTTCTGTATCTTTACAATTTAAATGTGAAGGTTCATTATTTTACTAATAAGTATAATAGTATTGAATATTTTTTTAATGTTGTAGGCATGGAGCTAACACAGTGTGTGTTTCTCGTATGGTTCCGTCACTAGTTAAGTTACTGTCTGACCCGAACGCCTCCGTGAGAGATAACGCTCTTAATACATTAGCCAACGTTTACAGGCATGTTGGCGAACGTCTTCGCTCAGACCTTATCAAGAAACATCAGTTACCTGCGACCAAGTATGTATTTTATTGTGTGTCAATTTTAATTTATTAAATTTTGTCATAAGGCATCTTGCATTAACAAATTTGAGTTGTACTTCGGCTTGAAGTCCATTTGAAGTATGTCCATTCCATGATTTTACCTGGTATAGTCCCTATGGTGTTATATTAAAATAGTGCACATTTCATAAAAGCTTATAATATTAATTACTTTTTAATAATTTTTGGATGACACCTTCTTGTAATGTTATTACAAGAACTGAAAAACTAGGCTTCACATCTTAAATTATGTATAAATCCACATGTGATACAGAAAAAAAATAATACATATCGTTTAAAAAAAAACTGTATAAATGAATGAATGTACACTATTTGGTATAGGGGATTCATTATGAATGGACAGACAGGATAAGTTAACATATTGACAGATTTTGAAATAAATAGAGCTTCAGAAGGTGGTTTATCTAATAAGAGATCTATTGAGAGGGGTGTTAACAAGAAATATATCAGATCTAAAGTGTTTGCACGAGTAGGCATGTAATTTAGATCGAAGAAGTTGGGTAATATATGAATGATAGTAGAATTGTATAAGTTGGTAGAAAAAAGTAGCTTAAATAATAGGGGGACCGGAAAATAATGTTCTTTTTACATTAAATTCAAACAGATAAATTTTTACCAAGTTTTTGTTTTTAATCAATGATGTAATCACCCTAGCCATTAGCCATCTAGTGTGCAAATTTTCAATGCCGGATCGATAAAAATCAATTGATTTTTGAGCAAAATATCTGGAGATGGTATTTTGGGCATCAGTCAAATTTTCTAATTGTTTGCCGCTTAGGAAAATGTTCTAGCGATCAGAATAAATGGAAATCCGATGGCGCAATATTGGGCGAGTGTGGTGGGTGAGGCAATATCTCCCACCCCAATTCATTAATTTTTTCCAGGCTTTTTGCACAGTGCGGTCTTGCATTATTGTGTTGCAGAATAACACCTTTCCTGTTGACAATCGCTGGGGACTTTTCAATTAAGCATTGATTTACTCGATCAAATTGTTCACAGTTAAGGTCTTAATTCACTGTTAGTCCAGGTTTCAGCACTTCAAAATGAACGCGAATACTCCGCCAAACGCACAAAAGCAAATTTTTGGGGTGTAAACCTGGCTTAGCTGTAAATCGTGGCGATTCATTCGGAGAGAGAGCCTAATACTTCAAAATTAAAATGATGAATTAAATCTCAGGATACATAAATTACTGTGTACTATTGAAAATCAAAATGCTACAACATATCAATAAATTGTTAATTAATAAAATAAACTTGGATATTGTATCTTAGCTACGACAATCTTCTACCTTGATGAGTGATAAGTCATGATTGTCATTGTCTTTTAATTAATTATTTCCATTCTTCAGATCAGCCATGACCGTTGCCTTACACAACGCTAATCTACCCTTCTATTTATCAACATAAACTGATCCCTCAAGGTATTTCTCATCAGCTGTTTATATATTTTCAGCTGCTTGATGGCTCGAGCATTTATTTATTTCAATAAATCCACAAGCTCCTCATCCATTGCCAATAATGATAGTAACGATCTAAACATCAACTCATCACGACGCTTATCCAACATAAAAAACTGTTGTTATTATTAGAAATACCAACATACCAAGCTTGAAATCAATATTAACCTCTGCATGTATAATTTTTTCAACCATTTACAATAAAGTTAAAACCACTAACATTGTGAACCCATATAAAATTATGTTATTACATATTATGAAATGTCATTAGACAATATTCAAATGATTTCATTTTTTATTATTATCATTGCTTGAATTCTTAGTAATACATTATTTTTTATGATGTATAATTCATTTTTATTATAATTTTCAGAGCTCCTAATCTAATGGCAAAGTTTGATGAAATTAAAGCAGCTGGAGATTTCTTCCCTACCGCTCATTATTCTCCTAGTATGTAGCTTTTAAATTTATATTAATATCGTTAATCATTATGTTTCTTTTTTTATTATTATAATGCCCAACTTTTTTGGTATTTCACCTTAAGGCTTTTCAAGGGTTAAAGGTGTGTGAGGCATTTTTAGTTTAAGCACCCATTCCTCGATAGGTGGGTCACCCTTGATGTGTGACAGGTCCCATCTTACCCTGGACAGTTTCGGAGCAGTTAGAGGTTTACAATACAAGGAGATCACTCTCCCCCCCCCCCAAAGGTAACTTTCCTTATCTACTGTGCTGCTCTCTAGCTGACCTCTCTAGCATGTTTCCCTTTGAATTGTTATTGACAATTTATTCTGGGGACTATATTTCTGTAAACATAAATTAAAAAAACAAATCTGTCAATTTAATCCTTCAAAATAAACTCAAACAAATTAAAGAGTCATGTTGTTTTCAAGTTATAACTGATTTCAATATTGATGCTGACACACAAAGTAAACAAAGGTGTTGGCTGATGATTCAAACTGTTTATTTATTTACGCTGGCTAATTCTTAATATGTTCATTTCTATGCCAAATAATAACAAACCCGAAAGACTCGGTTCACTCGGTTTGATAATAGATCAATTTTCTTTAATAATGAAGGCATACAGAGTTCAAAGAAGGCATTTAAATGAAGTTAAAGTGTCTAGAGCTGTCATTCTCAGCTTTAAGTTGCAATCCGTCTAGGTATTTCACAGGCTGTGATCTGGAGGTTGTGGCAATGTTATTTAGCGACTGGGCACCGCACTATACGTATACGGGTAACAAATGCAAGAAAAGACAGATTTTTTAGACTCCAGGCCATGCGGAATCGTGGGCCAGTGATGGTTTGGGGAGGGATTTCTACGGTAGTAAAAACTGATTTAATCATTTTACGGAATGGTTCTCTGACAGCTCAACATTATATAAATGAGATACTGTGACTTTGACAAGACCTCTAGCAGCTGCAGCTAGCTGAAACCAGGGAGTGAGAGTTTTATCCTCATAAGCCCGTGCACATACAGCCAGGATCGCCATGAAGTTTTTAAAGGACAATGAAGTTTAGGCAAGCAATGGCCACCATTTAGTCTCGACCTTAATCCGCAATCCTTTAAGCCCCTATGAGACTACCTTGGATGTCGTGTCAAGGCCCAATCAAACCACCCTCACAATCTCAGGAACTTTTTGGAAGCAGTATTACACGAAGAGTGGTAACAAATTTTATATGGAGTATGAGAGAGGCTGTATTAAAGGCAAACAGGGTAGTATTCGATATTAATGATTGATTTTTCTAAATTAAGTGGAAAGGTAAACAAAACAAAACATATTAATAAGAAAATATGATGGTAAAAAATAAAATATATTCTAAAATAACTCCATTAGGCAATACGATAAAATAAAATACATCATATAAAAAGAAACCATAACATATCTGTTCATGTTGAATTTTCTCGTGTGAAACTGGCAATCGATATGTAGAAGGGGAGAAGTCACGTAGATAAGGAGTCCTGATAGCAAGACTTGATACACATATGCATTAAGACTGGAGCAGGGCTACAATATATTAATATATAAATAAATTTAGTAATTAATAAATGAGAGAGTTTTATTTATTTATTAGTTATGCTATAACATAAGGTGCGGTGCATAAATATTTATATGCTGTTTTATGAACACATTGTAATTATAGTGGTTCATTTTCAGAAATTACCCAGGTAGTTCCCCCCCCCCCAGCCAATGTTTCTTCTTGCTCAAGATGGGGGTTATTTAGTAATTAATAGTTTTATTTAGAAAACTTAAGACGTCATGTATTATTTTTCTATGTCTTTTATTTTGTTTATTTATATTTCATGAATACAATATAGTTCACAACTGATGTGATGAAGATTTAGTTAACAAAAATTTTAAAAACAATCTTTGGTATAATGGTGAGGCAGCTGAAATAGTTTTTTTAAATTAACTTTTTTTTTTTTTAAATCAGTGGTTGAATCATACGATACTGAATGTAATTAGAAACTTCTTTCTTTTAGCCATATTTTGTTTCAAGACTCGGTAAGGTTTCCCTTCTTAGAACTTTGTCAGCTTATCCTTTTCCTTATTTTCTATAACTGTCCTTTAAATTTTAAATTGCATTGAACTAATGGACGTCTTGTGTTGATTTTTTTTTTTATTTATTGATTTTATGATGCCAGAGTATATTTTGCCACAGTAAAAAACTATCAAAAAACTAAAAACCCTTAGCTGCGAGCAAAATCATGTAACGACCAAAGACAAAAACATAACAAATCCATTAACAAAAATCAATGTTAAATTTAACGATTTCAATCCCTAAGAAAATATAAATAAATACAAATAAAACTAAGTAGAATCATAAACCTAACCCTATTTCTATGTATGTAATTAAACACTTTTTTATGTTTGACATTCCTCTACGTTGTGAAAATTTAAAAAGAGCATTGAAATGTATTAGTTTTGGTGGATTGCTGATTATTTTGTCGTAACTATGTCAGGTATATCTTCACAACTGGTTTATCTTCAAGTACTATTGATTTTTTTTATCATTATTTGTAGGACATTAAACTATTTGTTTAACAGTTTGCACTATTTCTATCATTTTTTTAGCAGGATATTTGTGGTCGTTATATTAAAACTAATCATCAGTTTTTTGTAAGCTCTGAAATGGAAGTCATATGATGAATTGGAAAGAAAAAATTCTTTTGTCAAATAACTAGTACCCTAAAATGACCTAAACAATCGATGTAGTGTGTTTTTAAATCAAAATGAGAAAAAAAAAAGTTATATTTAATGCACCAAACAAATAAGGATTTTTCCTTGGTTTTTTTTCTATTCATTTGGGCTTTATTAATTTCCGCTATTGTGTGAACATAACATTATTGGCAGTTTTAATGACATTCTATAATTATAATCTACTAAAATCTGAACAAATATTACACATTAATCAGAGCATCAAAAGCATTAATTTGATGAGCCTGGTCGACATTATCAGAAAGACAAATAGTTTTGCAATTGCCTAATTTTTTTATGGAGTTTAAATTGAACATGCCGATACCCCTGGAAGGAAAAAATTAAATCTGGTTTTGAAACCAAACCGTACTAAAACCCAAAAAATATAGTTATAATTATTTATGCTAGGGTTACACACGCGTTCCCTTAATTATTTTTATGTTTATCTAGTCGACATGATAAGAAAAACAAATAGTTTTAAATTGCCTAATTATTTGTTTTGAGGTTAAAATTGAATATTCTAGACTAACTCTATAGCGAAAAAATTCAATCCTTAAGCACTGATGAAAGCATAAAAATGTAATTTTAATAATTTATGCTAAATTACACACATTCCCTTAATTGCCATATATTACTTTCCTTCATTCCTTTTATACAGTTAGTTCTTAATAATTTTAGTAAAAATATTATCTTATTACTAAAAATAATATATATATATATATGCTTGTAAAGGGAGTATTATTGTATTGATTAGTCGAAATTATAAAAATATTTTGCACTCATAATGAAAGTAAAACAAATTATGTCAAAATGCTTGTCTTCACAAATAAAATGGAAAAGTTTGTCATTTTCATAATTTTATGAAGACTTATTAGCAGTGTGCTGAAAATTCATATTATTTATATTTTTTTTTATAAAAAAGATCAATAACTGCAAATATTACATAAATTTCTACTTTTATTTATTTATTATTCAGGTTTATTGTACGATCCATTTATACTGACATGTACATTTTATAAGTAGATAATCGATTTACTAAATTGACTGAAATCAATTTAACTTATCTAAATTTACTATCTTCAAGTTGGGGTTAATAGTTACCATAAAAATGTAAATAATTAAAATTAGATGTATTTTATTTTTAATTAAACTTGACCTTATTAATTTTGACAATATTTTTAATATTTTCAAAATTAAAAATATAAAAAAAAATTGTACATTGGGTTCAACTTGTATTTTTAAAATGTCATGGGTAATTAACTAATTAGCTTACATTTTCTTGTTTGTTGAAAGAATATTCATTTTTGATACGATATATTTAATTTCTGGGCCTGCATCACTAACTCATAGTTTACAAACCGTTCTTTTTGTACATAACCTGAGCCTGCACTTTTTTTTTCTTAACCATCGACAAATTATCACTTAAAGCTGTCTGTCTTGTAGCATTTCTACTCACCACCGACTCATAAAACACTTCACTTCCTTTCTTAAACCATTGACCACTACCGACGACGCCTTCTAATGCGTGAGTTATATCAAAGCAGACATAATTATTCATTTCATATTCATTACTTTTAAAAAATCATGCTCAGTGGTCGCCTTCTGTTAGTTAAATTATAAAACTTGTTCTTGGTTTAAACCAAGGTTAAAAGACTGTTTGGTTCACATTTTCAGTATTTTAAATAAAATTTCAATCTAGCTGAACAAATATCACTTCAAAGTATATTTAAAAAAAAAAATTAGCTTTTAATTGATAACAAATATTTTATTTGAAAAAAAAAAAAATGGGGAAGCTGCTAATCTTCAGGCCAACTAGCCTAAACCATCTATCAGATTGGGATATGTATTCTAAATTAAAATTATCGGAAGGGTCTCAACCGCCTGTAGTGGCCGTGACTCGAATAGTGAATGGGTGTGAGAGAGAGAGAGTGAGGGAGGGAGATATAGCCAGACAAAATGTGGCGGGGGACCAGTGATCCCAGTCAGTCCCTGCTCTGACTACCAATATGCTGCTCCTTCTTTGCTGTGATTGTACATTGTTTGTCATCTGTCGTTGTTGTCTGCGGCATGGTAGACTGGGGCTCTGATGCGGATTGGATACTCAAGTGGGACAATGTCATCAACATCGGACGCAACACTAATAATTGTAAAAAATTTATTCATATATATATATATATATATTTTTTTTTTTTTTTATATATTAGGGGGGAGACTATTCTATAAATATACTGATGTACGCATTTTATTAATGTTTAATTAATTTTTTAAAGATTATTTAAGTTCTGTTTTTTGATAAAGGTTTAAAAGAACAATCTTAGTCATAATTTTTTTAATAAAATATTTATATAGCAAGGCATTTAGAAAAAAACGCCTAAAAAATAAAGTTAATAATATAAAAATTGCTAAGCATTAGTCAAAAAAGAAAGGCGCTTTAGCAAATAATTTTACAAATTAGAGCATCTCCTTAAAGTTTCAAACTAGACACCATACTTAGCAGTCCCTTGGACTTAACAAATTAGCAATAAAATGATGAGTAAAAGTAAAATATTAGTAAATGGTGCTCTATTTACTTATTGTCTTATAAAACACAATAAGTTAATACACAGCATTAAAAAAAAAAGATTCAATTATAATAACAGTTGCAGTTAATAACTCACAAATTGATTTAAAGGACAGGTAAACAAAAAAGGAGTAAATAAAATAGAATATCCGCCTGTAAATAATAGATAATGGTGAAGTCAATTAATATGTTATTAAATAACAAGAAAAAAAAATGATAACTATTGCAATTAAAAAAAAAGTAAGTTAGGCAATTAGAAATAAACGTGTAGGATAATAATATAATTGCTACAAATTAATGGTTTAAAGATATGGGAATTTCCCAGAAAATCTATATAAATAAATAATAATTAAAAAAAACAAAAAAACTTGAAGGTAAAGATACTTAACCTTAAAAAGTGTCGGTATCATTTTTATTGTGGTTAGTAATGTTTCTTTTCGTTAAACTATTATACACGGTTTCATTTAGTACGATATGACAAGTAATTATTTTAATTAGCATAACAGATAATGTATGATAGTCTTTTTTTTTTGAGGAACAAATATTAAATATTTCCATGAATGAAAACATTCATTTATTGTTTTTTAATTGGTCTGTTAGAAGTAAAATACAGTTTCTTAATAACATGTTATTTTATGCTAGAAAATTATTTAATTACTTTTTCAAATTTGTCAAAAGGTAGGTTTTTCTTTTTTATAAAATGTTAAAGTGTTTATTTTCATGGTATTTCTAGCTCTCTAAAGCTTGTTTACTAATCGATTTTTTGTACTCTGCCCGAGAAGATAAAGAATTATTGCTAAGGTTGAAAATCCTCTAGCCTCTTATGGTCTTATAAACTTAATTTGTTTTATATGGCATCAGGCAGCAGAGGCTCCTCCTGATAAGGAACATGTCAACGTCAAAAAGATAATAGTGGTCGTTAAATAAATTTCAATTGTTGCTATTTAAAAATTCGATATTATGTAACTGATTTATTTAATTTTTATTATTGTGAAAAATGTGCTGTAGTTAAAACGTTTATTATAAATATTGTAACAATGTCATAATAACTATGTTGTGTATTATATAATTATATACGTTTATCTCAATGAATATTTATTATGAATAGAGATTTGCACTGTTTACTAGCCTCTTACATAATGCCAGCTCTCTTGAGAGGTTAGCAACAAAGCCTTGATTTATTCGCATTAGTAGGTGTCTCTCTCTCAACTAGGCAAAGATAATATTCAATCAAAAACCAGGGCCTCTTATTATTATTTTTTAATTTTAATTTTTACCGGTAAAAATTTTGTTACACCACTTACAAAATAACTTTTATTTTCTAAAACATAGATAAATTAAATAAACGGTTTTTAAAGTAATTATTGTGACTGTATGTTTTATTTGGGATTAGCTTTCGAATTGATGAAAGGTACATGTTCAATCTTCATCAGATTTATCAGTGAGCATCGGGTTCTATACTTCTTGTTAAAAAGTCAAGGCTCTCGCTCTCCCTTTGAGCTCAAAAATTAATTTAAATAATTTATATAGATATCGTACATTTATAGGAGGGGTGAATGAATACTCAGAAGAGGCCTTGTTAGATAGGGTTTTATAGGATGTGGTCAAGGTTATTTCAAAGTCATGTCTATGTTTTTAAAAATAGCCCTGCCACTTCTAGGTCTTAAACTTTTTTTTATTAATCCACTTGTAAGTTCTTATAATAAAATGAGATAATAAAAGTTTATAATATGTATCACAGGTATCATTGTTTTCTCCCCGGCGTGGGTGATACAATCTTTAATGCCTGATAAGGCCTCCATAATCCTCTTTTATAAAAGATTTCTGAGTGTTTGTTTTTCTACAATAATAAAATTTTCTACTTCTTATTCATGTTATTGTTTTACTATCTTCAAAAATTTTAATGCGGCAAAAATTATAACATCATACTTGTATGTTAATTTTTTTTTTTCCTACAGAAAACTAGAATTAACCTAAAACAAGTTAACAGATTACAAAGTTTATAATAAATCTAACATTCTGTGTGAAAAAGAAATGCATCTGGATATTTCATTGTATTGTGTGTATATAATATTGCACTGTTTATGTTTGACAAAGTTTCTAGTGATGCGTGAATATTTTTTATACCAATTAACTAAACTTGTAGTATTAGTAATAATATGTATTAAACATTTTTTTCAATTATTCAGTAAATATATACAAATTATAATTGAATTATTCTTTTAGTATTAACTTTGTTTAATTTTAAATAAATATTTCTATTATAGTTTATTGTGATTTTTAGCTGATTTCTGTTTGTTTTATTTGCAGACTTGCTCGATGAAGATGAGCCGGACAGGAGTGCTGTGAGTTGTCTAATGTTTCCCACAGTTCATATTTTATTCATTTATTTTTTTAAACACTTCCTACCCATTAATTATACCCATTCATTAACCATTGAGAAGTTTTTTCTTTGTGTAAATTTAAAAATAATTCTGGTGGAAAATATCTCTTTATAAAATAAAAGTATTAGCGCAGGTTTGAAAATCAAAATACTGGGACTCGATTAATTTTTACCAGCTAGGAAGATAGCATTGTTTTTTTTTTACTGATTATTAAGAATTATAACTATTAAATACTACCTCCCCTTTTTTTTCCTAACTCTTTAACAAAGAGCAAAGAGATTGTTTATTAGAATGCATGTTTCTCCATTGCTGTTTGCAGCGTATTACATGCATGAATACGTTATGTTATGATAGTTATAATAAGTTTTACGTACAAGATAGTTTCTTATATTTATAAAAAGGAAAAAATATTATTTTCATTGCTGCACTGTGTTTTTTGAAAATGGTAAACCACTTGTTTTTTAATTTCAAAAGAACAATACCATTTTTGGATAAATATTAATTGACTTATAAATTGGTCACCTCATAAAATAATTTCTATACTGTTTGAAAGCTTCTAAAATTTGTTAAAAGGGATCGTTCGTTTAATTATTTGTATCTTTAATAAACTGTTTTCGAGAAATTGGTGATAAAACATCAGAAAAGCTATCAAAGCATTTTAAACACCTATTTTTTTGAGAAAAAAAATTTTTACAACTCCAGTGACAACTAATTTAGTTAGAACATTCAATTTCTCAGCAGTCTTATTAGCAGTCTTAGTAAAAAAGTATTTTTACATGTAACACATTGCAGCTACATCATAAATAAGAGGATTTTCTCAATCTTATAATGATAATTTACAATAAATATTTTATTTAAGAGTAAGCAAGGTTCATTACTTTTTAGGAGATTAGTGTTCAACACACTTAGACCTTTAGATGAGCCTTCTTTATTTTTTCGAAAGTGTTGTATTTTTTTTTAAATGAGTTATCTGTGATTATTGACTTCTAATGATAGTTACTCACAAAAACTATTGTAATAAAATTCATGAAAAGATATAAATCATATTATAGCATAAATAAAGTATTTATAGTGTTCGTTATTGTCATTTAAAATAATATTGTTGTAGCCATCTTCTGCAAGTAAACGATCCGGGAGCGTCCCTAGAAAAATCCCATCTTCAGCTTCTAAGTCGTCTACATTGCAGTCATCAGGTACATTTAATCTCCATTTTACCATTAGTTTGCGACATGTTTGTTTAATCTTATCGTTGCATACAAAAATATTTTCTTTTTCCTTATACATGTAGGTTTACGATAAATATTTTCACCCCTGTAATCTCTTATTATAAGTGTGTGCTTTCGTAATAAAAGTATTTAGTGGCTTATTTTATTAATTTATTTTTCTATCTTATAATTAATTTTCTTTTTGTCCGTATAGCTTCCTTTTTTTCTGTTTTTCCCCACAGATAAAATAATAAGTTGAGTAGTTTGTAGCGAGGTATAGTGATTAGTGATTAGTATATTTCCATCTTCATTATTACCTTCAATCTCTTTATTTTATTTTTTTGTTTTCTATCTCTATTTCACAAGCAGCCCCTCCTTCTTGTACTTCTACTCCGAGTTCTGTACCAAATTCTGCTTCGAAATTCAACCGGACTGGTTCTCTGCGGAAACCAAGCGCAGGTAAAAAGTTTAAACTAACCAGTGTATGGTATGAAATATTCTTTCGGTGATGGGTAAAATGGTTTCACATCTCTTATGATATTGCACTAAAAATTTTAATTCTAGTAAATAGCTATGCACAATGGCACAATTCTGATCACTGTTTTTAAATTAGATTTTGGGTTTTCTGGAAAATAATGCAGGATTTCAGATTATATTTAGTTTGTCAGTTTAGGGTTTTTTTTTTATTATCTAATTTAGTGTTTTTATTAAGATGTCCAAGAGTGGTTTGAAACTTGGTCAGCACGGGCCTTAAACAACCAGAAGCATAAATAAATTCTGTGTCAATGACAGCCCATTGTTCAAAAAATTTTGTGCGGCAGATTTCAGTCTTGAAGACAAACCTCTTCCGTTGCTGGTTATCTTGGGATGATCAGTTAGGCGAAAAAGCAAGAAAAACGGGTTCCCCGTGAAATTAACACCTGCTTTGTCTCATATTTGACCTTGCATATATTTCAGGAGCTTGTCTTATCCACCCTGCGATCCAAACCTCTCACCTGCTAACTAGATATTTAGACACTTGGACCGCTTCTTATAGGAAAAATAATTTGAAGACTAAAAAGTTTTAGAGAATGTTTTGTTTTTAATGATTAAAGTCTAATGATGTTAATTTATTTTCAGAGGGGATGGAAAAGCTCTTATCATGTTGACCATAGTGCATTGATTGTAATAAAGTCTATTTCAATTGATTGCAATAGAATTTTTTGTTTGCTTTAGTTTAAGACTTTAAATCTGCAATTATTTCTGGTCTACCCAACATTTTTTTTTTAAGTTCTTATTCTCTTTATATGGATAAATTTTTATCTATAACGCATTCACATTGTGCTCAGCTTTTATTTTTTACAATATCCTCTAAATTAATCTGTGTACATATATAACATTTTATTGTTCTATTATACAAAATAGAAGCACCCATTAACATGGATTTTATGAGTTTTATTCTCCGAAAAAGTTACGTTTGCCTGATTAATTAATTGTTCTTGATAATTTTATAATTAGCTGCTGTTTTCATATGCGTTGCATTTATTGAGAATCTGGTTGTTCGGTAAGAAAAGTAGAAGATTTTGTACTGTAGTATTTGTAACGATGATCTTATACCAAAGTAATGAGTGTTTGCTGCATTGGAATGTATTTAGATACACTTTATATAACTACTTAGAGCAACTAAGCGCCTGCAACAACTATACCCACACATCAACTGACATACATTACTACAACACACTTGTGCCCCATTACAAGATACTTACTTCTGTCCTTGAGGGTGCTGACTGCACTAATAACTTGATCAGGACAAAAGTGCAAACACTTCCGAACAATACAATCTGGCTTGACTATAATTAGACCGATTTAATATAGATTGGAATTCACAAATTCATTTAGGATTGACAATGACCCTATATCTCGTTGTATAAAAGAACTGACAAAGATGTACTGCGATCGTCAGCAACATTCTTTGGATACAAACTTTCAACCAGGCCAGTCTATCCATCAGACTATTTTAATGGCTTCGTGTAGTTACAGTTCAAAATTGAAAAAAAAAAAATTACATATTAATCAGGGCGACAAGATTTTTATTTTGGTAATACTCTTGTCTTCTCGCTCTTACCGGCCAACGAACGACTCCCAACAAATTATTTTATTTATCTAGTATGACAATCAATTTATTTGTTGCTTTTTGATGGAACGCTTGCTCAACCATAGATTAGGTTACTTTTTTAGTAGGTATGGTGCTGGCAACTTTTTTGTATTATGTTTTTTGTTTTTTTTTTTGCATGATTATTACATGTTTTATTTTACAACTGTTATTAACCAGGTTTATTAAAAATTTTCATTTCTTTTGTGTCATTATTTTTTTATTCAATAAAGTTCAAATTGTCTGGACTGATTGTCATGGGTTCTGGTATTGATGATTGTGACAGATTTTAGAGGGAGACGCCATGGATTTTTAGAGCTCAAATCTTTTTTGATACTTATATATCGATATTGATATGTGATAAATATTTACAAAATTTTTGATTTTGTATTAGAACAAAAACCCAAGCCTTGAAATGTGGATTTATTTCTAGCTGGTGTTTAAACCTTAGAGCCTTTTTACGAGATATAAATTATTTTTATTTTGTCATTACATGTATTTATTTATTTTTTAACAGGAACCTTTATGGACTTATGTTCTCGTTTTCCAAGGGCTGATATTGCCGAGTGTATTTTAGTTGGGCATGGTTTAAGTTTATTTTCCAACATCCAATAGCTAAA
The DNA here is from genome assembly GCA_930367205.1 of Acanthosoma haemorrhoidale. Taxonomy (NCBI): domain Eukaryota; kingdom Metazoa; phylum Arthropoda; class Insecta; order Hemiptera; family Acanthosomatidae; genus Acanthosoma; species Acanthosoma haemorrhoidale. Next base: position 104,878,418 of record OV884015.1, on the reverse strand, counting down.
AGTTATTTTATTGCGCTATGAAATCTCAAATGGAAAATCTAACTCGATAGCGTTTTAAATGTGGAATATTTTTAATAATTAAAATGTGTTAGTATTTCTATACTACTTGCCCACCTATAAATAATTTCCTCTTATAAATATTATATATAAATAATAGTATTATGTAGTAGACTTGAGGAATGGTAAATAGGCTTCTAGAAATCAGTGGTCAGTTTATTCACTGCCTCCGTAATTCCATTAAGCTTGGAGGAACAGCCTCAGTTCAGAAATCGGTGATAATGCTGACAGGTGATAGGCCAAGTGTTGGAGGCTTGGATAAAGGATAAAGTTGAAGTGAGTAGGTACATATAGGTAAGGACATGATTCTGTCTTCATTCATAAAGGGGGGGGGGAGCCAAGGTTGTTCGAGAATGGAATTGAATGAATACTTCAAATCGACTCCGATCCAGAAAATTTGAATTTTATTGTATAATGTTCCTAAATTCAGTTAATTGTATTAAATTATAAGATGTTACTAGTAGAGATTCCAAGTTAGCCTATAAACTGGAAATATTGCTTATTTTTATGTCTTATCAGCCAAACATCCATTGTAGTGATTTGATCTCCTTGATTGAAATTATTCATTCCCCATTTATCCTACCTCTCTTCCTTCTTATCCCTAGATCGATTATTCCTAGTTTAAGCATCTAGCATCTATAATAACTTCATCACTCAAACTATTCCTCAATCCCCTTCTCTTCCGATATTAAAATCCCAGATGACATAAGTAGCTGTATCAAATGAACTTGACCCCCTCAAACAGTGAGTTGAACAACTGAAAATAGGATCACAATGATTATTTTCATTTTAGCTATTATCCTTTCTGTTTTATATTATCCTGTTCCATGTTTATTTTAATTCTTTAGACTAAACAGCCTTTCCTTTTTATGTAACTAACCGTCTTAGAATAAAGTTACTTTTTCACTTCATTCCTGTCATAACATATCGAAGTTTACAATATTTTCTGATTATAAATCATCATCTAGCAGGATCAGCAGCAGGCGCTGTGGACGAGGATGGTTTCATCAAGGCCTTTCACGATGTGCCCAATATACAAATATTTAGCACCAGAGATCTAGACGACAATCTTAATAAAATCCGTGTCATCATGGCCGACCCCAACCAAGAATGGAACAAACGTGTTGATGCTGTTAGTTACTTTTTTGTTCAATATGTTATTTTATTGGGAAATATCCTCATTGAGTATCTTTTTTATTTATGATGGTTCTTTATTGTTTTTTTTTGTAGATAAAGAAGATCCGTTCCCTGTTGATTGCAGGTGCCAGCAGTTACGAAGAATTCTATGCTCAGATGAAAGTATTCGATATTCCTTTCCAAATATCTGTCAAAGAATTAAGGTAAGGTCATTATAAAGATAAGCCTAATTCCAGTTAATATGTAGAAATGTGACGTAAAGCATATTTTTAACTTATTTGATATTTCTTTTAGATCTCAGGTTGTGAGGGAAGCATGTGTTACTTTAGCATTTATGTCACAACATCTCACCAACAGATTCGAACAATTAGCCGATTCTTTAGTTCCAGTTTTAATAAATTTAATACAGAACTCCGCAAAAGTATGTATTTGATTTGTTGGTATATCCAATATGCTATTTATTTTTATTATTAATTCATTTTTTTTTTTTTTTGCAGATTATAGCAAGTGCTGGCCAAGTGTGCTTAGGTTTCATTGTACGCTATACTCATTGCGGTCGATTAGTGCCACATATCTGCTCAGGGTTGTCCTCCAAGTCACGCGAGATAAGACGAGCTGCATGCAAATTCCTCCATGTAATCCTATCTTCTTGGCCTGGAAACATCCTAACCAGGCACTCGACTCTACTGCAGGGAGCCATCGCATCTGCCATTGCCGATGCTGACCAAGACGTCCGAGGAACAGCCAGAAAGTAAAAAAAAAAAAAAAAATTATCTCATACAATTTTTTTAATAGATTCATTACAAGAGGAAACTTAAATGTCGATTTGTCACAAAAGTGCATCGTTTGTGCCACCTTGATAACAGTTTAAATATATGCAACCTTCAGTTTCTCTCCCAGTTTCACCTTAGGCACACTGATACTCAAAACATTCTTTAGATCTGAATATTACTTTATGCAGAATAGTTTCCTTTTAGGAAACTGTTAAATACTAAATGTTCCAAATATTGTGGTTTTTATGGCAAAATCAAGAAGTTTCTGATTTGTTTAAATTAATTATAAAATAAGGAATACAACATGTAAGGACAACTAAAAATGTAACTTAAATTGAATATTTTTCTATTGAACCTTGAATACAAACATTGTGTTGGACATTATTTTAGCTGCTATAACAGTATCAAGCTTTTTCCTAAGAGATAATAGGGGAATAGAGAGAAGAGTCGTTGAAATGAACTGTCAAAAAGAATGGGTCATTAAAGTGAACCAATTAATCATACTATGACAGTGTTAAGTAAACGACTGAAACATTCTAAGGCCATATTGTCGACTGCAAACCTGTAGACCAACCAATATTTTTAAGTTGTTGTCAGTTTTTTGTTTTTTTTAGATGCGAATTAATGCCAACTTTTTTGTTTGAAATACAAGTTAAGTAATGACAAGTGTTTTAACAATTATTATATCGAGCTATCTCTTTTTAAAATGTGAGTTATTGGCTCTACATAATTTCCTTTCTGTTCTAGAGTTTTTTGGGCGTTCAAGGATCAGTTTCCGGACCTCGCTGAATCCCTTCTTAACAACTTAGACGCCAATTACAAACGGAGCCTTCACTCCGATATGTCCAATTCCAGCTCTTCCAATTCCCTTCACCATCAGCCAACTTCTGCCAGTCGAAGGCAAGGTAAGGGAGATATGTAATATTATTATTTATCTGACTTAGTAGCTAATTATATGCGGTCTGTTGGCTTAGAGAAATCATACATACTTAGTTTATTTCCATTAAAAAAATCCTTTGATTCAAGCACTAATTTTTTTTTCTTTTTAAACTTAAAAAGACTTTTTAAAAAAACTTTTTTAAAGTTAAAAATTAAGTAATTTGAACTGTTTATGACTGTCTATATTTATATCACTACATCTTGGAAACGGTAAAAAAGTACATTCCTACAGTGCACAGTAGTGTATTTCATTTTTGAGTTAATTACCATGTAGGTGAACCATATTGGCTATCAGTTCTTTTTCCATGGCACTGGGAGGTTTAATATAGAAACATTTTATTGTGAAATGAAATGAAGCTAACAACTACACTATATGAGAGTCCCCAGATAAATCTTTTCTTCACTTTGATTACATTAATTAATACTTTTTTTAGCTTGTTTTTACAAATTAATTTAATAAATGCAAATTATATTTTGTGCTTAATGGGTCTATCGACTTAAGTGAAACCAGAATAATACTTTTAATTGTTTTTTATTTTAAGAAAATTACAATCTGGCTTAATATGTAATACATAATTGTGATGAACGATCTCATTCATATCATATTATTGCATTTATTTCCTCAATACATTAATTAATATACTTTCATCAACATACATTGATGTATGACACAATTTGTCATGTAATATGAATCACCGTGAAACACACAATGTATGCTGAGTGGGGACTATTGACATTGTAAACTGTAAGTCTTTCATCCTTGGTCTTGTGTTTTGTTTTTATAGATTAACATTCTTATTTTCTCAAACTTTGGAGTAGGAAACTTGGAGTAAAACCTTCACTCAGCTAGGGTGTCAATCTGAAATCTGGGGATAATCTGTTACTTTAGGCTTCCAAGAAATAATATCTAGCTCTCCTATGTGAGAATCGGACAGTAACATCACTATGTGTGAATCGGACAGTAACATCACTATGTGTGGAGTCGTTCCTGACCAGACCCACCCAGAAAACCTCCTTAAGGGAAATTGGGAATCACAGCAGAGTCTCTGTAGTTTTTAACACTAGGGTAGAGTGGCAGTTAAATGTTCTAGTTTCATCTAATAATTACAAATTGTGGATACGGGAAACCGAGCCATGAGTTAAGGATATGAGTTGTATTATCGGCTTTGGTTAGTAAAAGGTGGGTCAAATTTATTACTCATTAATATATTATTATCGAAACATTCCCCATTAATATATTATTATCTAAACATTCCCCATTAATATAGTATTATTGAAACATTCCCCATTAATATAGTATTATCTAAACATTCCCCGTTAATATATTATTATCAAAACATAGCCCATTAATTTGTTTATTTTAAATTTAACATATTTCTTTTATTAACAAAAGCTGATCTGATATAGCAACTAATAATCCATTAGTGCATAAAGGAAAGTAATTATCGGTTTATCTGAATAGACTGGCCTTACTGATTTTTTTTTTTTTTTTTTTTTTTTAACTACAATCCCCGTATTAGTAGGGAAAAACTTTCAAAGCTAATATTCGACAATTCAATTTAAAAAAAAAAACATACTATCTCGATTCGTCTTCATCTACTGTTAGATCGCTGTGATCAGCCTCGGTGCATGTGCCAGAATGACAAATTTCCTCTGAATTAGTTCAGTGATCCTGCAGACAGGTAATTAATCAGTCTCAGAGGCCGTGTTACCTCTGGACAACTGCCTATCTGAGGTCGTCATCAGTGAGTAGGTAGGATGTAGGATTACTATAACGATAAAGTCAGAGTTGATCAATTAATATAGGAGGTGGTTGAGTCAAAGTATGTATGGGTGGGTAGGTTGCTTGAGTGTTAGTTTGCCTCCAACGGGGTCATTTCCGTAGATCATTTTAGGATATACCTACCTGCTACCCCTACCCACGCATGTGATCAAAGAATAAATTTATTTTCCGAATAATATTAAAGAATATAGGGATTGAATTTGATATTTTTGATAGTTTTTAATTGGAGAAATAACAAAGTATAATTCAGTATTAAACAATTGTGGGAAGGTTTTAAAATCAAACAAAACAAAAAATAACCTGAGAGAAATATAGTGTGACATCAGCGAATCACACTAACTGTCTGTGATCCTGTTCCGCCCACCTGCCTCTCTCTCTCCCTTGCTAACTCTAGACGAGTCGCACTACTTTTCTCTCGACAAATATTAACAAATTTTCATCTTACGTGGTACAAAGGGGAATTATAATATAATTAACATACTCATATAATAATATTATATATATATCTATATCTATAAACAGTTATTTTATATATTAGACATAATATACTTTATCTGTATTGATAATAAAACCACAAAGAGTCTAATCTTTGAAGAATAAATTGTCAAATATCTTATCACCGTAGAAGTTTTATTAATTATATTAAAAAATAATATATTTATTATTTAGTTATTTATTGACATTATAAAACATTATTAGTAGTCCAAATTGTAATACGATAAGGTAGTGTTATTATAATTTATAATTCTAGCAAGATATCGTAACTGATAGAGAGTTGATATTTAACTCATTTGTTATTCCCTGTATTTATTACTTTGTTAATTGTATATTGTTTATTTTTGGAGGAAATAAATCATTAAAAAAACAAAAACAAATATAAGCACTTAATCATCAATTATTTTGTTTGTTTCCTTTCTTTATTTGCACCCGTAGATTTACCGATTTGAATTTTGTCCTTAAAGGAAAGATTTAAAAAACAGTGTCAACACATTTTTATTACAATTAATTAGTTCCCATCTTTAAGTTATTATATGGATCAAACATAGAACCTATACTGACTGTATATTACTAAACATTAGTTGTACTATCTGATGATAATAATAATGTGTTAATAATTTATTAGACAAATAAAGAACTTAATGTCAGGGTACGGGCTCGAATCCAAGCTTTCCTGATCTCCGTTATATTACTCTTTCAATTGGGCTACCCCTAAAGAACAGTAAATATCAAATGTATTCTCGTTTTGACCCCTGGCCATATCACTCACTGCCGCTTTCTTTCTTTGGTCAATAATTATTTAAATACTGTGATTTTGTACCACAAATGCTGGCTATTAAGGTTTAAACTTAATCGTGGAATTGTCAGATAATTAGATAAGATCTAGTAAAAATCATTTATTTATTATATTTTATTGCCTTTTTCGTACATATAAATGGTTTCTAGATACGTATTCATTAACCGGCACCACTGTATGCCTTTTTCATTTATTTAAATGGATTTATATAGATTGTACATAATAATGATTGTTATATAAAAGATAAATATTTCACATATGTCAGTGATCGTTATGTCATAAATAGTGTACATTTGTCTTAGTGGTGCTAAGAGTTCAACAAATTTTGTGTTGTGGGCCGCCAACCATGGACATTTCTTAGCACTTGGAAGTGTATCGAACTACAATAGTTTGACAATACTAAGTAATTGATTAGAATTCACTTTTATTGCATATTATTCATTTGCCTATAGTTGTTAAGAAAATGTTTTTAAAAATTTTTTTTTTCTTTCGTATCTATATTAATGCATGAGCAAGAAAAATTTGGGTACAAAGTTATTTATATTTTTATCAATTTAATTATTGTTTATCCCATTTAATACTTACTGTTAAGTCTTAAAAAATAAAACCTCTTATATAATTTTTTAAATTGTATAAAAAAATGTTTAAGGTGTATTATAGTTCATGATTTTATGCAAAGAAAAAAGTTGCAACGTACTCTAGTCCAGTTTTCCCTTGCATTTATTGATTTAACTCAAATTTTATGATTTTTCTCATAAAAAGGTACATAAATACAGATTAGAGTGCTTCGAAGGAAAAAAAACATCACATTTCGGTGAGCCTTGAAAATGCCAACATTGTTTACGATAGGTAGCAGCTCTATGGTGATATACTAGGGAACATATTTTCAAATAGTGCAATGCAATTTTTTATAATGCTTCAGGATTTAAGGTTTTTTTATTGATGAAGTGTTTGTTATAAGTTCCTCAAATGTGGGAAAACTAAACTGGACTTAAGTTTGTTGTAACTTTTCTGTTGCAAATACAGTCATGTGTCATTACGATATAGCCCTCATAAATTGATAAGTGATGTTTGCTAAATATCGTGCGGACTTTATAGGAAGCACAGAGAACCTTGTCAACGGCAGAAGAAGCAGCAGCTCTTCGATACCCACTACTTCCGCCAGGCGTCTCGAAACAGGTTTAAAATAATTAAACAACAAATTTTTATCTTCTGCCCTTTTTGATTTTCACTCACTTTTTATTTATTTTGCTATTAGAAGTCTCACTCTTTCACTGGATTTGATTAATATATTCAATTCAATGCATTCTTAACATTCTAAATTGTGTGCATCTCGTTTAAAATCTTCTAATTTCCTGCCTCTGCCTGCCCCTATATTTATGAAAAAAATATATAATTTGCTTCTTTTGTAATTTATGTTTTGAGCATTTTTTGTACATTAAATTAGTTATATTACTCAACATATATAATGACCCTGTCTTAAGTAATTTTCTCTTCTTGTAATTTATTGACTTGTATCTCAAAATGAACTCGATTTATTCCCACTCTAAATTGATATTTAATTTTTTGCCAGTCATATCCTTTCAGCAATAACTTTGGCTCCTCGGTCGATTTCCAGTGTTACCTGACTAAACCAAGTCCAAATGCTTCGACAACACACATATGTTCTTGCTTGATAAAAATGGTTGATTGGCAGATTAAATCTCCACGCTCTGACGAAAGTTACAACTTGATCACTCCTTTCTGATTATTCTGCCAGGTGAGTTTATTGCCCTTGACACCTTCCTACTGTTAATGGAGACCGTTATGTTCCTTGAAGGCATTATTTAGTTCTGGTCAACTTTTCTACGAACTCTAACCTCTGATTAGTATTTCTTACTTGGCAGCCGGTATAATCTTTTACCTCACTTCAAGTCATCCAACCTCTCTGCCTTGTTCCACCATCCTCCAGGTAACTATTTCAACAGGCATCCTCTCGACATGTACAAGGAACCTCATTTCTCCATTTTTTATTCAGATCAGGCTTGTCATAAAGCTTTGTCACTTCTGCATTCTTCTAACTCGAGAAGACCTCAACTCAGAGCTAAGCTCCATAGATTTCACGGAGAATTTCTGAAGTCAGCGCCCAGATTTAACTTCCATTTGGTATTTTCCATTTAGAGCTGAGCTAAGAATCAAACTGGGGTCTACCCAGTTTAAAGTCAGCGTGCTATTGGGATGTCCTGTATAACCGTTAGATTGATTAATTATATTATATCGATAGCACTTTTCTGTATGTAGCTTGTGCAACTGCTATTCTAAATTTGTATATATATCTATTTTTTCTTCCACGGTCTTATTTATGATTTTATCCTAAAATTGTTTTCACCTTGATATCTTTTTTTTTTTTTAATTTTTTCTAATAGTGTCAGAGATCAATTCTTTGATTTTCTGTCAGGAAAGCCTTCATTTTATTTCATTTTTATGGTTTGAGAATTATCAATTTCTTTAATAGTTGCATGTTTATTATTTTTGCATTTTATTTATCCTGACGTTAGTGTACCTTCATTTTTTTTTTTTACCTATCAAGTGAACCAAAAAGTGCATTCATCTTTGGAGTGGTAAGGGGAAAGAACACCGCCCAATTTGAACAGTTAAAGCGCTATCTAGTTTCCATTAGTACGAAATTTCTAATGTCTAATGAAGATCTAGAATTGATGAAGTATCACATTTTAGTTCATTAATGTTAGAACATTAACTTTAAAGGCTATTTGATGAATACCTAATTGAAACTTTATTAATCGTAATATGATTAAACAATACATAATATCATTATGAAAAAATGATGGTGTGTGGTGGAGTATCATCCAATAATTTTTTTAAGTAATTGAAAGTGCCAGATATTAATTAGTAAAAAAAAAAATTTTAGGAACTTATGAAAATACATTTGACTTGAAATAATAAATTAAAATTCAGTTGGCAAAAGGTTAAGTAAATCGTCAGTTATGATAAAAAATAGCGTCACTATCAAGACTCGAACCTGAAACTTCTTGCTTTACATCCAGGCACTCTTAGTGACATGATTCTCTCTACGGTTTTTCTCATTATTTCATTTTTTTTCTCTTATCTTATTATTATAAACCAAAATGCCGCAATTTAAAAATGCAAATTAAAAAAATAATCAAATGTGTATCCTGTATACAAAGTAAGTATTAAACAGATTGTCATTTATTTAAAAAATTGAATCGATTACATGAATAGGATTCTAAAACTTTCGCCAGATATAATTAGAAACAATGAAGATTATAATTGTATCAAAAAAAATATCAAAACACAAATTTGATTTGAGTCATATTTATGTTTATAACAACGCACTCAACAGAAAAGGAGATGGCGTAAGTAATCTCAAAAACATATTTTTTGTTTTTAATAGGCCCATACAGTCTTCTGTATATATGGAAACTACATTGATAATGGTTTGTAATATTTACTATTTTATTTTTTACCTGTACAATTATCGATGTATCAATGGCATACAATAGCGTTTATGTTTATCTTTCAAGAATTGCTACTAAATGTTATGAAATGAAATAAATTAAAATTATTACTAAGTACTAAATAACATTTTAAATAGTAGAAGGCCTTAGATCTCCATTGTGTTCATTTTCTCATAATTAACACATATGACAGATCGCAGCTGTTTGCCCTTTCAGACGTATTCTGCATTTGAATTAATTAATTATTAGTAATAAAAATTGTCATTAATTTTTTTTTTTTTTAATGGCAACTAATTAGGAAAGAATAATACTCTGTTCTATATTAGTTACCATTGCTCAACAGTCAATGAAAAATTGAATTCAAGCTATGATTTTTTGAATACCTTTTTTAGTAATTATTTCATACATAAGAAATAAACAATTACAAAAGTTGGTGGATTAGGCAAAACGTCAACATCTATAAAATGTGTTAATTGTAAATGTATACATAGGAGATACTTGAAGCCTGGTTTTCTAATATTCTTCAATACTATCTTGTAATCTAATGCTGTTCTTATTTGGAGTATTACTGCTGGTATTATTTATTATTAATTTTTACCAGTTTTACATTGATTATTCATGACAACTTTTTCTTTTTCCTTTAGCTTATTTGCTAATAATATCTAACTTTATAGAAGCAGTTACTCCAATCGCAAAGCGAATCCCTATAGGATCTCCCAGAACAGCTTCCCCGCGCTCCAACTCTGCCATAGATCTACAAGCTGCCCAGCGAGCTAAGGCAAGGGCTCAGTACGCTGCTTTGGCTCGGCAAAAAGTCGGATCAAACACAAGTCTTCGTAAGTATTAATTTGTGACGATCCCATATTGCTGTACCTAATTATTATTAGTAGAGATTGAACAGAACTAGACTTTATTTCATATGGGGAACGCACATAACAGAGGTCATATTTTAAAGCTTTATTTAGCATTATAAATTTTTAAAAGTTTATGTTGCTGAAGCCGTAACTTGAGTATTTTCTGTACCTAATGTATTTTTACTTCCTTGAACCAAGTCGAACTCAAAGCCAATCAGATGTCTAGTCCCTCCCCCCCCCTTTTCCAGGCACTAGCCTCGAATAATAATAATTGTCTTGTTTCTCTACAAATTCTTTTATTTTGGCTAAGTCTTTTATTTTTATCAGTCGTCCTCGGTGCTCCAATAATCAATTTAAATGTAGTATAGGAATTATTAAAAAATAAATGCAAAATTATAAAATGGTTTATTTTGTTGTTTATTTTCTACTGACTTTAGTGAGATATGCTTATTGTAACCTACTGCAATATCGATCAATGAAGTCCATAGATATAACAACCCTTCTTTGATTTTGCATTTATTTTTTTAAAATTCCTATACTACATTTAAATTGAGTTTTAAAGCACTAAGGATGACTGCTTGGCGGTTAAAAGCACTTTCCCAAAATGTAAAACTTTGTGGAGAACAGACAAGGGGTTTTATTTCTTAAATTTATAACTCGACGACCTAAAATTGAGATAGCTGTTCATTTCGATCATAAACAGCACAAAGTAATGGCAGAAAAAAAAAGTGAAGTTCCCATCTTTGTTGGGGATTGGTTGTTTTTCTTTTGATTAACCGTATTTAATTTGTTAAAATAATGTGGAAAATTAAGCTGTCTATTAGATTATTCAAAATATTCATTAATAATTTATAGACAAAATTTGCTGTGTATTAAATAAAGGAATGGGCGAAAAAAAGTTATAAAACTTATTTTTGTTTGCGCTACGCTTACCAGAGGATGGAGGAAATAGCAGTGGAGGTGGTATGTCACATTTACTAATATATTGCATTGCTATCTTGAATGTTAATTTTTGAGAGGATGTATTTTAGAGATATTGGCTAAGGTTGATGAAAGAAAGATGTTAGATTTTCATCATACTAAGTTTATATCCCAATAAAACTACATTCATTACTAACAATGAACACACATTATTATTCCTATTCAATTATAAATTATTTTACTTGTACATTTTTACTTGATTATTTGTTACTAAAAGTTTAGTGTTAATTTATTAAATTAAATCAAGTGTTAGTTGGTAATTGTTTGTTTTATGGTATGTTGAATTATTGACTTTGTTTGGTTGATTCTTTGTTTATATTTCCAGCTCGTGTGAAGAAAACGGGTTCTGAATCAGGACCTAGCTCATTAGCATTCTCTCCAGAACATTCTAGGCAAGGAAGGAGTAGAACAACGGGCATCAGTCAGTCCCAACGTGAGTAACAAACAACATTTGATTTATTTTGATATTTATCTAGTTTTTTTAATTCACATTCTTAACGTTTATTAGATTTACCATCTCCCTGTTTAAATAAAGATTATTTTTGTTATTCAGCTTCTAGCAGGTCTGGTTCGCCTTCTTCACGATTGAACTATGCAACTTACTCCTCCTGTTTGGGGGAGAGGTCTCGGCGATCTCCTTCATACACGACACGGTCGACTCAAGGTTCCCGAGAGACTTCACCTTCCCGCTACAACCCTCTTCCTCCTCTCGGCAAGCTGAGGGGTGTTCGTCCTCCACTGTCCCGGCCTGTCATGGCACATAAGATTTTGCAACAGTCCATTGAAGCCGAATCTGCTTTAGCAGACGCTTTGGTAAGTACTTAGTAATATGACCCTGGAGTAGTCGTGGAGTTGACAGGTGTCACCCACACTTCATTGCTTAAGGATTACTCCTTACCAGAAATCCTGCCTACTCTCACCCTTCCACTATCTTTCAACTCTATTGTTGGAATCTAAATTGTTTTAGTTCAGTTTACCCTTCTATAAAAGAATATTATTTATTAGCTTCAAACTGTGCTGGTTGACAACTATCCCTCCATGCGAACATTTAAGTTATCCCACCAGTAGTAATTTTTTGTTTAACAATTCATTTTATTATTCTTTATTTATTTTTATTATTTTATACTTATTGTCAAAATTAATCACCGATCCTTTAATCACAATTAATTTTGGAGTTTTAAAGTGTAATCCTTCTAATAGGTAAAAAATTACTCTCTAAATCATATTTTTCTATCGTTTTTTTTTTTTTTCCTCCCACAACCGACAAAAGGAAATTTTGAGTTCTCATCAGATCCAAAAATTTGGGGCAGCAGTTGTTGAATGAATTATCTGATCAAGAGAACGAAAGCGAGATGAGATTAATCATACTAAGTGAATGTGACCACAATACAAATTCAGTGCTGTCAGCTAAAGAAGACAACGATTGTGAGGATGAGTCAAAAAATTCATTTTATCTCGGGAAAAGATGGCAAAACAAAATTGTTGAAATATATGCCTAAAAAAACATGAAGACTGACTTGTTCAGAAAATGTGCAACTCCCTGGCCCAAAAGGATTGTACTCTATGATGAATTCAGAGGCCAAAATACTGACCTTTTTTTAGATAGGAATGTTTATGGAATAATGTTTAGGTCAACAAATATTTATATAAACAATCTGAAAAGTAATATTCATGGGATATTCACCAAGGCGACAGATGAAATTCGAACTTAATTTGGTCCCACTGTATTTGATAGAAAGTTACAGAATGAATGCCCAGGACTAATGTTAAAAAATTATGGGACAATTCCCAGAATACCATGGAGTCATGTTACCTATCAATGAGTAAGCAAAGATTTGCTTTTCTACTTAGATGTTTACGGTTTGACAACGCATGATAGTTTTTGTTTGCTCTTTCAATATGTTTCTCTAATTAATATATTTATTTTTCTGACATTAAAGTTTAATAATTAAGTAAGTAAATTATATATAGAATACCAAAAACAAACAAAACATCTGTGGGTAACACTGGTCAAAACCATGTGACCCTTAATGTGAGTATTTAAAGCATGACTACTCCCAAGGTGGTTTAGGGTGCTTCGAGAATAGTTAGATATTCAGCCATCTTATATAGATATATCTTAGGATAAAGCTGTAATAAAACATAAACCCTTAACATTGAGAATGACATCTTTGTAGTTTTGTGATCAATCAACAATCATCGTCTGAGTTGCTGAAAGGCCAAGATTATGTCAGATTTTATTTTTCTTTGTTTTCCTAATTCACTCTTTTATGAATAATATAAAATATAATTGTTTTTAAAATATCTGTAATTTAACAATACTTAATACTTGATTATATAGGACTGTTCAATTTTGTTCTGATAATAAGTATTGCTGGTGGTGTCACCTATTTGTCTGAACTCTCTCTCCTAAACAAATATGGTCTTAATCTAGGATTGGATTCAATCTAATATTTTATTACATTATTCAATACATACTTTTGTTTTAGGGTTATACCGATGGGAGAGGCGATACAAGTGGAAGTTGCGTGACTTCGCCTCGCCGCCTTAGGCTGGATGATCATTCAGATGATTCCGAAACGTCCAGCGTTTGTTCGGAACGATCATTTGAATCTTCTCATCGGAGGCCTTCAGATGTGAGTTGAATAATAGTTATTCCTTTAATAAACTTGTTATATTTTGATACAGCTGATGTTCTGTCAATTACCATAATAACCCATGTCCAACGAATGACTTTATTCAAGAAATTAACAGCTACTGTGAATGGATTCTGGCTACAAAGTTATATGATTTCTATCAATTTTGTGTATATGTATAAGCGAGATGGAGAGTTATCTGTCAAATATTTACAGTTGTCTAAATAGGATTAAGCGAAATAGTAGTGGCAATAGCATCGCGATGCAGCTGTAATATAAACACTTCAATTGTCAGTAAACTTCAGTAATGTTGTTATTAAATGTTATAACTAAATAAGAAACAGTTTTACAGAAACGAATATTATTATAGCTATTATACTAACTGCATTTTATGCTTGTTTTAATTTTATGTGTTTTTTTCAAGATCTCGTGTTTTTAATCACAATATTTTTGTGTATTTGACTAACCTATTTTTGTGTTAACTAACATTTCAGTCTTTTTCGTGGAGTGGTTCGCAACAAAGGCTTTATCGAGATATGTGGGAACCAGTTATTAAGGTAAGAATGCTTATTTTTATTAGCATAAAATATATAATTTTTGTGTGGTTTCCATTGATGAGAATGGGGGATAATAATGCCATACATTTTTGTTTTTTTTTGACAGAAAAAAATATGTTTTTGAATATATCATATTTTTGCATACAGAACATATTTATTTATTTTTAATTTATTTATTATCTGTTAACCAACTAGTATTACAAGGTGTTGTTAAAAATAAATTATAAATTTCAGATTGATTGTATAATGTTTTCTATTATTAGTGTAAAACAAAGACAGGTGTATGAAACATAATTTTTCCCGTACCTGTTTAAAAGTAGGGCCTCATTCTTTGGATTCGGCAATTAATTGAACATTATTATTAAGACTATTTACTTTGTCTTAAGATTGATTTTTTAATTTATGGGTACAGTTCTCTGTTTATTTTACTTCTCTACGCAAGCCTATTATTTGTATTCCTTTAAGTTTTTCTGAAGGGTCATTAACAGGTCTAATATTGTGCACTTCAACAAGAGCGATGAAATTCCCATATATTCTTGTTTTATCTTGCAAGTCAACGGCTCGTTCAGTATTGTGTTTCTTTTTAATTAGGTATAATTTAACTTTGATTTTCATTAATGAATGATTAACTTGTTCAAAAACATTGAGGACATTTTTTCTGCTTATGAAGTCGTAATTACAATATATCATTCTCACGTTGAAGCTTTGTCCCTGATAAATATGTAAGAATATATTTTGTTTTCATGTTGTTCTTTGTTAGCTTTTAACGACCACATGCTCAATTTTTGAGCAATTAGGGCTGGTTTTGTTCCTGCCTAGTTTTTAATTCCCTCATAATATGAAGTTGTTTTAAATTTTGCAGGATATAAATGAAATAATGGAAGCTTGCGAATCAACGCACTGGTCAGATAGGAAGGACGGCTTGGTGTCCCTCTCTGCCTATCTTCAAGCTGGAAACACTTTGTCTCCCCATCAGCTCAATAGGATCACCGAAAATTTCACAAAAATGCTCTCTGATACACATACAAAAGTAAGTCAAATAATTATTAGTTGCGGTCTACAATCCTAATGTTTATATAAGTATTAGCCAAAGAAAAAGGATAGTGAATGAAGCGGGATTTGAACCTGGGACCATTTGTACTTGAGCAGAGTGTATTTTCCAACTAAGTTATTCCTATTGATGGTGAAATATTTGGTATATCTTGAAATATTTCTTTAATTTATTAATAAAAAAATATAAATTAAACTTATAATTTATAATTATCTCAGCAGGGTCCTTTAGAAACAAACATTTTCACGAAACAAATAAAAAAAGAAATGAATACAAGTACACTTTTTTGAATTCTTCACAAATTTTCCATTGAATACTTACCTTGATCCATTCAAGTAATGGAAAAGTGCTATTCTTTGCTGCACTGGCCCTGCTTCTATACTTAAACCATGGCGTTGATTATTTTTTTTGTGTGCTGGTATAGAGTCTGTTACACTCTCCAAATCACGTCGAGGTCACCAGTATTTGGGAATGTCCCCAAGGAGGGAGGACGTCCGCCGCGGGCTAGGGTCACTTCAACCCGGCCGCTGGATTGCTGGGGGAGACGCTACTAGGTAAAGTTTGTAGGGCCCCAGGCGACCATCGCCTGCAGGGAAGAGGTCCTAGTTTTAGCAAGTCGAAGGCTGAGAATCCCACTAGGAAGGTGTGGGGTCTGACAACGACGGACTAAAACATAGTGAGGTTAGGAAAGACAGATGCAGAGGTAGTTGAATAAGAAAGCCATGGTTTGAGTAGAGCAGCAAGCGAAAGTGCAGAGAGATAGAGAGAGAGCAGTGTTCTTCAGGTGCCGGGTTCCGAGAGTCTGGCCACAAGCCCCAAATCTGGCACTTATATGGGCAGGTCAGAGGTGGGGGTAGCCTAGCCGCGCCCTCTAGTGGCTTCAGCTGCGTCATATACTAGTTTCCCCCTCTTTGAACTGACACCTTTTGAAGGTTTTTATTATTAAAACATGGGTGGATATTTTCTGGGCTGAGAAGAGGGCAACTTCTATTTACTCGTGGTGAAGAAGTTGACACAACACTCTCCTTTATACCATCTCTGAACAACTGCTCCTCTCCAGTAACTGTATATAACTGCTCCTCTCCAGTAACTGTATATAACTGCTCCTCTCCAGTAACTGTATATAACTGCTCCTATAGTTTCTATAGTATATCTTGAAAGATGATTTTTCAGAGGTTGTACAACACCAGTTAAAGAAATTAAAAATTGACCTACCTGTTCTGTAGGGATAGCTCAGTTGGAAAAGTGTCCCAACAGAAATCAGGAGGTCTTGACCTTGTTGCTATATTTTTTATTTTTCAGACAGCAAATACGAAATTCTTTTCATTTAATTGTTACAGAAAAAGTATATGAATAGTAAAGAATCCAAACAAATTTATTTGACATTCCTTTTTTTACATTTATGAAATATTAACAAATTTTGCATTGACTAGTAGATTAAATATATTTAGAATAATATGTTCCATGCTCCACAAATTATATTTATTGGGCAAGAGAGTGCCAACAGAAGGCACTTGAGATATATATCCATTAATTATCTTGAGGATGACAAAGTAGAGTCAAAACTGCAAAAAATATTTTGTGGAGGATGACAAACATTATTCTGAACCTATAAAAGTCATTCAAAATAGCAACAAATTAAATGTTTTTTTGTTGTTTTTTTTTAGGTTTTTTCGTTGTTTCTGGACACCGTTGCAGATCTTGTTTCTACTCATTCTGCTGACCTCCACCCGTGGCTGTATATTTTGCTCACAAGACTTTTTAACAAACTCGGCGGGGATCTCTTATCCTCCATACAGACCAAGATTCAAAAAACTCTCGGAGTTGTTAAGTCTAGTTTCGGACCTGAACCACTTTTACATTGGGCATTAAGGTAAGCTACCTAAACTTTTTTTTATAGTTTGTTTGTTTGTTAGGTCATTTAATTTTGGGTTTTCTGTTTGACATATAAATAAGAAATTCTGCAAGTAGTTCCACTTGATGGCTGAGCGTTATGAAAAATATTTTCAACTCAATACAACATGATTACTTGTTTATTTAATTAATTACTTGTTAAGAAAAACAATATATAGATATATTAAGTAGGAGTTCCAGTTAAAGTTATTGATGTTCTTGTATGTATTATGCGTTGAGGCTTATGTGAACTATAATAAGTCACTAGTCACCTAGTCTTAAAATTGTTTTTGCAAACCTGGTTTCTCATATATTAATGATATTTTGAATGTTATAATTGACCTGATGTTGGTAAAATAAAAGTAACCCCATAAAAAATAATGAATTAATTAATCAGCTTAAAAAAAACTATCATATTGAGCAGGGGATACTCACATAAATTTAAGATCGTGGTCCTAATTACCAATATGTATCATGTGTTGGCATTTTAATGGTTTATAATTACAAGTGATTAAAACCATGTTCACAACTGGATAAAAAAACTCATAATTGTGTGATGCAGCCCTCAATTTATATTTGAATATGCTGATTACCTGTTTATAGAAATGTAGTTTTTATCCAATAAACAAAGCAGATCCGAGATCTATTCTAGATGAGATGTTAACTTATTTCCTGTCTTTTACAGATTCCTTGTCGATCCCACTCAAACCCCAAATACTCGAGTTAAGTTAGCTGTTCTCGGTTTCGTAGCTAAGCTAGCCCCTGCAGCCGATCCTGCTTCTGCATTTCCCCCCGCTTCCCCTTCTACATCAGGTCAGGCGAAGGATGTCACTACGACTGCTCTCTCAAAAATGATAGGTAAGCAAACCTTATTCTAATAATACCCATTTATAAGAATAAAAAGAAGTTCCTATAAAAACAAAATAAAAATTTATATTTTCACTAATTTTAACCATAATGATTCTATTTTATTTAGTTATTGTTCAGTTTTTTTTAATGTGCAATATATGTACTTTGTACATGTCTTTTAAATTAATAATAGATATTTTATTATTGATACTTCAATGCTAATTAACTTGAATCAATTAAAAGCCATTTGATTTATATAACTAACAGACTTCTGGTTGTGGTTCCTACTTACTGTAAGTTAGCTATATGGGCAGAGATAGGAGGTCCGTCCCATGTTTGAATCCTTGCTCGGAAACTGTCTTTTTTTTTTTTTTAAGCCAATAATTATTAAATCCAGACATATATACCACAACAAGTAATTACAACAATATCTTTCAGGCTGGACGATGGGAGAAGGAATCAAACAAGGAGGAGAACTTAGACGTGCTGCACAAGAAGCAATCTTAGCACTTTTTAATTTGAACACCCCACAGGTGACACTGAGGTTATCTCAACTCCCGAAAGAATACCAGGTACTTTCTTTTAATACCTACAATCATTCTTCTATATTTTACAATAAGTGAAATAATTTACTGCAGTAATTTCTTGTCGTTCAAAGCCCTGTAGTAAGGTAAAATACAATGGCCTCCTGTAGACTTCCCACATATGTTGAATGAGTTACTGTGAAGGCATGTGCTACTAAGAGGCAATACGAAGAAATATGAGGTGAGACAGCGTGCGTGAGGGCCCTCACGTCAAATATGTTTGACCATCCACAAACAGGCATGGGTTTTTTTTTTTTATCCACATCCTTCGCTCTAAGAATAAGGAATGTTTACCTGATGTCCCGCCGGATCTGGGGGCCCCGGATTTTGGTTAAGCGGTTATAGGCTCTACTAGACTATTTATACTAAGACCTCCTACAAAAAAGAACATCCATCCGCTTAAAAAATAAATTACATTAGGATGGAGGATATAAATGAATTAAAAATCATTTAGCAAAATATAAAAAAGAATACTAAATTTTAATCAATTAGCAAAGATTATTTATAATCTAGAAGGTCAAAGGAATATATTTATTATAGCATCTGAAATTATTATGTTTAACAATAGAACATACAATAGAAACATTAAAATAAAACAACAAATTTTTTACTTGATAACAAACTCTATTAAGTTCCACCTTAATACAAATAAGATTCTATTACAGTAGTGAATGTTGTTGAGAAAAATAGTGATTATAATAATTTTAAACTATTGGCCTGATATTGACTTAAAAAAGATAATATTTATATATAACATATATACAAATTAAGTAATATTTCTTTTCTATATTGCATAACTACTAATTCACAAGTATTCCTCCATCTATAAAAATAGAATAGAGAGAGAGATAGGGTATGAACAGGCTGTTGCTGCAGCATGCACCCTTGTTGACATTCTTAGGCGTAAAGAAAGGATCAGTAGGAAGCACATCCATTCTGGTTAGGAAAAAAATAAAATGTACCGGAGAGTCATTTTGATGATACTTTTGTATTAATGGATAATACTATTACGTTTAATTTTTCATGGTCATTGAATACAAATAAGGTTTTATATAATTAGAATAGACATTAACGTTATTTATTAATATGTGAGCAAAGAGCTTGCAAATATTGTAGCTTCATTGATTCATGATTATTAAAAATATTTATAGCACATTTTTAACATTTTTGTTTTTATTTTAGGAGGCTGCAGGAAGCCTAATTCGTATGAGACGTGGGAGTGGAGGTGGAGGGGATTCACTTAGCCCTGACCAGGTCTACCGATCCCTCCGTAGGACAACAGCAGAGATCCAAAGTTACTCCTATGACACTAACGGAGGAAACAAAGTGACTGATACTGCTTCTCATGACTCGGGGATCAGCCAAATGTCAGACAAGCATGATGACATTCTTTGGGGAGTAAGTGAACCAAATAATAAATTTTAAATGTCTCACCATCCTCCTCCCCCCCCTTAAAAAAATTGCTTAGCCCAAAGGGAATGTTCACTGGCAACGGTAAGAAGGGTGATACTGTATCCGTGATGTAGGAGAAGTAACAGGAAAGAGGGAAGGTGTAGCTCAGAAAGGGGAACAGAACATCTTGTTTCTACAATTTAAATTAACCCCTTGACATACAAATAAAATGCCTATTATGTATAATTGATACCTGCAGTTTCAGTAAATTGTTTTATATTGACAATATTTTCTTTTTCTTTCCAATTCCATCTCTCTAGTACATCAGATTTGTCACTGCTTGAAATAGGTCTTGCATATTTACGCACATTTTGTCAAATAGAATAGCTTCACTTGAATACTCAACAGTATAAGCACTTTGATGGCCATTTTCAATCTATCATCACTAGAGTAACTTAATAGACTTCCATAATCTCTTTCATACAATACATCCAACTGAGACATGTTAGGAGCACTATTTATAATTTTTACTAAATTAAAATATGTACTACGTCATTCTTCGTGCGAGGTCAGTACTGTAATGATTACCGGTTTCATTGTGTGTTGTTTACCGGTTTAGCTGATGCGATTTTGTTTATCAGTACTGTTGAGAGGGGGAAAACATCTTAAACAAAACAGGATCAAGGCACGTGTGCAGCAGTTAAAGAACCTAATAATATTGTTGTGATATTTTAAAATGATGATTTTTAATGGTGTTTGTTTAAATAATCTCGGAAAAAGCAAGCATTGAAGAACTTAATAACGATCCGTGGTTATATCTATGAAAGTATGAACGTTTTATTGTCGTCATATTAATTATTAATATTTATAATAAAAATAATATCATAACTAATGTAAACATTTATTTTATAAACTACGTAAATTAAGCAAAGTATAAATATTCAAAACAACTGGCATTAAATAACGAGTTGAAAGTCAAGAAGGCGGTGGAGAGATGCAGATATATACGAGCCGACAAAGAACCCAAAGACATTCTTTCATCTGGAACCGAAGAGAGAGGAGGCACGCTAGCAGGTAGCAACCAACCCACGCTAAGGCCTGTTGGTGCATCAGAGAGAAGCGGCCCCAGACTTGCATCCGGCCATGAGACGTATGGAACCACACGCTGCAGCTTAGAACAACTACGCTAATCCGAACCACACGAAGATTATTCACAAAGAACACTGGCCAGTATAATTACGTAAATTTAGATTTAATATAAGACTTTGATTACGTACGTATTTATTTTTGTATATCAATTTTTAAATATTCAATGTGTGTAAATAAAACCAATATTCCTTTTGCCAGAAGTTTCCTATATAATTATTAACAGAACCCTGATATAACGTTAAAGTTATAAATATAAAGTTTTTTAAATTATATGAAAAAAATATATAATTAAAATATTATTAATAAATATCAAATATTAGAATAATATATTGCGCGGCGTTCGCCGAAGAAAGTTCTTGCCGTCTCGGAGACGTCAAAGTCTACAATGACACATGAAATGAATGATGTCTCCCAGACATAAATTTAAATAGTATAAAGTAAAAGCTGGAATCATTTAATAATGGTGAATATGAAATCGGAAAACATAAGAACAGTTTAATCTATTCTCAAGAATGAGAAAAACCTCCTTTTTGTTATTAAATAAAGTTAAATAAAAGGGAAAAATAACAGCCCAAAGTGTACAATTTGTATGAGGTATGTTATCCACCAAAAGAGAATAAAATGACAGTACCTGAAATTCTCATAGTCTACAAGATCAGTCTTGATGCAACATTCATCCATTCACTCTGATATCTCCCATCAGGCAGACATCGCTGGGCTTGTCTGGATGGACACTTTTCGCTCTTCTTGTAACTTGAAGAACTAACTGAAATCTAGGGCCTCAAACATTATTATCAGTAGAATTGATCTGAAATCATAAAGGTATTGTAATATATCTCAATTTATTAATAAACAACAATGTAAATTCTACTTATAATCTCATGGGGCTTGTTGATAACCAAACATTTACATGATAGAAATAAAAATTATAATTAAATACACATACATTTTTTGAGTTATTTACAAATTTTCTGTCGAATGCTTGCTTTGATTCATCCAAGTTTTGAGTTTTGTGATCCTAATGCTCCAAATACAATGTTGCCCAATGGCCTCCTGTATGTTCCGCACATATGATGAAAGATGTACTGTGATGGCATGTGCTACTAGGAGGTAATACAAAGAAATATGAGGTTAGGCAGCGCGTGTGGGCCCTCATGTCAAATAAGTTTTACCATCCACAACTGCACAGAATCGTCATCAACACTTCTCTTCTCAAAACAATTCCAAAACTGAAAACCTCTCATTTATAACATCTCTAAACAATTGCCCTCTCAAGTAGCTACTATAACTGCAGTCCCAGCGTTCCTCTTACCTGTTTAATTACTCACCTACTTCCTGCTGTTACATTCACTCTCTTTTGGATTTAAACTTTTATTATAAAATAATCCTTTCAAATCGCTTCTTAAAAATAACATTATAGTACATTTCAAAACCCTTTAAAATATGCTGATTAGTTTTTGGCTAATCTGCAATCATGAATTTTAAATTAGTTAATAGCAATGAAGAATATTAATATATTTCTGGTTTCCAGATGAGCTCCCTTTCATTATCTTCACCTACAAGATCTGGGAAGGATTATAACGGTCTTGAAACAACAGATTCACCAACTTCTTTAGGAAATGGTTTCAATAAAGGTGGTTAATTCATAATTATTATTTAATTTTGAAATGTAATAACTTACTGATATGATGATCATAAATAAATGTTTTAACAGACTCTGGAGGTAGCGAAGCCGGTGATGCACTGGGTAAGTTACTAGAAACAATAGAGAACAGCTCCGGTGCCGAAAGAAAAGCAGCGTTCGAACAACTTGCTTTGCTCATCAGAGAATCAGATCCACTCACCTTGAACACCCATTTCAGGTTAGACCTATTTATCATTTATTTACCTTGTCTAATTTTGATCGCAACTTATTTAACTTTACTATAAATGAACTATTTGACTATAATTGTAGTATTTTATGGACTTATATGCACGTCAAATTTTACTCGATTGGACTATAAGGGCATTTATAAAAAGTTCATAAAGAATAATTTGTTATTTTATAAATTTTTGTCTAATATGATCTCAGGGTTGGTTCTGTATGGTCCTGGCGCGTAATTTTGTCTATTTCATATTAACACAGGCTATAGAAATATATATATATATATATACAATTTAAATAATATTTATGTAATACAAAGAATTGGCTGTTGGGTGATCAGTATCTTCAACTGGCTTCATGCTGCCTCCTACTGACGCATGGTACTTGCTAAAACCCTCAAAACGTCATGGTCGATGCCTTACAGTAACTGAACTGAACAACTCTCGAAGTCTAGCGCATGACTGACTGACTTCTGTCAAGCATCAGCTGCTGTTTATTCGCAACCCCATTACCATCCTCCCACCCTGTATTTGGTTTTTCCCTTAATTATTAACCCTTAGTGGTAACTGTTCTCACACCTAAGGTCTTAACAATACATATTCTAGCTTGTCTATCTTACTAGATATACATTTTAAAATAAACATATTGTTTAAGATTATTATTAAGTACATTCAGATAATAAGGCAGCGATAGTTAATGTTTAAATAGTCCTTAAAGGCTGCCGGCTAGCTCCGACTTATATCTACAAATTACAAGTGCTATACATAAACACGTTCAGGTATTTTCTCAGTCTGTTCTTCGGTTATTTTGTCTGTGTTTATTCTTAGTTTGACTTAAAATAATTTAATGTATGGTTTAGTTAGAAAAAATGATAATTCGAAATCTTCAAACAGCCCATAAGAGACGTATGCAGACAAATAAGTATAAACATAATAATTTTACGCTATAATGGTTTCTTCGTAATCTAAACAAAACTTTTTCCTAAAAGTTAGCAATTCGTTGATGACAAATTAATAGTGAATATTTACCTTTTTTTTTTTATTTTATGAAAAAGCGAAACATCTCGTTAAATGTGATTAAATGACTAAAAATTATTTAGGAGATACTACTAGTAGCTATATAGCTTATCTCAAAAAATTATTTTTCTACAACCAAGTGCAATAATAGTTAAATTAGAAGTATTCTAGTTTGTCTGACCATAGTATATTGCTTGCACAAGACTAAATAAAGAAATAATTGTCATTAAAAATGAAAAATGATCCATATTTATGGGGCTGGGTTTTATTGATGGATAACTAAATGCTTTGTCTACTTTTTTTTTAATATCCTGAGTGCTGTCAACATGTATATGTCATTTTTAATGGCTGAAACAAAGAAAACAATGTCAAATATATACTTGACTTATTTAACAGTCAAAACAGACAATGTCCAATATTTATCAAAATAGCACAAGAATAAATTGTTTGAAATTGGTTAGTGTTCTATAGAAATTATTGATTATAATTTTGAGTTCAAACATTTTTAACTATTTATTATTATGATATTTTAACTATCGTGTCTTACGTGTGAATTTTAACTATTATGTGAGAATAGTATATTACTTTAAATCTGTGTATAAATGTTTATGTGCCAAATTTTCTTTGTCAGTCTTCAAAAATGGCATACATTTTGGAAGGACACAAGGTATTTGATAAAAAAATGTGTGGGTTGACAAATCACTTGTTTAATCATCAAAAATGAGTCATGTGAGAAACTTGTGTGTTTTTGCAGGAAAATTCTTAAGTGCGTGTTGGGCAAATCTGGTTTATTGGGAGATGCAGACTGTAGATTAGGCGGTCTGACCGCATTGTCTGAAGTTATGAAGAGGAAGTGCCTGTGGTCTTCTCTTCAGACCTATGTGGAGCTCATCCTTCTCAGGGTTATCGATGCATACTCTGACGGAAATAAGGAAGTGTCCAAGCTCGCAGAGCAGGCGGCATTGCTCATCATTTCAGCAATAGATCCAGCAGATGTTATTAGGGTATGCTACAAAAATTCAAATTAATATAATATAAATTTCAACTAATGAATATTATTTACCTGAACAATAACCCAACAAATTATGATATTACTATTTCTATTATGAAATCTTACAATATCTGTATATACTTACCACTTGTGACATAAAATTCTACCACGTGTATCATACTAAATATAAATAGCTACATTTGTCCTGCAGGTATTGATTCCATTGATGAGAGCAGAAGAATTCCCAAAAAATTTAATGGCTATTAAGACTTTGACAAAACTTGTCGAAATGGAAACCAAAGAAGCGATTCTACCGTTTCTTCCTGATATAATGCCAGGACTCGTTCAGGTAAGGGTCATAGTTTCTATATTACAGCTATTTTCCTGGAAACTAGATTAGAAAGAAGACCTTACCTCTTATACATGCATCAGGCGAAGCCAATACACTGGTGGACAAAATTGACACACCACCATGAAATTCTTTGATTTAAGTATCCATATTTAATTTAAATGAGGGTTTGAGTAAGTAAAATAACAGTGATTAAAGAAATGTTAATACTGACTTGAATGAGTGGTAAAAACCCCTTGTTTATTCTCTATTATCTTTTTAATCCTTTTGTCCATAACAATGCCTCTTGTCAACAGTTAATGAACATCAGTCATTCTCTTTATTGTCATTATCAATTTTGCTGCCTTCACACACACACACACACACACACTCTCAAGTTAGTTTTTTTACAGTTTTAATGCCTCCGATCAGGAACTTGAGTGAGCAGAGCGCGTTGTAAGGGCTCTTATACTGTTAGAAGAAGGGTCGTAGCCAGTGAAGGGTTGCCAGGAAGCCCTGCTGTCTGGAAATAAACTGAGAAGTCTGATTAGGAATTACGCAATGTTTTGATTTCCGGCCAAACAGTGAGGAGAGGACTGTCTTAAGCAAGCATCACTGAGTGCAGGCGTCCTGCTCCCGGCCCTTTGCTCACCTGACCTCACTCAGGTTTGACTTCAATTCGCACAAAAACATTTTATTGGAGCTTGGAAGCAATTTCTTTTTTTGATGCAGTTAGAGTGGGTCTGCAAAGTATCAGGTGGAGACGGCTATGAGTAGGATACACCGAATGAACAATGGTCCCATGGATTGCATTTCACAAACAGTCACTAATGTTCTAGGGAGGTATTTCATAAAATGGAATTAATACTTATAGGTCCTTAAATGCTCAACGATACTTGGAAGGTATAGTGACATTTGCTCCCTACATCAGAGGAAGATCACTCCTGATGCTTGATAACACCCCACCTCATACAGCAGTTGGTTAATGAGTACCTCCAGAAAGTTGGTGTATAGTATCTGGAGTGGCCACCAAGTAGCCCACAACTAATACCCATCGTGCATGTTTGGTACCAGCTCAAGCGACATTTGCGATGCCTTGACTCTCAGGGTGTTGGAAACAGCAGTTACCGAAGGGTGGAACAACCTGTCACTGGATTTCATTCATTTCCTCATCCGTTAGGTGCACCTCATGCAAAGGTGAATGAAGATTAATATCATGGTTATTCATACAAGAGGTGGATACACGAAGTACTTAATTAATTTTGAATACATTTGAATTTAAAATGAGTTCAGTTGTATGTATAATTTATAGTTAGTGATTTTTAATTTTCTTCTAAATTAAATTGTTCCCCCCATTTAATAATTGCTTTAATCGGTCTTATTTTAATCACTGAAACCCTCATTTCAATTAAATCGGTTTAAGTTAGTTAATATAAAGAATTTCATAGTGGTGTGTTAATTTTGTCTACCTGTGTAGTTTAGTGTGCCTTAATTCTACTTCAGATAATTTAAATACTTAATAAGCTAATTTATTCAGTTTATATAATTATAAACCAAAGGAAAAAGATATTTACAGGAGGGGGGGGGGGTTCGAACCTAGCACTTGCTGATCTCCGGTCAGTTGCTCTATCATTTGAGCTGTCCCGTGTCTGAAAACAGCCATGCTTTAGTACCTTATATCTTTAGCTTGGTCTTTCCTCACTTTCAAAAACATAGCTAAGCTGCGTTTTAGTACTAGTCTCTTTTGTGATATATTTTCTGAGGATTGCTGAGACTAGCTAAGAAGATTAGATGTTTAGACAGCTGTTTTTGTTGAGATGGAAGGAAGAGACAGGAGATTCAAGGTTCAAATTCTGGCTTTGTCGCACTATTTTTTTTTTCTTCTTAATCTAATGGTAGTTATATAAAAATATAAATTTTAGGAGGATTTATGGAAAATTTGCAGGGTAATGAATAGTATTGTATTTTAATTTTACATTGAGTATATGTTTATTTTATGGTGGTTCACACTTTTATATACTCCCAAAATCTTTTATATATTTCCTGAAGTTGGAGTTTACAACTGGCTGTTGGTACTACTACCAGTTTATAATATGTTCACTCTTCTGTAATATGTTCAATAGATTCTGAGGAAGCGAATATATTAGCTCCTTGATAATTCAACACAAAATAAAATGAACAAAGAACTGGTATCACCAACGGCTCTGGGGGAAAAAGGAATAATAGGATTCTCATGAAATTCTGGTTTGAGACAATCGTACATTTTAATATATGACAAACATTTGTTTTAGGCATACGCTAACGAAGAGAGTTTGGTGCGAAAATCTACTGTGTTTTGCATGGTCGCATTGCACAACAAACTTGGCGGGGATACGCTGAAGCCTTACCTTGCTTCCCTTAATGCGAGTAAGCTGAAGCTTCTCCACTTGTACATAAACAGGACACAAACGGAACAGCAACAAGCGCCTAACTCTCCTAAATCTGCCTCAGCCGTGTGATGTGCCATCCCATTTATTTCGCTGATATATATTTTTATATTCATCGTATGAGCTTTGTAAAAAATAATAATAATAAAAATTAAAAAAAAAACTAATTAGTCAAGACAATTTTCTTTAGTGTGTAGCATTTATAACACTAATGATTTGTAGATTCTGTTTGTACAGCTTGTAATGCACATATTTAATTTGTAATCTTATTTACGTTTTATTAATAAAAGTTTTATCTAACTAAACTGAAAATGTTTTTAATTATTTATTAATGAATTATGTAATATGACAAAAGCCGGATACAATTTCTATTAATTTTTTTGTTTATATACTTATAAAAGATTTAAAGACTAATCTATGATTTATTTAATTTAACTCGTTAGTATTATTATAAAAGTGGCCAAGTATGTTCAATTATATGTATATGTATATGTATATGTAGGATCCTCGACATTTTTCTTGTTCAGCCGATATGCTTCTGTGTTTTCGCTATCTTTTCTTTTTAATCGATTAACCAAATCATGTGCATACCATTCTTTATGAAATTAAAAACTGATTAATATTCAGAGAGATTATAAAAACTGTTACCTTACGCTTTTTATTATTATTGCTACAATTGCAAATAAACTAAAAATAGATAAAGCTATGTGATAACACCTCATTAATCAAAATGTAAAAGAAAAAAATTAATAATTTATGCTAATATCTTGATGGCACTTGAGCCATTTAAAGTTTTTTACTCAAAATAAAAAAAGTAACAAAAAGAACTGTTATATCATAAAATTTATTATTTAATTTTATGAGAAATCAATAAAATAAAAATTCTATTTAAATGTTTTTTTTTATATACATTCAAATGTATTTACAATTTCCTTTTCAACATAATATACATATTGACTGCAAAAACAATATATCTTTTTATTATAGTGATGGCCATATTGAACTTGACCTGCAAGTCTTTATTCCTGAGTGTTTTAGTGGCTTGCATTAGTTGCCTCAGAAGCTCCTCCAATCGCACGGAATGGATGACACTGCCTTCAAAGATTTCTGTATGTTAACAGATCTCACGGAAGCCCCATTGCAGAATAAACTAGATCCATCAGGTAAAGTTTCATCTGACCTAAATAGGTGTCAGAGTCGATTTCCATTTTGCCTCCTTCGAGACTTCGATAATCTTGCGAGCTAACTCTTTCGTTTCCCTGAATGGTGTGCTAAGTTTTTCAGGTAGTTCAGCATGCGTGTTACTTTTTTTCTTCGCACACAAAACAAGAAAAGAGTGCTGCAGTCTGCTGTGGTGTCAAATCATTAAATGTCCCACTCAGCAACACTTCTGTCAAAAGTAATTCATCTGCACAACTTATTTCACAGGGCACTCGTCCCTTCAACTCTATAACGTCCGGTTCTGTGCAGAATTCTAATCTTTTCAAAAGGCCTTTTCTAAATTTCAGTTCTTCCATTTGCAATAATGACATCAACTTCAAGAGTGACATTGCTAAGTGCTTAAACCTTCTTTTTTTTCAGAAGCTTTGAGTGCCTTTTCGAATTCGGGGATCTTCTTATTAGCTTCGAGGTCTTCCAATATTTTCTTCAAGGTGGCGATTTTGTCTGTGAGGAATGTGAACCTCACATCATTGATGTTCATGTTCTTCAATGGGTCTAAAATAGGAAAATCCCCTTTGAATCTTCAGCTTCTTAGTAAGCCATCTGTGCAAAGGTTTGGGTGTCGGAGGACCTCAAACCATAGGTAACACAACACATACAGTGCTCAAGTCCATTATACTTTGGTGGGGTAATGAAATAACAGCCATTTTGCCCACATGGCTTAGGGTTTGCTTGGTAGATTTAGGGTCAATTAATGAAAGGAGGGCATCGATGATAATATTTTGATCCTGCTTTGAAGGATTGTTCTTTGGTTTGCTTTTTAAATGACAAAACCATCCCCCAATCAAAAGTGTCCCTATCCCTACCACATGATTTAACTAACCTCTCTGGTCTTAAAAATAGCAAAAGGTCATCTGGTTTATGAATAAATGTTTGATATTCCTTGTACAGGTTGTTAAATTCCTTTTTTAGACAATAGTAAGATTTGACAACCTTTTCATTTTCTGTAGTGAAACGTGATATGTTCTCTTCAAGTTCTTCACGCTCTTTTCTTGAAACTCAAATAAAACGCTGAATTGAGAGCATCTGATTTTCCTTCCATCAATGTCTTCCCTTCCTCAGTTGACATACGTTCGTCGAGTAATGACAATTACTGTTCCATTGTCACCCAATCCTCTCCTTCCAGCACGCCCAGACATCTAAATATATTCTCCAGAAGTAATGTGCCAATCCAATTATCTCTCCCAACAAATTTCTTTTTACTGGTGAAAATAACTGATTTCGCTGGCATATTTAGACCCATTGGGAATGTTCCGGTAGCAAACAATGCCTTAATTACACCTGAAAATAAAACTTTAATGGTCTCCTTGAGGATGCATGCCAATGCACCATGATATATACCAACTCCTCTTCCCAGTAACGGAAGCGCATTTACTAGTTGGGGCAGGACGCGATATTTTTCAGGTAGCACATGCATTGCATTTTTAATATTTCATCGACAAGATTTTTTTCTTCACATGTGGTGTAAGTCCTGATCCTGACATATTCTTTCTTTGACTTTTAATTATCAATAATTTATTTTAAATTTATACATTTCTATCGTCATCATCATTACAGGAATTTATCAGTACTATATTTTTATCTCTTATTATGAGCGATGATATGGTTTTAACGGCTTTTATGTACATCATCAAAATTTCAGATTCTAACAGCTCCTAAATTGAATTTTAGCTATATGAATAAGGATATGTTTTTTACACAACTAAATATTTTGGGAAACTGTTCATTCCGTTTCCGGTCAATTTCTCCTCATACAAGGGCGCCTAGATCACTTAAACATCGTTCATCGCTAGGAATTTTTTTTCCCTTCCTTATCAGGTGTAATGCTATAGTATTGACGGTTTTTATGCACATAATCAAAATTTCAAATATTAACAGCTCCGCCGTTTTTTAGGGGATACCTAAACCTACCAAATAATAAACTAATTTTATTCGATTATTTTACTATGACGTTTATGCTTATATTAATTGGTTCTTTGTAATCCAATCTACAGTTAGTATTAAATGATTGAGTTCATATAAATTGTCAACCCTTTAATGTGAACAGTGCGTAGACCATACAGTCTCTAAAGTGAAGAATTATTGACGATTGTTCTAGATTTGTGTATTGTTGTGAATATAGAAATACTATTGTAAAGGCATTGGACCTCCAGGGACGGTAGCATGTACCCTTGCCCTAAGGGATTGGATTGGCCTAGTTTTTTGGCTACGATTGTGGACATTCGTGTCCATACCATGTGTATCTGTAAATATCCCGAATGTATCTGTTTGTTAACTAGAGTTTAACAATCTTGTTAAGTGCATTTCATTGATTATCTTTACCGCCTCTTTTCCCAATGTAACATGGATCAGGCCGGGACAATACATGATCATGATTGTCTAGCCCACTAAGCGAGCATTGTGGAACAATCCATATTCACAAAACATGAAAGAAAATTATTATACAAATGTGAGATCTGGTAAACACGGAAAAGATCAAAGTGGGTGATATTAACTAAAGGGGGAAAAGGCTGTATAAGTAACAGAAAGGATATTAGGGCTAACCGACAAATAATGTAAAATAGACATTAAGATTGTCAAACCTTTGACACCAGGAAGAGAGGCGGGGGGAGGCATGTAAGGAAGGAGTAACGCATACAGGATAGGGAAGACGGATCAATTGGTCAAATTACCGATAATTAATTACGTACGAGGTAACGTTGCAATTTATCTCAGGGTTCTAGAAACAATTCCGGATCATAGTAGTTCGAAAATCGTCGAAAATAGCGCTACACATGTTAGTTGAGAATAATTTCCATAGTTGTCCCTTCAGCGATTGCGGCAAAGTGTACTATTATAAAGAGCAGTCAGGAATCGTGGACACTGAAAATGCTGCCTCACTACTACTGTACTACTTGAGATAGAATTAAATCAGCATTTTTAATAAGGAAACAAACGCCATTTTAAAATTATTGCATAATATCAATCAGACCTATCAGTGGCAAGAAAGAATCGAAAACCTATTCCTTATAAAAGTAAAATGTTCACATTCGCAGTGCAAACAAATTTTATAAAAAAGAAAAGAAAATAAGTGCTATGTATACTCAAAAATATGCTTGTAGTGGACAAAATCGCAACAACATACTAGTAAGATTTTTATAATGGCCATCGGTCGATTTTGAAAAGATACTTCTCCGTAAGAACTTTTGAAAAAGCACTTTTCCATGAGAGGTAACTCATTTTTGCAATGCGACAGACATTTTGTAATCGCTAAATACAATATAATAAAGAGTGGCTAAATTTACACACTATATATTGATTTACTTTGGATTTCCAGAAAGAGTGGATTCGAAGCAAATATCACCGTAAAATGCACTCCATTTTATGAGCTAGTGACCCAAATTTTACAAAAATAAAATAACTTCTCGATATCAAAATACAGACACATTGAGTATTTACAACCAGCAGGTTATGTGATAACATTTGAATTAATAAATGGATTAGTCAATTACAGCTTTTGTTTCCTTAAACCAAAGAGTAATGATTTTACATGGCAAGTGAGAGAGTATACTTGTTAAATCGTAATTAATTACATGAAGATACAACAAGTGAATAAAATAATACCTTATATCCCAGATCAATATAAATAATTTTAAATAGATGTGATAACATGACAGAATACTACAACTTGTGATGAGGAACTCGGTGACAAATAAAATAAATTTACGACTATTGTTACAAATAAATCCTTATGAACATTTAAAAGAAAGAATACAATATCCTATATAATCTTTTTTGTTTGCATAACATACATGTAATTTGTTACCTGATGCATAATAAATAAATTATGTTACTACAGTTTGTTTGCACTATTGTTTTATAAAAAAAAATAAGTATTGTTCAGTTGCACATAAGCTATATCACGTACATTTTTCATGGGTGAAAAATCAGATAGAAGAAGCAAACAATTCCATGAATGCTTTTTCATTAATCATTAAGGAACCAACAAAACAAACGTGCTGATTTAATTTAGTTGATATATGAACCGAATCGTACAAATTTCATCAAAAAACGTAATTAACAAGACATTTAGCAGGTTTTTTTTTATCTCCCAAAAGCGCTAATTTCGTATTCGGTTCCTTCGTCAAAATGACGATTCAACTTAGCTGTATAGAAGTTGTGAATGCCAAACCCTCTTGCTCTACATAAATAATTGCCCCTGATAGTAGTAGCATACAACTTTTATTGTTAAGCCGAAGCAATGAAATGAAGCTGCTTAGTTGTGGCGTGAATTGGTGATTTATATGACTTAAAAAATAAAATAGGAAAAGGACTGATAGTTCTGCAAGAAGAAGGTAAGTGAGATGGTTAAATTAGATTTTAAAATAATTGCATAGCGTGTTGAGTTGAAGATTCACCGGCGATGAGGTCACAAATTGAGGATTTATGCTTCGGCAGGGACTTGATTTCATTCAGCAACTCTAGGGGAGTGAAGTTTTCGGTCCAGCAGACGTCCATGTAGAGGCACGTCCATAATAGAATTTGACTACTAGTTTTAGAAATTGGTTAGACGCAACAACTGTAACAAGTCTCTAGTGTGAGTCAGGGTGCAGTTGGATGTATTGTCATTGTTTGTTTGTAAATTTTGTGTATTACTTTATAAAAATGTGTTGACTGCTACTTATTTTTTAGCAATATTGAATTCAAGATATCAGTTTTTCACTAGAACTGTGGACACGTTATTTTATAAACGGCCCGATTCTATCACAATAGAATTTAAAAAAAAAACAAACGAATATTGAGAAAAGTCGATATTGTAGCCTGAAAAAAAAATTATGGTAATCAAGGTCATATCAAGACTGCTAATTTAGGGCATAAATGTAGGTGATGTATTGATAATTAAAATAAAACGGTGGCAGTTTTGTTATTTTCAGCAGAAACTGTACAGCACAGATTCCACTACTAGCTATAAAATTTTGTTGTACATTGACGTAACTCTAGTGAAATATAGCTGGGCACAGCAAGTTTATATTCCGGGTTGCCGTTCCCAACTATCTGCCAAAATATCAGTAATGAACCACCGCAGTATAGGTGGAGTCATTGTGGAGCTGAAATAAGCTTTGGAGTGCCTTGTTCTTGACTCTGTAGTCTTATATACTCTTTGTACTGAGTAGTCTTATAAATTCTTTGGACTGAGTAAGATTCACGGTTTAAGTGATTCGTTCATCTAATGATCCCTTCATGTCCATTTCAGCTTGCCTGTAATATTTTATTTGTCTCATTTGGGTTTGATTTTTAAATCTGTAAATATATTTGTCTTACTCACGATGGATATAGCAGGTTAAATAACATTTGTGCATTCAATTTCTCTTTGCGAAATTATTCATATAATATCAAATAACTTTTTGCTCCAATAATGGAGGATTCTTTTCTTTATCAGCAAGAAAACTCATATCTACTGCTCAACTTATTTTATTGTTTAGTAAAGATGGTTCTGTTAATTTAAAAATTGACCTGTCCTATCTCAATCAAATGTGTTATCAGTTGATCACTTCTCTAGCTGTCTAATAGTGATTATTCTTTTGTTAGAAATTATTTTGGCTCAAGTTATTGACGACATCAGTGTCTTATGCTTATTTTAACCGTTATTTTAAAGCTGGGAAAAGTTGGAAGTGCCCAGGTGTCATGGTTTTCTACCCCTAAATTCTTGGTTGTTACTGTTAAATTTATAATGGGAAGGCACTAGGTCTGCATACTGATATTCACAGTTGATCCAATAATGGAGGACTCCTTTCTTTCTCAGCCGGGAAAGGTTACAACTACATATTTTTCATTGAGCTTGAGAGTCTAAGACCTTACATTAACATTATTAAGTTTTGATGACCAATTGTCCTCCTTTAGGGATCTTAGGCCTTTTTTTATTAGGTATGTTCTCTTCCTGAAAGTGTTCTGTGTGTCTCTGTTCTATATTTGTAAACCAATCTGTATATCTCCATATTTCATCACTGCTGTGTTCTAGATTCATATTTGCATCTAATGTCATCATTTGTCTAGATTCATATTTGCATCTAATGTCATCATTTGTCTAGATTCATATTTGCATCTAATGTCATCATTTGTCTAGATTCATATTTGCATCTAATGTCATCATTTGTCTAGATTCATATTTGCATCTAATGTCATCATTTGTCTAGATTCATATTTGCATCTAATGTCATCATTTGTCTAGATTCTTATTTGCATCTAATGTCATCATTTGTCTAGATTCGGTATTTGATATTCACAGACCCGGCAGGGTCTGCACCGGAGACCAAACATGTTTTTAATGTATTAAAGAATGGTCTGAAACATCATGAGGGGAAATAACAGTTTTCAATGGTGCATCACTTGTAAAATTCAAAACGAAGGGTATTTCCGATATATTTTTAGAATAAGATAGATTGACAAAATTTTTCATTTAATAGATAAGTACTCATATAAATAATAATTAATAGGCAAGTAAGGATAATTAAAATATAAAATGTTTTTTTTATTTACATTTTTTTTTTCAATTCATTTGTGCCCTCCTTTCCATTGTAAAAAAATTTGTCCCCTTAGTAGTAGAGAACTAGTCATACCAGCAATAGTAATGAGATTTTTGAACCTTGTATCAGTGGTTAGTTAGAGAGTTCTGAAAATACATTGAAATCTATAAATGTATTTTAAATACTAAATTGTAAATGTAATTATTAAATAGAAAGATCATGAGATCACCTGCTAAGATTTACTGTGATTTTGATTGTTTATGTATGCAGATACAAATGAATGTGTTGAGGTCATAAAACAAGAATTGAAAGAATGGGAAAAGTTTATTCCTAATAAGCATAGAAATTTGGTTTGGTTTTGTTAAGTAGGTTTTAGAGTAAAGATCCTTAATATATATGTTTGTCACTTGTAATTACTTTATTTAACAAAACTTGATACGTCTTTTCAATTGTTCAATGCGACTAACAACAAATTTATAAAAAACAACTAAAAAAAGTAGGTTTTTTCAAAATAAGCATAGAAATTTGGGTTTGTGTTTTGTTAATTAAGTTTTAGGGTTCTGATCACATGTAATTACTTTATTTAACAATACTTGATGGTAAATCTTTTCCCTAACTTACTGCGCTTATATATAAAACTCACAATCAATTTAAAGAAAAGAAAGCTTTACCGCCTCAAAATGACGGGTTTAAAGCTTTTCCTTGAATATTTCATCAGATTTTTACTAATTTGGCAATATTTGATTTTTAAATGTTCTTACTCTAGACATCGTTTATGTCCTAAATTGTAATACTTCTTTATGAGGGACTCATTACCAGATGTCTTTCCTCTATAACCTATATCATCTATGGTAGATGCATATTAAGTTGGACTGCTTGAATAATTTCGTTAATGAACAATAGTTCTTCATCATTAGCTTACTTCTCAAAAATTTTGTCCATGTTGCATGATTATTCAGTATTGTTAGCTAACATATTAGTGCTAATATCAATCTATTTTTAGTAATTAACATCTTTTTTATTCATATTCGCAGATGGTCAAATGCATTTCGAAGAAGAAGGGCAAATCTTGAATGATGGTGAGTTCACTAAAGCATTCCTCCATGCATGTAATCATACAAATGTCTGCCATGTTGTGAGGTAATTCAGCCATGGCACTGCATTGCTAGCATACATTTTAATATTTAACTGCTGCTATTGTTAATAATTTGTCTTTTCTCTTAAAACATTTTGTTTTAATTAATAAGTGTTACCTTATTCATTTTGGCAGGTGGTCCAATCCACATTAAAGAAGAACTATTCCTGGACGATGGTGAGTTCACTAAACCATACCTCAATATATTAGTCCTTACAAACGTATCCCATTTTGCGAGATCACATCAGCATTGATTGTAAACATCTTAATGTTACATTACTGTTATGACCAATATTTTTACCTGTCTCTTAAAGAAATTTCATTTTTTATAAGTAAGTGAAGTCTTATTCTTATTCGCAGGTGGTCCAATCCAAGTTAAAGAAGAAGAAGAACTAATCCTGGATGATGGTGAGTTTTCTAAAGAATTTTTCAATATATGAATTCTCACAAATTTATATCACGTAGCGAGGTCATCAGGATTGATTGCAAACATATCAATGTTTTATTGCTGCTTTAATCAATATTTTTACCATTCATGTAAGATATTTCATTTTTTGTAAGTATGTGATATCTTATTCATATTCTTCGCAGGTGGTCCAATACATTTCAAAGAAGAACAAGAGGAAATTCTGGATGATGGTGAGTTCACTAAACTAAAGGATTGCTTAATGTATGAATTCTCACAAACATCTACCATGTTGTAAAGACCACTCTACACATTGTCCCAAACTTGGCTACAAACCTTGATGGCGGCCAACATGAAGATAAAAAGTTGCACATCCACATATTGGGCCAGTCACACAACAGGAGGATATTGCCTGCACACCCTTAATTCTGCAGACTAGCTCTCTTTGATGTGGGGAGAATAACTGCTCTCAAAGCCAACACCAGCAAAGACATTCCAAGCCAACCCTCTCGATATGTTGGGTCAATGTGTAGAGTAGAGGGGCCTTATGGTAATTCAGACTATTACTTGTGGCACTCCATTGATATCAATCATCTTTATGTTCTATTATTGCTATAGTAAATATTTTTAATATATCTCTTCAGACTTTTCATTTTTTATAAGTAAGTGATATCTTATTCTTATTCTCAGGTAGTCCAATGCATTATAAAGAAGAAGAAGAGCTAATCCTAGATGCTGGTGAGTTCACTAAAGGATTTTTCAATATATGAATTCTCACAAATTTATATCACGCTGCGTGGTCAACCAGCATTGATTGCAAACAATTTCTTCATTGCTGTTATAATCAATATTTTTACCATTCGCTTAAGACATTTTATTTTTTATAAGTAAGTGATATCTTATTCATATTCACAGGTAATCCAATGGATTTCATAGAAGAACAAGAGGAAATTCTGGATGATGGTGAGTTCACTAAACTTAAGGATTTCTCAATATATGAATTCTCGAAAATTTATACCATGGTTTGAGATCATCACCGTTGATTGCAGACAATAATATTCCATTACTGATATAATCAATATTTTTAGCTTTCTCTTAAGACATTTCCTTTTTTATGCTTAAGTGATATCTTATATTTGCAGGTGGTGCAATCCAATTTAAAACAAAAGAAGGGCAAATCCTGGATGATGGTGAGTTCACTGAAGGACTCCTCAGTATATGAATTCTTACGTTTGTCAACCATGTTGTAAGGCCCCTTTACACATCGACCTAAGAATTGGCCACCAACATGGAGATCAAAAGTTGCACATCCACACATTGGCCTGATTGATAATCCAGTCAGACAATAGGAGGATATAAACTGCACATCCTTGCATGGGCAGACTGGCTCTCTTTGCTATGGGGAGAAAAACTGCAGGCAATGCCAGACATTGTAAGCCAACCCTTCCAATATATTGGGTCAATCTGTAGAGGGGCCTTAAGGTATTTCAGACTAGTAGCTTGGTCCTGGATTAATAGCAATCATCTATTATTGCTATAGTAAATATGTTTAACCTTTCTCTTAAGACATTTCATTTTTTATAAGTTAGTAATATCTGATTCATATTCGCAGATGGTCCAATCCAATTTAAAGAAGAAGAACTTATCCCAGACGATGGTGAGTTGCCAGTTCATTAAAGAATTTCTCAATATATCTTATCACATTGTAGGGGATCACTGATAGGTTTGACACTTCATTGATAGCAAACAGGTTGGGCACAGTGATTACTACCTTGCTAATTAGCTAGTTACTAAACTATCTCTGATGTAACAATCAGATCAAACTGCGCTAGCATTAAGTAAGGTACTTAAATTTGGAACATTGAGGAAATGGACTCTATATAGATTGGGAGCTGGCAAGGCTGATATGTAGGAACGCAAAAGATTTGGCGTGTAACAGCATTCAGAAGATAATATTTATAGGTTTTTAGGAATTATTCTATGCCTATCTGCAAGTAATGTTTCAGGATTCATTGTGAGACTAATAGCAAGTATGTGCGCTATGGAGTTCAACCCTGTAAATGGGAGAAAATTAAAAAAAAATCACACTAATAATGATAAAAAAAATATCACTATTGTTAATATTCATGCTCTTACTAAAGTAAAAGACAAAAGGGTACATTTTACAATGACCTCAATGTCTCGGCATTTATTTAATTAACATGGTTAGTAGTTTTTGCGCATGCGCTACTATTTACTACAGCTTTCTACTTCGCTCGTACTTCAAATACTGTTTACTACCGCTTATAGGCCACAGTCAGACATAAAATTGTTCTAGCAGGCAATTTATGTGAGCTGGTCACGAGGGAGCCCACAGGAGGTGAGTGAATCGCTTGTTTCATTTGTGTTTAGTGCAACAAGTGATATCGGACTGAGAAGTCGGCCATTTTTGACACCTTACCTTTAGCCATACACGGATCGGAGATAATATCAAGTGATCGGCTTTCTGAGCCAAAGGGTCTGGTGGCTCAGAGCCAAGACCCGGTGTCTCGCCAATGGAAGACGTATTTAATTTATAAACAAAAACCGTTGTTATGATACAATAAGATTTTATCAACAACTGATGTCACAAAAAAAAAAAAAAAATCTAGGTCACTAGGTCCAACCCCGACACCATCGCCTGTAAAGCGAAAACCGAGACGTTCAAACAGGAACGTAAAAATAACCTCCTCTGCCGCTAGTTCCATGGAAGAGATAACTCCACAGGCCAGCACATCTAAAGAAGACACCGTCGAAGTTTCCCCTTTCTTCACGCCCAATGCCTTTGAGGCGTTGAAAAATATTCAAACTGATGAAATGGACGTCAACAAAACGCCCACTCAGCCCAAGCCACCTGCAATATTCGTGCGTAATATTAATAACTTTAAATTAATGTGTACCCAATTGAATAAAATTGTAGGTACAGGCAAATACACGTGCCTCAATCGGTCCCGGGACACAAAAGTTTCTCCGGACACTCCCGAAACATACCGAGCAATAGTTAAATACTTAGGAGAAACTAAGGCAGACTTCCACACCTACCAATTAAAGCAGGAACGATCACTCCGAGTGGTGATCAGAAATTTGCACCCAACCACACCAGCTGACGAAATAGAAGAAGAACTCTCAGCTCTCGGATACAAAGTTCGCCAAATAACAAACGTGTTGCGTGAGGATAGGCAACAGGATGAAACAATAAAAACAGCATTATCACTGTTCTTTGTCGATCTCGAGAGGACACCTGGAATCGAGAAGATATACGACCTAACAAACCTGTACTACACAAGGGT
Organism: Acanthosoma haemorrhoidale; assembly: GCA_930367205.1. NCBI lineage: Eukaryota > Metazoa > Arthropoda > Insecta > Hemiptera > Acanthosomatidae > Acanthosoma > Acanthosoma haemorrhoidale. The sequence continues at coordinate 104,837,815 of OV884015.1, read as the reverse complement.
ACAGGTTGAAAAACCGTATCCCAAACGCGATATCGTCCAGTGCCATAACTGTCAGGCATATGGGCACACAAAATCTTACTGCCACCACCCTCCCAGGTATGTTAAGTGCAGTGGGCAGCACAAAAGCAAATTGTGCAAAAAGCCCCTGAAATCGCCTGCGTGCTTTGCCACCAAGGACATCTGGCCAACTACAAGGGCTGCGAGGCCTACAGAACACTGAAGTCCAGGACAGAACAACGTCGTCAGCCAGAAGAGGAAAAGCCAGTAACAAGAAGCGGCCCAGCCAGAAATTTGAGGCCTTCTGTCTCTTTCGCTGATGCCGTTCGCAACAGAGAGCAGTCACAGGCACCGCCCACTCCCTGTCCTTTCAATCAAAAGTCCTGAGAACAATAGTAAATGCCCCTTATTATGTCAGCAACAAAACCCTTCATAACGATCTTAATATACCCTACATTCTAGAACTCATCCCTTCCAAGTTTATGAAATTCCACAGTAGCCTTTCCAACCACCCTAATCCTGTAGCACAGTCATTGCACTGCGCCACTCATCCCTATAATCCTCCTCGGAGACTGAAACGGCAGTGGCCTCGTGACCTGCTATAAACGCGTGACAGTGGGAGTCCTAACAATGGCCAGTTTCTCCAATCATGTCCTGAGCGTCTGTGGCTCTCGCGCTCTTGGTCAGCCTCCACTGGCTAGTATCCGGTGATGTGGCTGACGGAGGAGCGTGGGGGACTTCCCAAGAACTCCGCTTTCTCTTCGCATGTGGATTTGGGAGGTCTCTGGGCTGTCTGTAAATAATTGTATGAATGAGTGAGTGAATGATGAACTGTAAATATGGTATGAATGAGAGCATTTATCTTATTACTTATTGCCTTATAAAAGGCAGATTGTAATTATAGCACAATAAACATGGTTAGCAAAGACTTTGATGCCCAAGTAGGAAAGAACGATATTTATCGTTGGTTACCATGGTTCCCATGAAGTCTCAGGCAAGATGGGATACAATGCATATTGTTTGATCACTATTACTGTATTTCTATAACTTTTAGTATCATTTTCGATATCTAAATATTACATAGGGAAATATAGTTAAATAATTAAAAGAAATCTTTTTTTTTTTTTACTTTGCTTTTAAATTCAGTAATAATTGGTTTTCATTTTTCTCCACAGTTGTTTTGTTTTCTTTCATCTTTATATTCATTTCCGCGTTTGCCTCAAGCAATCCTATGAAGACGACTACTGGAATGGGGGACAGATATGAATATACTACCCCTATAATAATATAAAAATACACAGGAGACACTTGAGTTTTTTTCCCAATGGTTACTCTTATCCCATTTCTTTGATATTAATTGTTGTTTCAGGTCCTTCAGCTGCAGAACAATTATATTTTTTAAAGAAACATATAATGGAAAAACATACAGGAGAAAAGCCCCATCAATGCCCTCATTGTAGCTACAGTTCAGCTTATTCTAATTATTTGGAGAAACATATAATGGCAAAACATACAGGAGAAAGGCCCCTTCAATGTCCTCATTGTAGCTACAAAGCAGTACTTGCTAATAATTTAAAGAATCATGTAATGGCACACCATACTGGAGAAAAGCCCCATCAGTGCCCTCATTGTAGCTACAAATCAGTACTTGCTGGTAATTTGAAGAATCATATTATGGCAAAACATACTGGAGAAAGGCCCCATCAATGTTCTCATTGTAGCTATAAAGCAGTACTTGCTGTAACTTTGAAGAATCATGTAATGGTACACCATACAGGAGAAAAGCCTCATCAATGTCCTCATTGTAGCTACAAAGCAGTGAGAGCTGATCATTTGAAGGTCCATGTAACGGCAAAACATACAGGAGAAAAGTCCCATCAATGTCCTCATTGTAGTTACATTGCAACATATTCTAATTATTTGGAGAAACATATAATGGCAAAACATACAGGAGAAAAGCCCCATCAATGTCCTCATTGTAGCTACAAAGCAGTACTTGCTAGTAATTTAAAGAATCATATAATGGCCCACCATACAGGTGAAAAACCCCATCAATGCCACTATTGCAGCTATAAATCAGTACTTCCTGGTATTTTAAACAATCACATAATGGCAAAACACACTGGAGAAAAGCCCCACCAATGTCCTCATTGTAGTTACATAGCAGTACGGGCTATTCATTTAAAAAGTCATATAATGGCAAAACACACCGGAGAAAAGCCCCATCAATGTCCTCATTGTAGTTACAAAGCAGTACGAGCTGATCATTTGAAGATCCATATAACGTCGCAACATACTGAAGAAAAGTCCCATCAATGTCCTCATTGTAGCTTTAAAGCAGTGCGATCTTATTATTTGAAAAATCATATTATGGCAAAACATACAGGAGAAAAGCCCCATCAATGCCCTCATTGCAGATACAAAACAGTAAGAGCTGATCATTTGAAAAATCATATGGTAGCACTCCATACCGGAGACAAACCGCTTCAATGTCCTCATTGTAGCTACAAAGGAGTACATCCTAATAATTTAAAGAATCATATAACGTCACACCTTACTGGAGAAAAGCCCCATCAATGTCCTCATTGTAGTTACATAGCAGTGCGGGCTATTCATTTAAAGAGTCATATAATGGCGAAACACACTGGAGAAAAGCCCCATGAATGTCCTCATTGTAGTTACAAAGCCGTGAGAGCTGATCATTTGAAGATCCATATAACCTCACAACATAAGGTATAACCTAATTTAGAAATGTTTCAACAATGTCCTCATTCCAATTACAAAGTATCACATTATTTTTAAGAATCATATAAATCCACAGCATAACAGAAAATTGAAGCACATTGAAGAGGTCCTCATTGCCACAACAAAGCAGTAGAAGCTGGTAATTTTGAATTCCATATCGAGGTGCACCATACCAGAGATATACATCCCATCAATGTCCTCATTGTAGCTAAAAACCAGTACAATCTCATCAATTGAATGAACACCTTACCAGAGGTAAGCCTAGTCAGTGTCCACATTTTATCTGAGAAACAGTACAATCTAGTTTATTAAATAAATACGTGTGACACTATACTTAAGAAAACCACTTTCATCTTGGCATTTGTTGAGACCTGTAATGAGCCATCCTACCAAAGTGGTTAGATAATAGAGAACAAGCTAGAGAATATTGAAGAAATGATCACTGAAGTAAGGTGCCTAATTTCAACTGATATTCAGCAATCTAACAGAGCTTGGTAATCATCTGCTTTAATTTCCTTGCTAATAATAAAGTTTATTTATTTAATATTTCATTTTTTTATCATTTACGAACATTATATTCTGTTAATTATAACCCTATACCCCCTCTTTGTACGGAGTATTAGTTAAGAGTGTGTTTTATAAACTTCGCCATGAGTTTAGTATCTTCATTTTATAATATTCTGTACTTCTCTGCTCATAAGTTGTTATGTCTCTCTTAATCTCCTGGAGTCCTTTTGAAGTATCTGCAAGGGTCTTGGAGCGAGGTCAAAACACCGATATCACCCTAGTTCAATTTATTCGTAAAGAAAATTCCATTCTTAAAAATAAGCTAATTATATATATATATATATATATAAATTGTGGCATGCTATTAACTTCAAGCACTGTCTAAAATTATGTGAATGTTAATCAATTTATTTACCAGAAGGTTTGCCAAATAATTAATTAGGTTTTTTTAGTCTAATTTTATTAATTGTCGATATTTCCTGTTGCTATTATGTTTTGTGATTTGCTTTTAGTTTTGTTTCTATTTTTTGTAAGGTTTATTTAGATAATGACTGTTAGAATAGAATAGGAAAACAATTTACACCCGTACAATGTCCCCTAAGAATAAACATCACATTCAGATGATAAATTCATATCTGAGAAATAACAAGAACTATTACTTCAAAAAAAAAAAAATGTCAATGTAAAATAAAGTTTGAACCTTTGTGAGAAATAAAAATAAAATAAAAGATTATTTAAATGCATTTAGTTAATAAAGTCATAGATGGATCCGCATATAACTGATAAAAATAACAAGATAGAGGAGTTTCTACAATACAATACGACTTTAAATGAAAACCGTTAAATTAATACAAATAAAGTAACATACAAACTAAATATACAGTAGTAAAAACTAAGGAAGCTGCCAATCAAAACATATACATGTATTTATACAATAAAATAAAAATGTAAACATAAAAGTATGAAAATATAATATAATAAATAAATTGTTCCCAAACTACCAAGCGACTGGATGTTGAGGAGATGTTGGAATAAGTGGGTTTTGAAGGCTCTTGAGAATGAAGCATGGCGGATAATAGGAGGTAGAGAATTCCAGAGAGTAGTAGAGCGAGAAAGGAAGGACTGATCGAATGCAGTTTTGTGGTGAGAGCAGTTAAAGGTCAGGAAGACAGGATCTTATCTTGTGGACTGAGGAATTGAACCGACAATATTGTATTTGGAAAACGAATGAACTTATGAAATATTATATTGTACACGGAAGGAGGGAAACTTATGTATACATTTTTTTTAGCTTATTAGGTTTGTATGCAAAGGCTAATAAATTTATTTGAATTGTAATTTTTTTTCTCAGAGAATCAATAAATAAACTATTCTATTCTACTTTCTCATTGTTATTTCTTTTTTGACCTGTAAACATATATCTACCTTCACAATACCTTTATCCTAAATTCCAGTTCTGTGTTTATGAAGGGATGTTCCTTTTGAGATCAATGTCAAGTGTTAGGACAGGGCATTGCATGTTGTGCGACCTGGTTTAATACTTTATTTCTGTGTGTAGCTCATTAAATAATATGTTAATATCTAATTTGTAATGTTAAAACCTAATATGGTACACACATGTGAAGTATGACTTTGATCTCGAGGCACTGTGATGTCTAGACTCCTTTTATGGAAAGAGCCTACTATAATCATTGTCAAGGTATTTCTTCAAAAATGAATGCTCTAGGAGGCCATGTCTGTAGTAGCCCAGTTGCAGGTAGGAAGTGTGGCAGAGGTTTGTAAGAACTGGAAGAGAGAGTTGTTGGTTAGCTGTTAAGAGCACAGATGCTAAGGAGATAGGCAGTTGACTGTCTTAGAGGCTAAGGATAGATAAGTGTCAATGGCTGATTAGAGGGGGATTTAAAAGTGATTTTAGGGGTTTTTATCCCAAATCTTAAGTCATATTTAATTAATTTAAGAACCATCCGCTGCAATCTGAGTGATGGTATTTGTTGAGGGCGTCACTAGGGGAGTGCTGAATCACTCCAGCCCTGGTGACAAGTGCGGATTGTTGTAGTTTATAACCGGGACCATTGTTCCATGTCGGCATTTAATATCTGACTCCATTTATGATAGGTATGTGTCCCGACAATACACTATGTTCAAAAGAAAAGGGTACAGAGGCTTCATAAAGAATAAGGCATGTTTTCAGAGTTCAAGCGGATCACGGTAGTGTAACAGGAGCGAGGCGTCAGAAGGTCTGCAAGGTTGTCAGACAAGGTGACGGCGCAGAGGTGTGGCAGAGAGAGTAGAGTTCAGTGCCTAATCTCATGGTCTTAAATACAATTTCCCCTTCCTAGTGAAAGGGGTAAGTTTTACGATACCCAGGTGGCCAATAGTGACTACGTTCATCCCGATTTATAACGGAAAGACGGAAAATCTTATACTGTATATTGATAATGTGATTTACTTAACAACAAGATTTTGCCAACTTGATAATCCAAATAGATTAAGAAACGAAGAGCTCATTCTCATGTGTGCCAAAACAAAACTGGAAGGGAATGCTAAAATCGCGACGTTTGATAAACAATTTACCTCAGTTACGGAACTGCTTGAATTTCTTATGCAACATTATCAGGATAATCGGTCCATTTGCCAATTAGCGCGAGAGATATCCAATACAAAACCGAAACATAACGAAAACCCCATAGAATACATCGAGAGATTACTGATAAAACGGTGTGACCTTTATTCCCGAATATATCCGGACAATGAGATAAGAGACAAAGATCAAGAAATCGCGCGCTACGACAATGACATGAGCGAAGAAGCTGTAAGAAACCTGCATCCAACCATAGCAATATTTTTGCAAAACATGCGTTACCGGGCATTAAATGACGTTTATAACGTTTTGAGAAAGGAAGCTTCGTTTGTGGTGGAATCAGTTTATGGAAATCGAATATTTAACAAAGAAGCGACCGAAGAAAAACAGAGACAATATAATAATAGACCAATTAAAAGGCCGCAACCACAATATCAACAGAGACTGCATAGCAATTACAAAGGAAATAATTTTAATCCCAATTACCAGAGACCACAAAATCAACCGAGATATAATAATTATTATAATAATAACTACGAGCAACAACCCCAACAACGTTACAAGTACCAACAACAATGGACTCCGCAGGCACAAAACAACTATTTCGACCAACCGCAACAAAATCAAGTTTACCCGCAAACAGTTTCAATGCGTACAGTTAGTGACAGAGCACATTATATTGAAAACGACAAGGACAAAATAATCCAAGACTTACAAGAGAGATTAGACCGCGCGGAAAACCGTTTTTTAGACTCGGGACAAATACAAACCGATCCGCCTCCCTTAGAGGGAAAGGAACAATTTTAGATGACAATATTTTAAATAATAAAATCCTAATCAATAATAATAATTTAAATAATAAGATAACAAAACAATCCACCTCCCTTATAGGAGCAGGACCAACCTTAGTTAGTAATAAAAGAGACCAAACATACTCGGAAAATAAATTAGGAAATACTAATAAGCAAAATACGGTGAATAAACAATGCGAAGAACTGCATTATACAAACGACTTACCATACATTATAGATTTCAAAAAAAAGAAATGGTTAATTGACACGGGTGCGACGAAAAATTATATACACCCAGACATAGTGAAAAAACATAATTTTACATTAAGAAAAAAAGAATTTTCTATCAAAACGCCCACGGGTTACGGCGACGGTAATTCAAGCGTTGTAGTAAATATCAAAAATGCATTGGGTATAGATCAACTGACTGAATTTTTAGTCTACCCATTTTCCAATAGGTTTGACATTCTGTTAGGTTTCGAAACGATGGGGAATTTGAAAATGAATATAAATTGTACGGAAAATCACACAGTGATCGGAGACAATATATTCAAATTTAAGGACTCCAAGAACGAAATAAACTTAATGGACAACGAACAGGAAATAAACAATGCATTAAGAACGGAACACTTACCGACATACTTAACTAACAAATTAATAAAAATAATTTCAAATAATGGTGAAGTAATAAAAAAAGACAACGAAAAACTCCAAGCTACTAATTTGATAAAGCATCGGATAAATACCAAAAATAATGACCCAATTTATACGAGGAATTGCAGGTACCCCGAGCAATTCAAAAATCAAATAAAAAATGAAGTACAAAAATTGTTAAGGGACGGAATAATCAGGAAAAGCAATTCACCTTATAACTCGCTACTATGGATAGTGCCGAAAAAGATGGATGCTAGTGGGATAAAGAAAGTGAGAATGGTCATAGACTACCGCAAACTTAATTTACAAACCACGAATGATAAATTCCCCTTACCAAACATAGAAGATGTACTGAACAGATTAAAAGGAGCGAAGTATTTTTCAACTATAGATTTGGCTTCGGGTTTCCATCAGATAGTAATGGAAGAAGATTCAATTCCAAAAACAGCCTTCAGCACGGAGGACGGACATTTCGAGTTCTTGAGAATGCCGTTCGGTTTGTGCAATGCACCACCAACCTTTCAGCGCATGATCAATATGGCCATAGAAAATTTGCCCAGGACTATGGCTTATATTGACGACATCATCATATAGTCTAAAAATGAAGAAGAGCACCTGAATGACATAGAAAAGGTGTTGGGAATATTAAAAGAGAATAACTTAAGTATACAGTTGGATAAGACTGAATTTTTCAAGACAGAGTTAAAATTTTTAGGTTACATAGTGACACAAAACGGGTTAAAAACGGACCCAAATAAAATAAAAACTATTACAGAATTCAAACAACCTAATGACGAAAAATCCCTTAGACGATTTTTAGGAATGACGGGATATTACAGAAAATTTATAAAGAACTACGCGAAAATAACTAGGCCTCTTAGCGCAGCCATCAAATCAAAAGAATTTGAAGATAGTTTCCATTACTTAATAAAACAAATGACTAACACACCAATTCTAGCTTACCCTGACTGGAACAAACAATTCATTTTAACCGCAGACGCAAGTAATCAAGCTATAGGCGCAGTACTCAGTCAAATAATAGATAACAAAGAACATCCGATAGCATTTGCTTCGAGAGTACTATCAAAAACTATAGTACTATAGAAAGAGAACTATTATCTATAGTATACTTTACCGAACATTTTAAACCCTACCTATACGGAACAAAATTTTTATTACTTACGGACCATAAACCGCTAACGTGGGTATTTACTATAAAAAATGGAAACAGTAGAATAATGAAATGTATCTGGAAGCTTCAAGAATTTGAATTTAAAATTAAGCACATAAATGGAAAAACAAACTACGTCGCTGACTGTCTCTCAAGAAGAAACGAAATCAACGCTTTAGAAGGTGATTAATATTAACATTCCAGAGGAAGGAACTCAAGAATACGATGATTTTTTAGACCAACTCTTGGAACTTGAGGAAACGAACAATCAAACCACCTTAGAACCAACGGAAGGATTACCGATATTAAGCAACGATGACTTAGAGAGTCTAATAACACAGCATTCACAGGCCAGTAATAATGAACAGGTATGGCTGGTGGATAACGACAAGTGTTTAAACGTTGAGAAAAATCAGATAATAATAAAAAGAGGGACCAATAAGATTACCTACGAAAAAATATTTGAAAAGAATCGTTACACCTTACACATTAATAATTCCGAAAAAATAAACGAATTACTGTTGGAAGTATTACGACCAAACAAAGTCTACGGTATATACTGTCAAACAAATTTCCAAACTTTAAACAAAATTTACGAAGATTATTTTAAACAGATACAAGGATTAATCGAAAAAGAATACAAAACAGTAAAACTTAAGAGATATTGTCTGCTATGTGAAGATATCACTGAGTTGAGTGATCAACAACAGGCGATCCTGGATTATCATTACGGTAAGACTTGCCATCGTGGTATTTTGGAGACTTACAACAAACTAAAGAGAAAGATTTACTTTCCAAATATGAAAGATAAGATCACAGAAATAATAAACCAATGCAATATCTGCAAAACAAATAAATACGACAGGAAACCGATACAATGCAAATTTATGTTAACACCAACTCCTAATAGACCATTCCAGGAAATCATGATGGATTTGTTACAATTCGACAAAAAGATAATCTTTACAACCATTGACACGTTTTCAAAACGTCTATATACACAGGTGATTAATAACAAAAATGCCTTAACCATTTGCCAAAGTTTAGAGCAATACATTAGTCTATACCCTATACCAGAGCGTATTTGCGCAGACCATGGTAAGGAGTTCAATAATATCTTAGTTCAGCAATTTTGCAAAGCCACTGGCATAACAATTCATTATACCAGTACAAATCATTCTAATTCTCTAGGAATCCTGAATAAATGTCATGCAACGCTAAACGAAATTATGCGAATAAACATTAACCAAAATAAAAACATCAAATTTGAAAGGATTGTGCAAACAAGTACGATAGCTTATAACAACACCCTAAACCAAAATTTAAAACTGACTCCAAATGAAATTACGTTCGGAAAAATGAGAGATACCTATGAGACTGACGACATACAGGAAACATATGTCAATGATTAATTTCAAAGATTAAAAAAACTTGCACAACACAGTTAAAGAAAAAATAGAATACATAAAAGGAACATGAAACGAAAAACTGAATCAAAATCGTGAGGAACCTCCTTTGCTTAACTCAGAAGAATTCGTTAAGACACCCAGAATAAAACCAAAAAAGAATTCGTTATATAATAGAATAAAAATAGGCAACTCCCACATCAACAATATCAAAAGACCCAATAAACAGAGAAAAAATATTTCATTGCGGAGAGTGACAATGACGAGGACACTCATCGTGATCCAGGTCCTAGTAGCCGCAGCAGTAATTAATAAATAAGACTTAATAGATATTGATGAAATTAATGAAGTATAATCAAATAAATCATGATCGAACGATATCAATTAATTATAGAGGAAATTTGTAAATGGGTTATATTTCGATTAGCTAATCTAAAGTCATAATGTTCAGTAGAAAAATTTATTTTAAAAAGATGTATATTATATTTACTTATATTATCCGTTTCTAAATAATTTAGTTTTTTTTGGCAAGAGAGATTGGAGCTACATTTATATTGGTTGTATCTAAAAGACAAATTTATTATATGTCTTAATATTAATTATTCTTTATATTAGTTTATAATGAATGTAGAAGTGAAAACATTTCAGCTACTGGCTTTACCATTAGATAATTTAATTTGTTTCAAGTTAATTAACTGTTCTTTAAAGTAGTTATAAATCAAAATGGAAAGTACGAAATTGCCTTAAATTTCTTAAGTTTGTTGTGTGCTGTTCAGTATAAGATCTATTCACTCACATATACACCAGAACGAATTACTTTAATTCCATTTATAAACAACTGACTACAGATCCTTTAAAGTACAAAGAATCTGCTATTTAGGGATTATACCAAATCTAGGATTTGGCTATTTTTATTTTTTTGGATTAAGTTGTTTACCGCTTAAGAATTAAAAGTCAAATCATTGCACTCCTCGGGGATCAAACTAAGCGATGTTTAAGCCTTTACATCTAATCAGGTTTTTGAAGTTAAATATTTACTTTTAGTTTAAAGGCCGTATCTGACTATTCATCGTTTAAGCTTCAGTTACATGCAAGGTACTTACACTGAAGGATTATTATCTAAGTCAACAGCTATTAAGCATGGAACTAATTGTTAATTGTTTGTCATTAATATAATCTAACTATATTAAAAGAATAATTATTCATATTTATAATTAAATAAGAACTATTAATTATAAGTTGAAAAACCTTTCCATTACAATGTAACCATAAAATATTTCTAGAATATATTCTGAACAGCAAGTTAACTTGTAATTAATATTTTATTTATGTGTGAAAAAAAACTTGTCATAAATACTTGTCAAAAATTTGTGAATTGGTCATAATTAAATATATGGTACCAATAAAGGGTGGACATGGATCAGAGAGTTATTTGGGATATGTGGTCTTTCCAGCATATAGTTTGGTCAATAGTTATATAATGCTAATAATATTATAATCCTAATATTATATATAAGACTAAAAGCCCCTTCTAGTGTATACCTGCCTCGGGACTTCATGGAAATAACTGGTGTTTCCTGTTATTTTGCATCCATCCCAATTCCTGAAACAACCCTTCTCATGTTCACATATGTCTCAGCTTTTGTTGCAGTTCACACTTGTCTCCCAGAAACTAGTCGCTAAACACCAGACCCAATAGTATGTAGTATCAAAACTCTTAATATTTGTATATACCAGTGTTTTGGTTGTACTTCATAATAAAGCTTTTCTTTCATTTCTTTTAAAATACTCTCCTCAACAAAGATTATTTAACTAATGACAAAAGGTAGATTTTTGACTAAAGAACTGGCTAGGTCGAGCGTTGATGGTAAAGGAAATTCGTTTAGGGTTTTGAGGAGGGGACGTGAACCAATGATGATGACTTGGATTTCTCCACATTCATTCCAAGATCTTCCTGAATCAATATGGAGGCGGATTGGAGTCCACTCGTCATTCGCCGGTAAATAGTTAGTATGAGCAGTGATGGATAGATTTATATCGTTGAAGAGACAAACAAAAGTAATGGAGGAATTGATGAAGAACCCTGAGCTACAGCGGAAGACAGTGTACGAGGTTGATCAGAGATTAGAGATGAATGATTTAAACCAGCTGACAGTACTGTTACAAGAGGTCAGCGATACTAGTTTCCATAGAAGGATGGAGTGATCAATGGTGTCAAATGCCTTAATAAAGTCTTAGAGGATAACGATAGATAAGTGTCAATGGCTGATTAGAGGGGGATTTAAACGTGATGTTAGGGTTGAGGAAATTTGGGATTACACTAGTCTTTCTTTTTGGAAAGGTTAGGAAGATTTGACATGGAGTGTAGTCTTTGAGGAAGACGGAAGTGAGGAATTTTATAAATGTAAAGTAATATGGGAAAAAAAGGAGTGTCCTGGGTGGATATTAGTAGCAGTGTTGATTGGATAGGAGGGAAGGTGTTGTGATGACTCGTGCGAAGAATTCCGATTTGGTGATTAGGATTTTAGACCGGATAAGGTTAGGAAAGGTTATTAAGAGGGATTAAGTATCAGGGTGCCTGTTGTGGCTAGAGCTTTTTTAGTTGCCTTGCTGCGTTCAGGCGCTAATTTCCTGAGTCAACGATGGAATATTTGAATGAAAAAATACAGGAAAGCGGGGAGCATAGACACTTGAAGATATTCATAAGGAGGGAAGCTAAAATGAAAATACTAAGTATGTATCGTGCTGTGGCTAGTATTAATATGAAATAATTTCATTATCAAAAGAATATATTGTAGGTAAACATAAAACTAAAACTTACAAAATAAAGTATAACAACGAGAAAATGTTTGGAGACTCAGCGTTTGTGTTTTCTTTGCTTGATTTATATTTGACCGAATAATTGAGGCCTGAGAGAAATGAGGCGTACTGTAGCAAGCGCGATGACGTCATTTGTGGGAGAGCTTTTTTCTGGTGAAAAATTCGAGATAATGGAGTGTCGGGAAAGCTTCTTGTGCACGTCGATGTATTACCAGAAGTTACATAGATTTGCATTTCTATTATAATACATTATGAACCAGAGTGTAGGGTAATTTACATATATAGTTAGCGGTCGCTACATGGAGCATTATCAGTCACCAGGGTAAAATGAGTTCCATATAAATAATAGTGGAAGTAGAGAACGCCGAAGACTATTGCTAAAGCCTCGCGATCTAACTGACTGTAATGCTTCTCAGAGGGGTTAAGAGAGCTAGATGAATAAGCGATTGGCCTTTCACAACCATTTATGACATGGCTCAGAACAGCGGCCACCCCAAAAAGGGCTGGCATCAGTTGTCAGGACCAAGGGTAATTTTGGGTCGAATAGTATAAGTACCCTGTCGCTGCAGAGTTCTTCTTTGATGCGTTGAAAAGCGGTTTCACAAGCTGGTGACCAATGCCATTTGACCCCCTTGCATAGGAGAGCTCGAAGAGGGTGTGTGAGCGTTGAAGCGTTTGGAAAAAAACGCGAATAATATGACACAAGGCCAAGAAATCGTCGAAGCTCATCTGGATTTTCAGGTCTTGGCATCTTTTCAATAGGTGCAGTCCTTGCTGGGGATTCGCTGATCTTGTTGTATTCCACTACAAACCCAAGATACTCAATTTTAGACTGGAGAAAAACACGTTTATCTTTGTTAATGTTATGTTCTTTTTAATAGTAACAAAAGCACACACATGTTGGGGTACGTGAGAAAACATATATATTTTATAAAGTGAACAAGTAAGTAGTGGTACATAAAGATGGAATCTATTCTACTGAATGCCAAAGGTAACATGAAGGTTATAACTAATAACAAAAGGCGGCACAAGGCTGCGTGCAAAATATTACAGACACAACTGTTTATAACAACACATTCACATGTTTATTATTCCTGAAGGTTCAACCGCTGTTACAAACAGTGTTACCACATCTCCCTCCTTTTATTCAAATTCCAGATTTACAATTATGTACAACAAAATAAAATAAATTTTACAAATAGACAAAATATAATAATACCAATCTAACTATTAAAGTTCATTCTTCCACTAATCTTCTAGGTTTAAGGTCTTACATATCTAGACATAGCTTGAGGTAGAGCTGGGTTATAGGTTTCAGAGGTGACCTCAGGACTCTCTTCTGGATGTTGTGGTGATTGAGCTGGAACCAGTTGAGTCTTAGTATTCAATTCATTACTTTCGGTAATGTTATTTTCCAAAGTGGGATAATTATTTTGTTCTCCATTAATGGCAAAAGGATTTCCTCATTTCCGTAGATGGACTGAATTCCTAACTAATGTTTGACCATCCTCAGTTCTTATTATGTAGGATCTAGGCGCATTGCTAGATTTAATAATCCGGGCTGGCTCCCATCTCCTTCCTCTTCTATGGACTACACTTTCACCATCATTGAAACCTCTTCTCTGCTGTGATGTTTTATCGTAGTATAGCTTAGACTTTTGCTGTTTAAGCTCCTTATCCTCCTTCACCCCAACGACATTTGGCAAAAGGTTTTCTTCAATAGTTGGGATGACTGTTCTTAGCTGTCTGCTCATCAGTATTTGTGCTGGGCTTACTGGCAATCCTGTTATTGGGCAATTTCTATACTCCATTAATCCTAAAGTGAAATCTTGTCCAGATTTGTAACGTTTTATCATGAGGCTTTTGCAAATACCAAATGCTTTCTCCACCATTCCATTTGATTGTGGATAGTGTGGGCTAGTGTTAGTTAATTTTATTTCCCATCCTTGACAAAATTGCTTGAACTCAAAGGATGAGAAAGGCATATTATCAGCCACAATTTCATCAGGTATTCCATGTGTTGCAAATATTGTTTTAATAGCCTTGATTGTTTCTGATGCAGTTTTATATGGCATCTTTACTACATCAAACCAGGCTGATAAATAATCCACAATTATTAAGTAGGAATAGTTTCTTAATTGGAAGAAATCCATACCGACCCGTTGATAAGGTCTTGATGGTACCGGGTAAGGCAATAAAGGTTCCTTTTTATTTTTATTCCTATAAGTTTCACATATTTTACATTTTAATACATATTCTTCAATATCTGAGTTCATTTGCGGCCAGTAAAATATTTGTCCTGCCCTTGCTTGTGTTTTGCTGACTCCTAAATGCGGACTATGAAGCTTCTCCAACATTTCATTTCTCAAGGAAATAGGCACCAACAGCTTTCGGCCCACAAATACTAAGTTTCCACTAACACAAATTTCATCTTTAAATTTGTAATCCCTAATTTAATTTCTTCAGGCACATCTTTACTATTGACAGGCCATCCCTTTATGTAGTACTGCACTAGGCATTGTAATGTCTTATCCTTGGCGGTTTCTTCTTCGAGAATCTTTTTTCTTCTAGGTGTGACCTGCAATTGATAATTATTAGATGCTACTTCATGAACTATCTCACTAATCCAATCTTCTTCAGAATCGACGTTCTTCTCATTTTCACAACCTCTTGACAACAAATCAGCAATATATAATTCCTTCCCAGGCACATATCCCCAACCTTAATTCATATTTAATTAATTTAAGAATCATTTGCTGCAATCTGGGTAATGGTATTTCTCCAACATTCTTTTTAATTAGAGACACAAGAGGTTTGTGGTCTGTTCTGACACAAGTTTTATGCCCATAGATGTACAAATGGAATTTAGATGTTGCAAAAAGAAGACTTAATAATGCCTTTTCAATTTTTGGGTCAAAATTATTTTCTGTTGGTGACAACGGCATCACATTCGATAGTAATTTTCTTAGATGTGTCAAAATGTGTTAATACTGGATTTTTTGTAATTAATTATTTTATATTTTTTAGAAGCATTGAATGAGCTTCTGTCCAAATAAATTCCACATTACATTTCAAAAGGGTACACAAATTAGAAGTTAAGTCAGCAAAATTTGGAATCAAATTAAAATGTCATAAAAATATATTACAAGTCCAGGAATATCTGAAAATATGGAAGTGTTTACTTTTTGGAACTCCTAAGGGGCGTTGGATACACAGAATGGGAGTCTGAAGAATTTATAGCACCCAAAAGATGTTGAAAACGCACACAAGTTAGACGATTCTTTGTCCAGTTTAATATCATAAAAGCCCTCCTTAAGATCAAGTAAAGAAAACCAACATTTACCTGCTAACTGAGAAGTTACTTCTTGCAAGGTAGGTGGTATTAACGCAGGTGTTTTAATGATGGCTTTGTTCAGATCAGTTCGGTCCAAACATACTCGAAGACCTCCATCTAATTTTTCGATTATCACAAGATTGCTGAGCCATGTCACTGGACAATCCACTTTTTCAATAATTTTCTCTCTCCAGAAGATTTAACTTTTCTTGCAACCTGTCCCTAATAGCTAAAGGTACTCTTCTAGGAGGTCTGATAATTGGTGCTACAGATTTATCCACTTTAATGTGACACTCATAATTTTTTATCAGTCCAGTTCCATGAAATATGTCTTCAGTTCTCTTCAAGATTTCCACTTTCCTTTGATTATCAACTGTAAGATCATTTATTATTTTAATTAAGTTTAATTTAATACACCCATCCAACCCCAGTAAGGGTTTAATTTTAATATTGTTTGCATCATTCACTACAACAAAACTAAGTTGGCAATTCCTCACATTATTGGCTCACATAACTCCTAAAGGTTTTAACTGATTGCCTCCAAATACCTCCAGCATTATTTGTCTACTATTACAGATATTGTCAGTACTTACTCCCAATTTGAACAGACAGCTTATTGGCATTACATTAATCTCAGCTCCCGTATCAAGCTTGAACTCCAATTCCTTATTATTAATATTTAAATTTTGTGACCACTGTAAACTATCAATTTTACAACTTTTCTTTGAGCTCTCAACTAATTCACAAGAGTCAATAAGGGAATCCGCATAGTCCTGTTCACTTTCATACTTATTTTGCTGTACTAAACTTATATTTTTCTTGTTTTTAAAACTTGCAACTGCAAAATGATTTGGCTTATTGCATAGACTGCAATACTTTCCATATGCTGGACAATTATTGGCTCTATGTTCATTTCTACACTTCAGACACTGATAGTATGCATCAATATTGATGTTCACACCGCTGTGGTTCTCGTATTTAGGCCTGAAATTATTATTAAGTTTCCTGTCCTCATCATTAGCTGTATTATAATTAGATTTACTATCACCTCTTATTAATCTATGTACTTCTATGGATTTCTCTCACTTGTTCCTTTGTAGTTTCAGATGCTTTTACAAAATCAACCACTTTAAGTAAATCTAGTTCACTTTCTCTTAAAATTCTTGCTGATCGCCGAATTCACAGTTTTCTCCAATAATGCGAAGCACTGTCACATAATTGTCAATAGTCTGGCCATCAATTCTCGATGTTTTAAAAAATTTATGCCGCTCAAACAACACATTCTTATTTTCTTTACAGTAGTTTTCATATTTAGCAATTACAGCGTCATACGTCGACGTTTCAGTAGATAGTCCAAACGTACTAAAAATAGCCAAAACTTCATCACCAATCAAGTTGAGTAAAATTGCTATTTTAACTTTATCTGCTTTTTTATCCTTTTCAGTTGCTATAAGATAGTATTCCAATTTTTCCAGTTTTCTGCAATACTGCCCGAAAACGTTAATTCAGCGGGTGGTTTAAACTCCATCACACAACGCGGTTGGTTGTAACCTACCACTATGACACTTATTCACTTTATTAAATAACTAGGATTTCACCTGACACCATGTTGTATTATATTGAATTATTAATTAAGTCTCCATTAATTGTATATAACTTTATTAAATCAAGTTAGGAGCATAACACACTCACATGTTTATTATTCCTGAAGGTTTAACCGCTGCTACGAAAAGTGTTCTTCGAGAGCCTTAAGTCGGAAGATCTCCCCCTGATTTGATAGAGTGGCCTTTATTTAGCAATCCTACATCCTCTCGAAGCATGTTCATGGACGAAAAATAAGGACTCAGCTCCCCGAACTCCTACGCTTCCTGTTTCCTGGCTGACTGGGGCAGAGATAGCTCTTTGGACTGAGCTGGATTCAACGTTCACGTGCCGATTCGTTCCTGAAGGATGAACCGATGTGGTCAGTTGAGCATCAGTTATTGCTCCCTTTGTTGTTTTATTGTACTCGTTGGATTTGATTTTCATATCTGTTAGAATATTTATTTTAATTGCGATGGATAAAACAGGTAAATAACATTTTTGTATTTGACTCCTCTCTGCGAAAGCAATAAATTATTCATCAAACATATTTTTGCCCCCTGTCAATGGAGGATTCCTTTTTTTCTCATGAAGAGAACACAGATCTACTGTTCATCTGATTTATTGTTAATTTAAAAATTGATCTGTCCTATCTCAATCAAATGTGTAATAAGCTGATAAAGGGAAGGGCACACTTCTCTAGCTGTTTTAATAGTGATTATTCCCTTGCTAGAAATTATTTTAGCTCAAGTTACTGATGCGATCAGCATCCTCTACTTATTCCAACCATTATTTTGTTGATGGAAAATGTGATAAGTCTGCATGTTTTGTTGAGATAAAGAGTTTCACGAATTCTATTAACATGGTAGTTAAGGCGACCAATTGTTCTTCTTTAGGGCCATTCTTTTATTAGTTCTGTCCCTCCCAAAAAATATCCTTCTTTTTCATATTTGAAGGCTGCTCTGTGAATCTCCATATTCGATTGTTGCAGAGCCGATCCTTTGTGTGTGGTTTAATGCATTGGTATTTGACATGCTGATTCTTCAGACGAGATTATGAGATGCATACTCTTCGCACTGGAGACCAAACATGTTTTCAACATATCGAAGAATGGCCCGAATCAACATGGGGGTTGATAACAGTTTTTAAAGGTGTAACAGATTATAGCGTATTAATTTTGCAATGCATAAATAGTTACTTTTATTTATGATTTAAAAGCTGGTCACCTTAGCAGTAGTATGCGAGTCATGGCTGCAATAGTAATGAGATTTTTGAATCTTAAATCTGTAGTTAGTGAGAAAATTATGAAAATACATTGAAATCTCTAAATGTAATCTTAAATAATTTATTTAATCATATTAAATAGAAAGACTTACCTGTTCATATTTCCTAGAATTTTGATTGTTTATGTTCACAGACCCAGAGGAATGTTTTAAGGCGGTAAAACAAGAAATTAAAGAAGAATTTGACTGTAAGTTTTTTCAAAATCACCTTAAAATTTGGTTTTGTTAGTTTTTGAGCTAAGATCCCCATGTAATATAACAATACTTGATGGTACATTTTTTCCCTAGTTTACTGCACTTATGTATAAAACTCGCTACCAATTTAAAGAAAAGAAAGCTTTACCACCTTTAAATGACAGGTTTACAGCTTTTCTTTTCCTAGAATAATTCATCAGAGTTTTAATTCGGCAATATGGAGTAGTCTCGGATGATGAAAGATTCTAGAAATCAAAACCCCTTGGCCTATCCTTTTGCCCATAATGATTTCCAAATCGGAGTAATTTCCGTTCATATTACGCACACCTAATCTTGTTCCATTTAAAAGTCCCTGGGAAAGATTTGGTTTCTTAATGACATTATAATCCAGCACCAGTTTCTTTATCGCAGCTTATGTGGAGGCTAACCGCTTCGTTCTGAACTATTTAAAAGTTCTTTTGGCAGCCGAATAATTTTGTTAAAATATATTTCATAACATTTTTCATTTTTTAGGGAAAGAATAACAAATGACAAAAAAAAAAAAAAACATAGATGACCTCATCTGGTTATTGGTTGTATGTTTTCATGAAAATTTCTGAAACCTATAATTTTAAAAGATGATAAATCAGTAAAAGCTGAGCTATCATAAGGTTCATCAGTTACCGAGGGTGTTTTGTTATGGGGAATTCTGTGTTATCACCTAATGTAAATAGGTTCAGATATTACCACCTTAAATGTTACATGGGCTGCGCTGGTAAGTAAAGGAATAATGCAGTGAACTGTATATTAATTAATGGTATAAAGAAATGCTAAAATGATGTATGTATTGTTATGTTTTTATCTATTTTGATTAATTTTAAATTTAATCTGAGGTTTGAAAGGTTCTGTTAATATATAAAAGAATTCTGGCAAAAGAAAAATTGTTGAATTACAAAACTATTCATTAATTTATTATATATAAGCACGTCAGTGACATAATTATAATGTTAAAACAAATTTTCTATTTTACCTTAATATTTACTAATTTTTATGTCCTTTTCTCTTCTTCGTTCTTCCTTTGTTGCTGTTGTGCCACGCTATCAGTAAACGTCCACTGCTACCATTTCAATCCTTCTTCTTTTACAACTCTTCTTCCATCTACTGTTCTTCCATATGCTTGTGTCCTGGGAAGATCAAAAAGAACAAGACTCACCTTGTCTCATGGGATGGTCAAAAAGAACAAGGCCTACCTCCCGCTCTTTTGTCCTTTTTACACTTGTCTTTTTCCTTGCCTTCTTGATTTTTTCATCCTTCTTTCTTCAGATGCCAGTTCTCATATATTTTAACTTTTCTTATTTTAAAGTTAACAAATCCTAGTATAGTAATAAAATATTTGACTTATATCATTGATATTATTTATGACAAATATTAATATTATACAACGGCAGCAAATAGTGTCCATACATTCATAACCATGATCCACAGGTCGTTTACCGCCCTTTTATGCCCGCTAATTTCAAATCAAAAGCAACATCATAGGGTTTACAACATTCAGGTCCGCTCAGATTTAAAAAATTTTTGAGCTTGTCAATAAAAATTTTTATTTCACTTCACTCTTGATTTTACTTTCACTTTTTCAGCACTTTAACAATTTGTATTTGCTTACAACTAAATTACAATATCAAATTATGTGTCACCAAAATTTTACATGTTTCCAAATGTAATTGTACAATACAATATTTTAACATTCAAGTATTTACATCGCTTGATTGACATTATTTTCATAATAATGCTTTAATAGTGTGGCATGGAACATTCCACGAATATTTTCTCTATCATCTGCTGTTATGAAAGTGGATTTACTGACTTGATTAACAATTTTATATGGCCCTTCAAAAATAGGTAAAAGTTATTTTAGTTAGTTTATTTAATCTTTCATGTGTAAATTTATTTATTTCTTCAGGATCATTGAATTGTGATTTCTTTGGGTTGTCTCCAATGTATACTGACCAAAAGCGTAATGGTTCTACTTTGAAAAAAGCTTTAATTGGTGTAATATTGGTAGTTGTATGATATAGACTATTTATTGTAGATTCTATCTTTTTAATTTGACTTAACTATTCTTTATGGTTTTCATTTATGAGAAGTCTTAAGATATTTTAAAATATCTTGGCTAACCCGTTCTGAAACATTTTCTTGTGGATGTCT
This sequence comes from Acanthosoma haemorrhoidale, assembly GCA_930367205.1. Classification (NCBI taxonomy): domain Eukaryota; kingdom Metazoa; phylum Arthropoda; class Insecta; order Hemiptera; family Acanthosomatidae; genus Acanthosoma; species Acanthosoma haemorrhoidale. The sequence continues at coordinate 104,816,563 of OV884015.1, read as the reverse complement.
CATTGAAGTAAGGATTCTAACTATTTTATATTTGCTTAAAAATTTTTCCTATTTGTCCGATGTAAAACAAGTGGCGTTATCACTCAAGCATTTTGGTGGTATGCCTATTTCCTGAATAAATGTATTTAACGATGTTATTGCACCTGTTATATTTGCTCTTTTTGTTGGACAGATTTTAATATACTTAGTAAAATTGTCTATTGCCACTAGTAAATATTTATAATTTTTATTATCAATAAAAGGACCCAAATAATCTATAGATATAATTTCTAGCTTCATTTTAGGAATTATTGGCTGATACGGTACTATTGATTTAATTGATGATTTATTTATTTGACAGTTATGACAGGTTTTTAAAGTTTTACTTATTAACTTTCTTAAATTAACACAATAAAATCCTGCATCACCTGCATGACAAAATTTTAAATGCACTATGTTTATTAAATTTGTCATATCATTTTTTGTTAGTTCAATATAGAATTTATTTTTTCAAATTTTATTTTTATTTTTAGTCATCATTTTGTTGATTTTTGGTTATCTTTTTGAATAAATTTTCTTCTTGTAATTCATTGAATTTAAAATCGTTTCCCAATCGCTCTGGGCTTTCTATTGGATTTCTACTTATGAAATCAGCGATTTTGTTTTGCTTTCCTTGAATTTGGATATAATCAATATTTAAAGGTCCTAAATAATTAATCCATAACGACTGGGTGGGTTTTTACAACTATGTAATTAGAAAGTAATTAATGTAACTAGAAGTACGTAAACTATGTAAAGTAGAAATGTAATTGCACTATTATCTGTTTTCACTATAACCTTGTACCCTGCTATCAAATTATAAAATTTTTGTATCGCGTGTATAGTACCTAAAAGTTCCTTTTCAGTTGAATAATAATTTAGTTCAGAATTTTTAAAAGTTCTACTACAAAAACATATAATTTTCTTTTTATTATTTTTATCTAATGGATATAAAATTCCACCTGAAGCAAAATCTGAACTATCTGACTCTGTGTAAAAAACTTCTTTAAAATCTGGGTAATTTAACAGGATATCATCACTCATTTTTGTTTAATTTCGTTGAATGCGATTTGTTGTTCATTTTTCCATATGAATTTTGAATTATTTGATGTTAATTTATATAGTGGTCTACCGATATCAGCATAGTTGCTACAGAATTTATATATCCTAAAAAGCTTTGTAATTCTCTCATATTATTTGGTTCTCTAAAATGTTTTATGACATCTACTTTTTCAGGATCTTTTTTAATACCTTCCGATGTCAAAAAGTAACCTAGGAATGAAATGCTATTTTGGAAAAAATTAGATTTTTTTAAATTTATCGTTACACTGTTTATTTGGAAAATTTAGAATAGATCAATTAAAACGCTTAAAAACTTTTCATATGTGTCTGCATGTATGAGAACGTCGTCGACATATACTTTATTATTATTCATTTAGGTTATTGGTATTATTTTCTTTAATGCTTTTATTAATGCGGCTAAACTGACTGATAAACCGAAAGGAATTCTTTTAAAATGGTAGTTTTTGTTCAAAAATTGAAAACCTATAAATTCTCTGCTATTTTCATCTAATTTTACTTGCCAAAAACTACTTTTTAAATCTACTTTTGCTATGAATTTAGAATTTGAACATCGATATAATATTGATTCTATATTTGGTGATGCATCATATAATGGTTTAAGTCTTTTATTTAAAAATTGTCCATCCAAACATATTCTAACTGTACCATCCTTTTTCTCTACCAATATAATGGGATTAACATAACAAGAATTTGACGTTTCAATTATTCCGTCATTAATCATTTTATTTACTTCTTCTCTTGCCTTATGTATCAATTTAGGATTTAGTTTATATTGAAATTCTCAATCTCTTATATTTTAACTTTTCTTATTTTATAGTTAACAAACCCAATAATAAAATATTTGACTTATATCATTGATATTATTTATGACAAATATTAATATTATACAACGGCAGCAAATAGTGTCCATACATTCAAAACCATGGTCCACAGGTCGTTTACCGCCCTTTTGTGCCCACTAATTTCAAATCAAAAGCAACGTCATAGAGTTCACAACAGTATGTGTATATATATATATATATTGTTGTGATATTTTAAAATGATGATTTTTAATAATATTTGTTTAAATAAACTCGGAATTAGCGAGCATTGAAGAATTTAATAACGATCCGTGGTTTATGTTTTTGAAAGTATGAACGTTTTTATTGTCGTCATATTAATTATTAATAATTAAAATAAAATAATATCATATTTAATTTAAACATTTATTATATAAACTTCTAATTTAAGCAAAGTATAAATATCCAAACAACCAAAGAGATCAAGAGTCAAGAAGGCAGTGGTAGGTAATATAAAGATCCGCAGGACAAGGAAAAGGCCTCATTCTTAGATCTGGGACCGAAGAGGCAGGAGACACGCAAGCCCAGGTAGCCAACCCACGCTACCGCCTCATGGTGAATCACTTTCACTCGACATGAAGAAAAAGGATGCGCTAGTAAGACGATTAGAACAAGCATGCTGATCCGCGAACCACACGAAGACACCAACACAAGAAGCACTGGCCAGTATTAGTATACAGTTACGAATAATTTATAAGGTACCATTTTTAATGTTAGTCTTAATAGTATTCTTTATTACGTACGTATATTTTATTTTTGTATATCAATTTTAGTTATCTTAATGTGTGTAAATAAATCCAATAAACCTTTTGCCAGAAATTTCCTAATAATTTATTAACAGAACCCTGATATAACGTAAAAGTTATTAAATATAAAGTTTTTAAAATTATATGAAAGAATATATAATTAAAATATTATTATTAATGCTTTAAGCAAATATTAGAATAATATATATATTGTTGTGATATTCGATGTCAAATTAATTTATCGAGACATTTGAATTTGAAAAAGAGCGGCAAATGGATAGTGGGGTTCAGCTGGTAATGGTAAGAGAGGGAGATGAATCAGCAGTAGTTGGCCTGTGCTGAGAGAGGAAGGAAGTTAACGTTTTTTCAGTTAGTTGAAAGCATTATGCAAGGTGTTGGTGTTTGAAAGAAATGAACAATATGTGTTTAGTAGCAAACAGGGGCATGGAAAACCAGTGTTGGAAAGAGGAATCTTGTTTAAGGAGAAGGAATTGAGTGGATGGAACTGGATATTGCTGAAGGCATGGCAAACCAAGTTTGACAGTTGAAGCAAGAATGATGATGTATAAGAGATAGTGGATCTGGCCATTGTGGAGTTGAATATAAAGGTGAATAATAAAATTATTGGGATATTGAAAATGTTGTGTGTATTCAATTAAAATTTGGGTAAATTTTGTAAAATCTTGTATTTTTTCTTTAACCAGAGTTTTCCTATTTTATTAACAAGGACCATTGAAACATCAGATAAATAAATTTAAAAATATAAAAAATTAATCAGAAATAAATAAAAACATAGTAATATATTTATATATTCACTTGTTTATTTAAAAAAAAAGGGGTCCTATGAGACAAATGAGGTTACAATCTTTTAGTTTGTAAATAAATTTTGCCTATCGCTTTTGAACTAATTATAAAGTTAATTGAATATAAATATAAATAATGAAGTATGGGCAGTAGTGCAATTAAAGGGTGAAGGGCTATGCCTCGAGGGTGATTGATATATTCTTGTTGATTAGATCTAGTTTAATATTGAAAAGCATACCTAACTTGGGGACTGATAATTCAAGTGGTTCAAGGAACTCAAAAGATTTGGCGCATATAGTGTTGTTTTTTTATTTCATTTTTTGTAAATAAGTGGCATCTTATTCTTATTTCCAGGTAGTATAATGCATTTCAAAGAAGAAGAAGAAGTAATCTTGGATGATTGTGAGTACACTAAAGCATTTCTCAATAAATTAATTTTCACAAATGTATAGCATTTTGTGAGATCACATCAGCATTGATTGTAAACGTCTTAATGTTCCATTACTGCTACAATCAATATATTTGCCTTTCTCTGTCGAAATGATGTTTTACAAGTAACTGATACCTTATTCATATTCACAGGTGGTCCAATCTACATTAAAGAAGAAGAAGATCTAATCTTAGATGATGGTGAGTTTTCTAAAGAATTTTCAATTTATGAATTCTCACAAATTTATATCACGTTGCGAGATCATCAGCATTGATTGCAAACGTCTTAATGTTCCATTACTGCTACAATCAATATATTTGCCTTTCTCTGTCGAAATGATGTTTTACAAGTAACTGTTACCTTATTCATATTCCCAGGTGGTTCAATCCATTTCAAAGAAGAAGAAGAACTAATCTTCGATGATGGTGAGTTTTCTAAAGAATTTTCAATATATGAATTCTCACAAATTTATATCACGTTGCGAGATCATTAACATCGATTGCAAACGTCTTAATGTTCCATTACTGCTACAATCAATATATTTGCCTTTCTCTCACGAAATAATGTTTTACAAGTAACTGATACCTTATTCATATTCCCAGGTGGTCCAATCTACATTAAAGAAGAAGAAGAAGATTTAATCTTAGATGATGGTGAGTTTTCTAAAGAATTTTCAATTTATGAATTCTCACAAATTTATATCACGTTGCGAGATCATCAGCATTGATTGCAAACGTCTTAATGTTCCATTACTGCTACAATAAATATTTTCGGCTTTCTCTGAAGAAATAATGTTTTACAAGTAACTGATACCTTATTCATATTCGCAGTTGATCCAATCCACATTAAAGAAGAAGAAGAAGATCTAATTTTAGATGATGGTGAGTTCACTATAACATTTCTTGACATATTAATTTTCAAAAAATTACCATGTTGTGACATCATCAGTATTGGTAGTCGATATCTTTGTTTGCCATTAATCATAATCAACATTTAATCAAGCTACAATCATTAATTTTACTTTTTTCTTTAGACATTTAATTTTTTTATAAATAAATGATTTCTTATTCGCAGGTAATCCAATCCACATTAAACTATTCTTGAATGATGGTGAGTTCTCTAAGGCTTTCCTCAATTTTCTCAATCAGCATTATATTTACTGTTAGATTTGATACTAAGGATGAGTTTTGTAATGAGGTTAATGCCATTATTGAGCGAGTCCCTGCATCTGAATTTGAAGTAAAAGAGAATTCCGTTATTTTTTCAGGCCCCTTAGCTGCAGTGCAATCTGATCACATAATAGAAGTACATACTGGACAAAAGCCATATTGTCACTACAAATCAGTAGTTTCTGGCGTTTTGAATAATCATGTGATGGCAAGACTTACTGAAGAAAATCCCAATGAATGTCCTCATTGTAGTTACAAAGCAGTGCGGGTTATTTCTTTGAAGAAGCATATAACCTCACAACATACAGGAGAAAGGCCTCACAAATGCCCACATTGTAGCTACAAAGCAGTAACAGCTGCTACTTTGAAGGTACATGTAATGGCAAAACATACAGGAGTAAAGCCCTATCAATGTACTCATTGTAATTTCAAAACAGTGAGAGCTTATCATTTGAAGAATCATATAATGGCAAAACATACAGGAGAAAAGACCCATCAATGTCCTCATTGTAGCTTCAAAGCAGTAACAGCTGCTACTTTGAAGGTACATGTAATGGCAAAACACACCGGAGAAAAGCCCCATCAATGTCCTCATTGTAATTACAAAGCAGTGCATGCTATTGGTTTGAAGAATCACATAATGGCAAAACACACTGGAGAAAAGTCCCATCAGTGTCCTCATTGTAGTTACAAAGCAGTGCAGGCTGCTCATTTGAAGAACCATATAACCTCACAACATACAGGAGAAAGGCCTCACCAATGCCCACATTGTAGCTACAAAGCAGTAACAGCTGCTACTTTGAAGGTACATGTAATGGCAAAACACACCGGAGAAAAACCCCATAAATGTCCTCATTGTAGCTTCAAAGCAGTGAGAGCTCTTTATTTGAAGAACCATATAATGGCAAAACACACTGGAGAAAAGCCCCATAAGTGTCCTCATTGTAGCTTCAAAGCAGTGAGAGCTGTTTATTTGAAGGACCATATAATGGTAAAACATACAGGAGAAAAGACCCATCAATGTCCTCATTGTAGCTTCAAAGCAGTGAGAGCTGTTTATTTGAAGAACCATATAATGGTAAAACATACAGGAGAAAAGCCCTATCAATGTCCTCATTGTAATTACAAAGCAGTGCATGCTATTTATTTGAAGAATCACATAATGGCAAAACACACTGGAGAAAAGCCCCATAAGTGTCCTCATTGTAGTTACAAAGCAGTAACAGCTGCTACTGTGAAGGTACATGTAATGGCAAAACACACCGGAGAAAAGCCCCATAAATGTCCTCATTGTAGCTTCAAAGCAGTGAGAGCTGTTTATTTGAAGAACCATATAATGGCAAAACACACTGGAGAAAAGCCCCATAAGTGTCCTCATTGTAGTTACAAAGCAGTGCAGGCTATTCATTTGAAGAACCATATAACCTCACAACATAAGGCATAACCTAATTTAGAAATGTTTCAACAATGCCCTCATTCCAATTACAAAGTAATGCATTATTTTTAAGAATCATATAATGACAAAACACACCGGAGAAAAGCCCCATAAATGTCCTCATTGTAGCTTCAAAGCAGTGAGAGCTGTTTATTTGAAGAACCATATAATGGCAAAACACACTGGAGAAAAGCCCCATAAGTGTCCTCATTGTAGTTACAAAGCAGTGCAGGCTATTCATTTGAAGAACCATATAACCTCACAACATAAGGCATAACCTAATTTAGAAATGTTTCAACAATGCCCTCATTCCAATTACAAAGTAATGCATTATTTTTAAGAATCATATAATGACAAAACACACCGGAGAAAAGCCCCATAAATGTCCTCATTGTAGCTTCAAAGCAGTGAGAGCTGTTTATTTGAAGAACCATATAATGTTATAACACACTGGAGAAAAGCCCCATAAGTGTCCTCATTGTAGTTACAAAGCAGTGCAGGCTATTCATTTGAAGAACCATATAACCTCACAACATAAGGCATAACCTAATTTAGAAAGTTTCAACAATGCCCTCATTCCAATTACAAAGTAATGCATTATTTTTAAGAACCATATAATGACAAAACACACCGGAGAAAAGCCCCATAAATGTCCTCATTGTAGCTTCAAAGCAGTGAGAGCTGTTTATTTGAAGAACCATATAATGACAAAACACACTGGAGAAAAGCCCCATAAGTGTCCTCATTGTAGCTACAAAGCAGTGAGAGCTGTTAATTTGAAGAACCATATAATGACAAAACACACCGGAGAAAAGCCCCATAAATGTCCTCATTGTAGCTTCAAAGCAGTGAGAGCTGTTTATTTGAAGAACCATATAATGACAAAACACACCAGAGAAAAGCCCCATAAATGTCCTCATTGTAGCTTCAAAGCAGTGAGAGCTGTTTATTTGAAGAACCATATAATGACAAAACACACTGGAGAAAAGCCCCCTAAGTGACTTCATTCTAGCTACAAAGCAGTGAGAGCTGTTTATTTGAAGAACTATATAATGACAAAACACACCCGAGAAAAGCCCCATAAATGTCCTCATTGTAGTTACAAAGCAGTGCAGGCTACTCATTTGAAGAACCATATAACCTCACAACATAAGGCATAACCTAATTTAGAAATGTTTTAACAATGTCCATTATTTTTAAGAATCTTATAAATCCACATCATAACAGAAAATCGAAGAGGTACTCATTCCCACAATAAAGCAGTAAAAGCTGATCGAGGTTCACCTTACAAGAGATATACATCCCATCAATGTCCTCATTGTAGCTACAGACCAGTACAATCTCATCAATTGAATGAACACCTTACCAGAGGTAAGCCTAGTCAGTGTCTACATTTTATCTGAGAAACAGTACAATCTAGTTTATTAAATAAATATGTGTGACACTATACTTAAGAAAACAAATTTCATCTTGTCATTTGTTGAGACCTGTAATGACCAATCCAGGCAAAGTGGTTAGATAATAGAGAATATTGAAGAAATAATCACTGAAGTAAGGTGCCTAATTTCAACTGATATTCAGCAATCTAGCAGATCTTGGTAATCATCTGTTTTAATTTCCTTGCTAATAATAAAGTTTATTTATTTAATATTTCATTTTTTTATCATTTACACACATTATATTCTGTTAATTATAACCCTATACCCCCTCTTTGTACGGAGTATTCCTTAAGAGTGTGTTTTATAAACTTGGCCATGAGTTTAGTATCTGCATTTTATAATATTCTGTACTTCCCTGCTCATAAGTTGTTATGTCTAATGGCCCAAATGCCTGGCGTGTTAACGTTTAATCTCCTGGAGTCCTTTTGAAGATCTCCAAGGGTCTTGGAGTGATGTCAAAACACTGATATTACCCTAGTTCAATTTATTCGTAAAGAAAATTCCATTCTTAAAAATAAGCTAATTATATATATATATATAAATTGCGGCATGCTATAACTTCAAGCACTGTCTAAAATTATGTGAATGTTAATCAATTTATTTACCAGAAGGTTTGCCAAATAATTAATCAGGTTTTTTTTAGTGTTATTTTATTAATTGATTATTTTTTAATTGTCGATATTTCCTGTTGCTATTATGTTTTGTGATTTGCCTTTAGTTTTGTTTCTATTTTTTGTAAGGTTTATTTAGATAATGACTGTTAGAATAGAATAGAAAAATAATTTACACCCGTACAATGTCCCCTACGAATGAACATCACATTCAGATGATAAATTCATATCTGAGAAATAAGAACTATTACTTCAAAAAAAAAAAAAAATGTCAACGTAAAATAAAGTGTAAACCTTTGTGAGAAATAAAAATAAAATAAAAGATTATTTTAATGCATTTAGTTAATAAAGTCATAGATGGATCCGCATATAACTGATAAAAATAACAAGATAAAGGAGTTTCTACAATACGATACGACTTTAAATGAAAACCGTTAAATTGATACAAATAAAGTAACATACAAACTAAATATACTGTAGTAAAAACCAAGGAAGCTGCCAATAAAAACATATACATGTATTTATACAATGAAATAAAAATGTAAACATAAAAGTATGAAAATATAATATAATAAATAAATTGTTCCCAAACTACCAAGCGACTGGATGGTGAGGAGATGTTGGAATAAGAGGGTTTTGAAGGCTCTTGAGAATGCAGCATGGCGGATAATAGGAGGTAGAGAATTCCAGAGAGTAGTAGAGCGAGCAAGGAAGGACTGATCGAATGCAGTTTTGTGGGTGAGAGCAGTGAAAGGTCAGGAATACAGGATCCTGTGGATTGAGGAATTAAACCAAGAATATTGCATGTTGTGCCACCTTGTTTAATCCTTTTTGTCTAATACTTTATTTCTGTGTGTAGCTCATTAAATAATATGTTAATATCTACCTGGTAATGTTAAAACCTAATATGGTACACTCATGTGAAGTATGACTTTGATCTCAAGGAACTTTGATGTCTAGACTCCTTTTATGGAAAGCGCCTATTATAATCATTGTCAAGGTATTTCTTAAAAAATGAATGCTCTAGGAGGCTATGTCTGTAATGGGTGGTCCAGTTGCAGGTAGGAAGTGTAAGTTGCAGGTAGCAGATGTTTGTAAGAACTGGAAGAGAGAGTAGTAGGTTAAGAGATGCTAAGGAGATAGGCAGTTGACTGTTTAAGAGAGGAAAGCAAAGCAAGCCAGGAATTGAAGGTTTTGCTAGAAAAACAACTGTATTTACTCATGATGGTTTGGTGGTGCACTTCCATAATTAAATATATATTACCAAAAGGTGGACATGGATCAGAGAGTTATTTGGGATATGTGGTCTTTCCAGCATATAGTTTGGTCAATAGTTATATAATGCTAATAATATTATAATCCTAATATTATATATAAGGCTAAAAGCCCCTTCTAGTGTACACCTGCCTCGGGACTTCATGAAAATAACTGGTGTTTCCTGTTATTTTGCATCCATCCCAATTCCTGAAACAACCCTTCTCATGTTCACATATGTCTCAACTTCAGTTGCAGTCCACACTTGTCTCCCAGAAACTAGTCGCTAAACACCTGACCCAGTAGTATGTAGTATCATAACTCTTAAAATTTGTATATACCAGTGTTTTGGTTGTACTTGATACAATACTCTCCTCAACAAAGATTATTTAACTAATGACAAAAGGTAGATTTATGACCGAGGAACTGGCTAGGACGAGCGTTGATGGTTAAGGGTTTTTAGGAGGTGACCTGAGCCAATGATTGCTTGGATTTCTCCACATTCATCCCAAGATCTTCCTGAATCAATATAGAGGCGGATTGGAGTCCACTCGTCATTCGCCGGTAAATAGTTAGTATGAGCAGTGATGAATAGATTTATATCGTTGAAGTAGACAAACGAAATTGATGAAGAACCGTGAGCTACAGCGGAAGACAGTGTACGAGGTTGATCAGAGATTAGAGATGAATGATTTAAACCAGCTGACAGTACTGTTACAAGAGGTCTGCGATACTAGTTTCGATAGAAGGATGGAGTGATCAATGGTGTCAAATGCCTTAATAAAGTCTTAGAGGATAACGATAGATAAGTGTCAATGGCTGATTAGAGCGGGATTTAAACGTGATTTTAGGGTTGAGAAAATTTGGGATTACACTAGTCTTTCTTTTTGGAAAGGTTAGGAAGATTTGACATGGAGTGTAGTCTTTGAGGAAGATGGAAGTGTTGAATTTTATAAATGTAAAGTAATATGGGAATAATTGCAGGAAGGCGAAGCTTTAGGAATTTCACGATAATGTCATCTGGGCATATTGAATCCGTTCTTGATTTCATAATTGAGGAAATGAGAAAAAAAGGAGATGCCTGGGTGGATATTAGTAGCAGTGTTGATTGGATAGGAGGGAAGGTGTTGTGATGACTCGTGCGAAGAATTCCGATTTGGTGATTAGGATTTTAGACCGGATAAGGTTAGGAAAGGTTATTAAGAGGGATTAAGTATCAGGTTGCATGTTATGGCTAGAGCTTTTTAGTTGCCTGGGTGGATATTAGTAGCAGTGTTGATTGGATAGGAGGGAAGGTGTTGTGATGACTCGTGCGAAGAATTCCGATTTGGCGAGTAGGATGTTAGACCGGATAAGGTTAGGAAAGGTTATTAAGAGGGGTTAAGTATCAGGGTGCCTGTTGTGGCTAGAGCTTGTTTGTTGCCTTGCTGCGTTCAGGTGCTAAGAGTCAACGATGGAATATTCGAATGAAAAAATTCAGGAAAGCGGGGAGCATTGAATCTTGAAGATATTCATAAGGAGGGAAGCTAAAAATGAAAAGACTAAGTACATATCGAGCTGTGGCTAGTATTAATATGAAATAATTTCAATATAGAAAGAATATATTGTAGGTAAACATAAAACTAAAACTTACAAAATATAGTATAAAAACGAGAAAATGTTTGGAGACGGGGGCAAAATGGGTAGGAGTTGGAGAGGTCAGATGGAAAAGGGGTGTCATCTTCGGGGTCCAGATGTCAGGTGATGACGCGTCAAAGTCCTCTGTCTTGTTTATGAAGATTAATGGGACGGCATTATCACACTGATCTGACACGACAAACACACGAATATGATCTTACCGGCCATCTTCAGCTGCCTCTCCAAACACACGAATATCACCTTACCGGCCATCTTCAGCTGCCTCGCCAAACACACGAATATGACCTTACCGGCCATCTTCAGCTGCCTCGCCAAACACGAATATGATCTTACCAGCCATCTTCAGCTGCCTCGCCAAACACGAATATGATCTTACCAGCCATCTTCAGCTGCCTCGCCAAACAGCAAAGATGCCGACCCTCGGAGATATATCCTTGCTCAGACAAATGCTGGTTGCGACGTCCCAATTCCGAAGCGGATCAGCTCGTCCTGAACTAACTGACGAAATGAGTGACAATGGTGAGAGTAGGGTGCCAAGTTGATTGAGCTAAGGTTTCCTGCTGTTAGGCGTGATCCTCGACAGCCTTCTGTTTTATTATATGGAATTATTAATTAAGTCTCCAGTCATTGTATATAACTTTATTAAATCAAGTTAGGAGCATAACTGAATGTGTTGTTTTCCAGTTTTCTGCAATACTGCCCGAAAACGTTAATTCAGCGGGTGGTTTAAACTCCATCACACAACGCGGTTGGTTGTAACCTACCACTATGACACTTATTCACTTTATTAAATAACTAGGATTTCACCTGACACCATGTTGTATTATATTGAATTATTAATTAAGTCTCCATTAATTGTATATAACTTTATTAAATCAAGTTAGGAGCATAACACACTCACATGTTTATTATTCCTGAAGGTTTAACCGCTGCTACGAAAAGTGTTCTTCGAGAGCCTTAAGTCGGAAGATCTCCCCCTGATTTGATAGAGTGGCCTTTATTTAGCAATCCTACATCCTCTCGAAGCATGTTCATGGACGAAAAATAAGGACTCAGCTCCCCGAACTCCCACGCTTCCTGTTTCCTGGCTGACTGGGGCAGAGATAGCTCTTTGGACTGAGCTGGATTCAACGTTCACGTGCCGATTCGTTCCTGAAGGATGAACCGATGTGGTCAGTTGAGCATCAGTTATTGCTCCCTTTGTTGTTTTATTGTACTCGTTGGATTTGATTTTCATATCTGTTAGAATATTTATTTTAATTGCGATGGATAAAACAGGTAAATAACATTTTTGTATTTGACTCCTCTCTGCGAAAGCAATAAATTATTCATCAAACATATTTTTGCCCCCTGTCAATGGAGGATTCCATTTTTTCTCATGAAGAGAACACAGATCTACTGTTCATCTGATTTATTGTTAATTTAAAAATTGATCTGTCCTATCTCAATCAAATGTGTAATAAGCTGATAAAGGGAAGGGCACACTTCTCTAGCTGTTTTAATAGTGATTATTCCCTTGCTAGAAATTATTTTAGCTCAAGTTACTGATGCGATCAGCATCCTCTACGTATTCCAACCATTATTTTGCAGGTGGAAAGTGTAATAAGTGTGCATGTTTTGTTGAGATTAAAAGTTTTACGAATTCTATTAACATGGTAGTTAAGGCGACCAATTGTTCTTCTTTAGGGCCATTCTTTTATTAGTTCTGTCCCTCCCAAAAAATATCCTTCTTTTTCATATTTGAAGGCTGCTCTGTAAATCTCCATATTCGATTGTTGCAGAGCCGATCCTTTGTGTGTGGTTTAATGCATTGGTATTTGACATGCTGATTCTTCAGACGAGATTATGAGATGCATACTCTTCGCACTGGAGACCAAACATGTTTTCAACATATCGAAGAATGGCCCGAATCAACATGGGGGTTGATAACAGTTTTTAAAGGTGTAACAGATTATAGCGTATTAATTTTGCAATGCATAAATAGTTACTTTTATTTATGATTTAAAAGCTGGTCACCTTAGCAGTAGTATGCGGGTCATGGCTGCAATAGTAATGAGATTTTTGAATCTTAAATCTGTAGTTAGTGAGAAAATTATGAAAATACATTGAAATCTCTAAATGTAATCTTAAATAATTTATTTAATCATATTAAATAGAAAGACTTACCTGTTCATATTTCCTAGAATTTTGATTGTTTATGTTCACAGACCCAGAGGAATGTTTTAAGGCGGTAAAACAAGAAATTAAAGAAGAATTTGACTGTAAGTTTTTTCAAAATCACCTTAAAATTTGGTTTTGTTAGTTTTTGAGCTAAGATCCCCATGTAATATAACAATACTTGATGGTACATTTTTTCCCTAGTTTACTGCACTTATGTATAAAACTCGCAACCAATTTAAAGAAAAGAAAGCTTTACTGCCTTAAAATGACGGGTTTACAGCTTTTTCTCGTATAATTCATCAGAGTTTTACTAATTCGGCAATATGGAGTAGTCTCTGATGATGAAAGATTCTAGAAATCAAAATCCCTTGGCCTATCCTTTTGCCCATAATGATTTCCAAATCGGAGTAATTTGCGTTCATATATGCACCCCTAATCTTGTTCCATTTAAAAGTCCCTGGGAAAGATTTAGGTTTCTTAATGACATTACAATCCAGCACCAGTTTCTTTATCGCAGCTTATGTGGAGGCTAACCGCTTCATTCTGAACTATTTAAAAGTTCTATTGGCAGCTGAATAATTTTGTTAAAATATATTTCATAAAATTTTTCATTTTTTATGGAAAGAATAACAAATGACAAAAAAAAAAAAAAAAAAAATAGATGACCTCATCTGGTTATTGGTTGTATGTTTTCGTGAAAATTTCTGAAACCTATAATTTTAAAAGATGATAAATCAGTAAAAGCTGAGCTATCATAAGGTTCATCAGTTACCGAGGGTATTTTGTTATGGGGAATTGTGTTATCACCTAATGTAAATAGGTTCAGATATTACCACCTTAAATGTTACATGGGCTGTGCTGGTAAGTAAAGGAATGATGCAATGGACTGTATATTAATTAATGGTATAAAGAAATGCTAAAATGATGTATGTATTGTTATGTTTTTATCTATTTTGATTAATTTTAAATTTAATCTGAGGTTTGAAAGGTTCTGTTAATATATAAAAGAATTCTGGCAAAAGAAAAATTGTTGAATTACAAAACTATTCATTGATTTATTATATATAAGCACGTCAGTGACATAATTATAATGTTAAAACAAATTTTCTATTTTACCTTAATATTTACTAATTTTTATGTCCTTTTGTTTTCTTTGTTCTTCCTTTGTTGCTGTTGTGCCACGCTATCAGTAAACGTCCACTGCTACCATTTCAATCCTTCTTCTTTTACAACTCTTCTTCCATCTACTGTTCTTCCATATGCTTGTGTCCTGGGAAGATCAAAAAGAACAAGCCGGCCTCCCGCTCTTTTGTCCTTTTTACACTTGTCTTTTTCCTTGCCTTCTTGATTTTTTCATCCTTCTTTCTTCTGATGCCAGTTCTCAAATATTTTAACTTTTCTTATTTTAAAGTTAACAAACCCAATAATAAAATATTTGACTTATATCATTGATATTATTTATGACAAATATTAATATTATACAACGGCAGCAAATAGTGTCCATACATTCATAACCATGATCCACAGGTCCTTTACCGCCCTTTTATGCCCGCTTTTTTCAAATCAAAAGCAACATCATAGGGTTTACAACATTCAGGTCCGCTCAGATTTAAAAAAATTTTGAGTCTGTCGATAAAAGATTTTATTTCACTTACTTTCACTTTTTCAGCACTATAACAATTTGTATTGGCTTACAACTAAATTACAATATCAAATTATGTATCACCAAAATTTTACATGTTTCCAAATGTAATTGTACAATACAATATTTTAACATTCAAGTATTTACATCGCTTGATTGACATTATTTTCATAATAATGCTTTAATAGTGTGGCATGGAACATTCCACGAATATTTTCTCTATCATCTGCTATTATGAAAGTGGATTTACTAACTTGATTAACAATTTTATATGGTCCTTCTTTTTAATTTAAAACCTTTTAATTTTAAAAGGTAAAAGTTTTGCATTTTTTATACCTGCCTTAGGAATGCGTAAAGCTTTAACAAGGACTTTATCTTGTAATTTAAATTCAGTAAATTTCTTATTTTTATTATATTTGTTTTTATTTAAATTTCCCATTTTATTTAATCTTTCATGTGTGAATTTATTTATTTCTTCAGGATCATTGAATTGTGATTTATTTGGATTGTGTCCAATGTATACTGACCAAAAGCGTAATGGTTCTACTTTGAAAAAAGCTTTAATTGGTGTAATATTGGTAGTTGTATGATATAGACTATTTATTGTAGATTCTATCTTTTTAATTTGACTTAACTATTCTTTATGGTTTTCATTTATGAGAAGTCTTAAGATATTTTAAAATATCTTGGCTTAAAAATTTTTCCTATTTGTCCGATGTAAAACATGTGGCGTTAGCACTCAAACATTTTTGTGGTATGCCTATTTCCTGAATAAATGTATTTAACGATGTTATTGCACCTGTTATATTTGCTCTTTTTGTTGGATAGATTTTAATATACTTAGTAAAATTGTCTATTGCCACTAGTAAATATTTATAATTTTTATTATTAATAAAAGGACCCAAATAATCTATAGATATAATTTCTAGCTTCATTTTAGGAATTATTGGCTGATACGGTACTATTGATTTAATTGATGATTTATTTATTTTACAATTATGACAGGTTTTTAAAGTTTTACTTATTAACTTTCTTAAATTAACACAATAAAATCCTGCATCACCTGCATGACAAAATTTTAAATGCACTATGTTTATTAAATTTGTCATATCATTTTTTGTTAGTTCAATATAGAATTTATTTTTTCTAATTTTCTTTTTATTTTTAGTCATCATTTTGTTGATTTTTGGTTATGTTTTTGAATAAATGTTCTTCTTGTAATTCATTTAATTACAATCATTTCCCAATCGCTCTGGGCTTTCAGTTGGATTTTTACTTATGAAATCAGCGATTTTGTTTTGCTTTCCTACAAGGAAATTGTATGTGGAAAAAATATCCACATACAATGTGGATATAATCAATATTTAAAGGTCCTAAATAATTAATCCATCTGATAAAACAACTGGGTGGATTTTTACAACTATGTAGGAATGTAATTGCACTATTATCCGTTTTCACTATAACCTTGTACCCTGCTATTAAATTATAAAATTTTTGTATCGAGTGTATAATACCTAAAAGTTCCTTTTCAGTTAAATAATAATTTAGTTCAGAATTTTTAAAAGTTCTACTACAAAAACATATAATTTTCTTTTTATTATTTTTATCTAATTGATATAAAATTCCATCTGAAGCAAAATCTGAACTATCTGATTCTGTGTAAAAAAACTTCTTTAAAATCTGGGTAATTTAACAGGATATCATCACTCATTTTTTGGCCTACTGATATCAGCCTAGTTGCTACAGAATTTATTATAAGAATTTATATATTCTAAAAAGCTTTGTAATTCTTTCATATTATTTGGTTCTCTAAAATATTTTATGACATCTACTTTTTCATGATCTTTTTTAATACCTTCCGATGTCAAAAAGTAACCTAGGAATGGAATACTATTTTGAAAAAATTTAGATTTTTTTAAATTTATTGTTAGACCGTTTATTTGGAAAATTTAGAATAGATCAATTAAAACGCTTAAAAACTTTTCATATGTGTCTGCATGTATGAAAACGTCGTCAACATATACTTTATTATTATTCATTAAGGTTATTGGTATTATTTTCTTTAATGCTTTTATCAATGCGGCTAAACTGACCGATAAACCAAAAGGAATTCTTTTAAAATGGAAGATTTCGTTCAAAATTGAAAACCTATAAATTCTCTGCTATTTTCATCTAATTTTACTTGCCAAAAACTATTTTTTAAATCGACTGTTGCAATGAATTTAGAACTTGAACATTGATATAATATTGAGTCTATAATTGGTGGTAGATCATATAATGGTTTAAGTCTCTTATTTAAAAATTGTCCATCCAAACATATTCTAACTGTACCATCTTTTTTCTCCACCAATATAATGGGGTTTACATATCAAGAATTTGACGTTTCAATTATTCTTAATTCGTATTAGAGTACTTGACTATTAATCTGGCCAAAATTAATATTTATTATTGGATATTTATGTATGTGTTGTTATGTTTTTATCTATTTTGATTAATTTTAAATTTAATCTGAGGTTTTAAAGGTTCTGTTAATATAAAAAAGAATTCTGGCAAAAGAAAAGTTGTTGAATTACAAAACTATTTATTAATTTATGTACAAAGAAGTCTGTGACAAATAACAATGCTTAATTAATTAAATTTTCTATTTTACCTTAATATTACTCGCAACTGGCCAGATTTACTTAATTTTTCGTTTACTTCATCTAGTTTCCTCGTCCTTCGGCGAATTCTTTCTTATTCCTCGTTTGTTGTTGTTGCCACATGATCAGTGAATATCTGCTGCTATCACCTCTATCCTTCTTCTTTTATAAACTCTTCTTCCACCAACTGTTCAACTCTCACACAGCAAATCACCATTTAATAAAAATCTTTTTAAGTTCTACAATTTTCACTATCTTCATCTTACACCTTGTCTCATGGGATGGTCAAAAAGAACAAGGCCTACCTCCCGCTCTTTTGTCCTTTTTACACTTGTCTTTTTCCTTGCTTTCTCGATTTTTTCATCCTTCTTTCTTCTGATGCCAGTTCTCATATATTTTAACTTTTCTTATTTTATAGTTAACAAACCCAATAATAAAATATTTGACTTATATCATTGATATTATTTATGACAAATATTAATATTATACAACGGCAGCAAATAGTGTCCATACATTCATAACCATGATCCACGGGTCCTTTACCGCCCTTTTATGCCTGCTAATTTCAAATCAAAAGCAACATCATAGAGTTCACAACAGTATATATATATACTGTGATATTTGATGTCAAATTAATTTATCGAGACATTTGATTTTGAAAAAGAGCGGCAAATGGATAGTGGGGCTTCAGCTGGTAATGGTAAGAGAGGGAGATGAATCAGCAGTAGTTAGCCTGTGCTGAGAGAGAAAGGAAGTTAGCGTTTTTGACGCTTTTAACAGTAAGGAAGTAGAAGCAAGAATGATGATGTATAAGAGATAGTGGATCTGGCTATTGTGGAGTTGAATATAAAGGTGTATAATAAAATTATTGGGATATTGAAATTGTTGTGGGTATTCAATTAAAATTAGGGTAAATTTTGTAAAATCTTGTATTTTTTCTTTAACCAGAGTTTTCCTATATTATTAACAAGAACCATTGAAACATCAGATAAATAAATTTAAAAATATAAAAAATAAATAAAAACATAATAATGTATTTATATATTCACTTGTTTATTTTAAAAAAAAAAGGGGGCCTATGAGACAAATGAGGGTACAATCTTTTAGTTTGTAAATAAATTTTGCCTATCGCTTTTGAACTAATTATAAAGTTAATTGAATATAAATATAAATAATGAAGTATGGGCAGTAGTGCAATTAAAGGGTGAAGGGCTATGCCTCGAGGGTGATTGATATATTCTTGTTGATTAGATCTAGTTTAATATTGAAAAGCATACCTAACTTGGGGACTGATAATTCAAGTGGTTCAAGGAACTCAAAAGATTTGGCGCATATAGTGTTGTTTTTTTATTTCATTTTTTGTAAATAAGTGACATCTTATTCTTATTTCCAGGTAGTATAATGCATTTCAAAGAAGAAGAAGAACTAATCCTGGATGATTGTGAGTACACTAAAGCATTCCTCAATAAATTAATTTTCACAAATGTATAGCATTTTGTGAGATCACATCACCATTGATTGTAAACATCTTAGTGTTCCATTATTATTACAATCAATGTTTTTACCTTTCTCTGAAGAAATAATGTTTTAGAAGTAACTGATATCTTATTCATATTCCCAGGTGGCCCAATCCACATTAAAGAAGAAGAAAAAGGACTAATCTTGGAAGATGGTGAGTTTTCTAAAGAATTCTCCATACATGAATTCTCACAAATTTATATCACGTTGCGAGATCATCAGCATCGATTGCAAACGTCTTAATGTTCCATTACTGCTACACTCAATATTTTAACCTTTCTCTGAAGAAATAATGTTTTACAAGTAACTGATACCATATTCATATTCGCAGGTGATCCAATCCATATTAAAGAAGAAGAAGAACTAACCTTGGATGATGGTGAGTTCTCTAAGCCTTTCCTCAATTTTCTTAATCAGCATTAGATTTACTGTTAGGTTTGATACTAAGGATGAGTTTTGTAATGACGTTAATGCCATTATTGAGCAAGTCGCTGCATCTGAATTTGAAGTAAAAGAGAATTCCGTTATTTTTTCAGGTCCTTTAGCTGCAGTTGCAGTGCAATCTGATCACATAATGGAAGTACATACCGGACAAAAGCCATATTGTGACTACAAATCAGTTGTTTCTGGAGTTTTGAAGAATCATGTGATGGCAAGACTTACTGAAGAAAAGCCCCATCAATGCCCACATTGTAGCTACAAAGCAGTGCGGGTTATTCGTTTGAAGAATCATATAATGTCAAAACACAGTGGAGAAAAGCCCCATGGATGTCCTCATTGTAGTTACAAAGCAGTAACAGCTGATAATTTGAAGGTCCATGTAATGGCAAGACATACAGGAGAAAAGCCTCACCAATGTCCTCATTGTAGCTACAAAGCAGTGAGAGCTCATCATTTGAAGAACCATATAATGGCAAAACACACTGGAGAAAAGACCCACCAATGTCCTTATTGTAGCTTCAAAGCAGTGAGAGCTGTTTATTTGAAGAACCATATAACCTCAGAACATACAACCTCAGAACATACAGGAGAAAAGCCCCATCAATGTCCTCATTGTAATTACAAATCGGCATGGGCTATTTATTTGAAGGTCCATGTAATGGCAAGACATACAGGAGAAAAGCCCCATCAATGTCCACATTGTAGCTACAAAGCAGTGCAGGCTACTCATTTGAAGAACCATATAACCTCACAACATTCAGGAGAAAAGCCCCATCAATGTCCTCATTGTAATTACACAGCAGTTTATGTTATTTGTTTGAAGAATCACATAATGGCAAAACACACCGGTGAAAAGCCCCATAAATGTCCTCATTGTAGCTTCAAATCAGTGAGAGCTGATCATTTGAAGAAACATATAATGGCAAAACACACTAGAGAAAAGCCCCATAAATGTCCTCACTGTAGTTACAAAGCAGTGCAGGCTATTCATTTGAAGAACCATATAACCTCACAACATAAGGCATAACCTAATTTAGAAATGTTTCAACAATGCCCTCATTCCAATTACAAAGTAATGCATTATTTTTAAGAATCTTATAAATCCACATCATTACAGAAAATTGAAGCACATTGAAGAGGTCCTCATTGCCACAACAAAGCAGTAGAAGCTGGTAATTTTGAATTCCATATCGAGGTGCACCATACCAGAGATATACATCCCATCAATGTCTTCATTGTAGCTACAAACCAGTACAATCTCATCAATTGAATGAAATGGCACACCGCACCAGAGGTAAACCTAGTCAGTGTCGACACTTTATCTGAGAAACAGTACAATCTAGTTTATTAAATAAATACGTGTGACACTATACTTAAGATAAACACTTTCATCTTGTCATTTGTTGAGACCTGTAATGAGCCATCCTACCGAAGTGGTTAGATAATAGAGAACAAGCTAGAGAATATTGAAGAAATGATCACTGAAGTAAGGTGCCTAATGTCAAAAAAAAAAATGTCAATGTAAAATAAAGTTTGAACCTTTGTGAGAAATAAAAATAAAATAAAAGATTATTTAAATGCATTTAGTTAATAAAGTCATAGATGGATCCGCATATAACTGATAAAAATAACAAGATAAAGGAGTTTCTACAATACGATACGACTTTAAATGAAAACCGTTAAATTGATACAAATAAAGTAACATACAAACTAAATATACTGTAGTAAAAACCAAGGAAGCTGCCAATAAAAACATATACATGTATTTATACAATGTAATAAAAATCTAAACATAAAAGTATGAAAATATAATATAATAAATAAATTGTTCCCAAACTACCAAGCGACTGGATGGTGAGGAGATGTTGGAATAAGAGGGTTTTGAAGGCTCTTGAGAATGCAGCATGGCGGATAATAGGAGGTAGAGAATTCCAGAGAGTAGTAGAGCGAGCAAGGAAGGACTGATCGAATGCAGTTTTGTGGGTAAGAGCAGTGAAAGGTCAGGAATACAGGATCTTGTGGATTGAGGAATTAAACCAAGAATATTGCATGTTGTGCCACCTTGTTTAATCCTTTTTGTCTAATACTTTATTTCTGTGTGTAGCTCATTAAATAATATGTTAATATCTACCTGGTAATGTTAAAACCTAATATGGTACACTCATGTGAAGTATGACTTTGATCTCAAGGCACTGTGATGTCTAGACTCCTTTTATGGAAAGCGCCTACTATAATCATTGTCAAGGTATTTCTTCAAAAATGAATGCTCTAGGAGGCTATGTCTGTAGTGGCCCAGTTGCAGGTAGGAAGTGTAGCAGATGTTTGTAAGAACTGGAAGAGAGAGTAGTAGGTTAAGAGCACAGATAGGCTCTCCTGCTAAGGAGATAGGCAGTTGACTGTTTAAGAGAGGAAAGCAAAGCAAGTCAGGAATTGAAGGTTTTGCTAGAAAAACAACTGTATTTGCTCATGATGGTTTGGTGGTGCACTTCCATAATTAAATATATGGTACCAATAAAGGGTGGACATGGATCAGAGAGTTATTTGGGATATGTGGTCTTTCCAGCATATAGTTTGGTCAATAGTTATATAATGCTAATAATATTATAATCCTAATATTATATATAAGACTAAAAGCCCCTTGTAGTGTACACCTGCCTCGGGACTTCATGAAAATAACTGGTGTTTCTTTTTATTTTTTTAGTAAGCGGCCGCATCCATCCCAATTCCTGAAACAACCCTTCTCATGTTCACATATGTCTCAGCTTTTGTTGCAGTTCACACTTGTCTCCTAGAAACTAGTTGCTAAACACCAGACCCAATAGTATGTAGTATCATAACTCTTAATATTTGTATATACCAGTGTTTTGGTTGTACTTCATAATAAAGCTTTTCTTTCATTTATTTTAAAATACTCTCCTCAACAAAGATTATTTAACTAATGACAAAAGGTAGATTTTTGACTGAAGAACTGGCTAGGTCGAGCGTTGATGGTAAAGGAAATTCGTTTAGGGTTTTGAGGAGGTGACGTGAACCAATGATGGTGGCTTGGATTTCTCCAAATTCATTCCAAGATCTTCCTGAATAAATTATGGAGGCGGATTGGAGTCCACTCGTCATTCGCCGGTAAATAGTTAGTATGAGTAGTGATTGGTGACAACGACCTTGACGCATAGGATATAGGTTGTCCCTCCTGCATTAAACAGCATCCTATTGCATCCTTAGATGCATCACATTCGGTAGTAATTTCCTTAGATGTGTCAAAATGGGTTAATACTGGAATTTTTGTAATTAATTATTTTATATTTTTTAGAAGCATTGAATGAGCTTCTGTCCAAATAAATTCCACATTACATTTCAAAAGGGTACGCAAATTAGAAGTTAAGTCAGCAAAATTTGGAATAAAATAAAATAAAATTAAAATGTCATAAAAATATATTATAAGTCCAGGAATATCTGAAAATATGGAAGTGTTTACTCTTTGGAACTCTTAAGGGGCGTTGGATACACAGAATGGGAGTCTGAAGAATCTATAGCACCCAAAAGATGTTGAAAACGCACACAAGTTAGACGATTCTTTGTCCAGTTTAATATCATAAAAGCCCTCCTTAAGATCAAGTAAAGAAAACCAACATTTACCTGTTAACTGAGAAGTTACTTCTTGCAAGGTAGGTGGTATTAATGCAGGTGTTTTAATGATGGCTTTGTTCAGATCAGTTCGGTCCAAACATACTCGAAGACCTCCATCTAACTTTTCGATTACCACAAGATTGCTGAGCCATGTCACTGGACAATCCACTTTTTCAATAATTTTTTCTCTCTCCAAAAGATTACCAAAATTTTCTTGCAGCCTGTCCCTAATAGCTAAAGGTACTCTTCTAGGAGGTCTGATAACTGGTGCTACAGATTTATCCACCTTAATGTGACACTCATAATTTTTTATCAGTCTAGTTCCATGAAATATGTCTTCAGTTCTCTTCAAGATTTCCACTTTCCTTTGATTATCAACTGTAAGATCATTTATTATTTTAATTAAGTTTAATTTAATACACCCATCCAACCCCAGTAAGGGTTTAATTTTAATATTGTTTGCATCATTCACTACAACAAAACTAAGTTGGCAATTCCTCACATTATTGGCTCACATAACTCCTAAAGGTTTTAACTGATTGCCTCCAAATACCTCCAGCATTATTTTTCTACTATTACAGATATTGTCAGTACTTACTCCCAATTTGAACAGACAGCTTATTGGCATTACATTAATCTCAGCTACCGTATCAAGCTTGAACTCCAATTCCTTGTTATTAATATTTAAATTTTGTGACCACTGTAAACTATCAATTTTACAACTTTTCTTTGAGCTCTCAACTAATTCACAAGAGTCAATAAGGGGATCCGCATAGTCCTGTTCACTTTCATACTTATTTTGCTGTACTAAACTTATATTATTCTTGTTTTTAAAACTTGCAACTGCAAAATGATTTGGCTTATTGCATAATCTGCAATACTTTCCATGTGCTGGACAATTATTGGGTCTATGTTCATTTCTACACTTCAGACACTGATAACATGCATCAATATTGATGTTCACACCACTGTGATTCCCGTATTTAGGCCAAAAATTATTATTAAGTATCCTGTCCTCACCATTAGCTGTATTATAATTAGATTTATTATTACCTCTTATTAATCCATGTACTTCTATGGATTTCTCTCACTTGTTCCTTTGTAGTTTCAGATGCTTTTACAAAATCAACCACTTCAAGTAAATCTAGTTCACTTTCTCTTAAAATTCTTTCCTGTAGCCCTTGATCTGTTAAGGGTAAAACAATTTGATCCCTAATTAAAGATTCTAACTGATCGCCGAATTCAGAGTTTTCTGCAATAATGCGAAGCACTGTCACATAATTGTCAATAGTCTGGCCATCAATTCTCGATGTTTTAAAAAATTGTGCCGCTCAAACAACACATTCTTATTTTCTTTACAGTAGTTTTCATATTTAGCAATTACAGCGTCATACGTCGACGTTTCAGTAGATAGTCAAACGTACTAAAAATAGCCAAAACTTCATCACCAATCAAGTTGAGTAAAATGGCTATTTTAACTTTATCTGCTTTTTTATCCTTTTCAGTTGCTAAGAGGTAGTATTCCAATTTCTGCTTCCAATTTTTCCAGTTTTCTGCAATACTGCCCGAAAACGTTAATTCAGCGGGTGGTTTAAACTCCATCACACAACGCGGTTGGTTGTAACCTACCACTGTGACACTTATTCACTTTATTAAATAACTAGGATTTCACCTGACACCATGTTGTATTATATTGAATTATTAATTAAGTCTCCAGTCATTGTATATAACTTTATTAAATCAAGTTAGGAGCATAACAACACATTCACATGTTTATTATTCCTGAAGGTTCAACCGCTGCTACGAACAGTGTTCCTCGAGAGCCTTCAGTCGGGAGATCTCCCCCCGAGGCCGATTTGGCCTTTATTTAGCAATCCTACATCCTCCAGAAGCCTGTTCGTGGACGAAAAATAAGGCCTCAGCTCCCCGAACTCCTACGCTTCCTGTTTCCTGGCTGACTGGGGCAGAGATAGCTCTTTGGACTGAGCTCGATTCAATGTTCACGTGCCGATTCGTTCCTGAAGGATAAACCAATGTGGTCAGTTATTGCTCCCTTTGTTATTTTATTGTACTTGTTGTATCTGTTCTTGATTTTTATATCTGTTAAAATATTTATTTTAATTGCGATGGATAAAACAGGTAAATAACATTTTTGTATTTGACTCCTCTCTGCGAAAGCAATAAATTATTTATAAAACATCAAACATATTTTTGCCCCCTGTCAATGGAGAATTCCTTTTTTTCTCATCAAGAGAACACAGATCTACTGTTCATCTGATTTATTGTTAATAGTTAAAATTGATCTGTCCTATCTCAATCAAATGTGTAATGAGCTGTTAAAGGGAAGGACACACTTCTCTAGCTGTCTAATAGTGATTATTCCCTTGCTAGAAATTATTTTGGCTCAAGTTACTGATGCGATCAGCATCCTCTACGTATTCCAACCATTATTTTGCAGGTGGAAAGTGTAATAAGTGTGCATGTTTTGTTGAGATAAAGAGTTTCACGAATTCTATTAACATGGTAGTTAAGGCGACCAATTGTTCTTTTTTAGGGCCATTCTTTTATTAGTACTGTCCCTTTCAAAAAATATCCTTCTTTTTCATATTTGAAGGCTGCTCTGTGAATCTCCATATTCGATTGTTGCAGAGCCGATCCTTTGTGTGTGGTTTAATGCATTGGTATTTGACATGCTGATTCTTCAGATGAGATTATGAGATGCATACTCTTCGCACTGGAGACCAAACATGTTTTCAACATATCGAAGAATGGCCCGAATCAATAAGGGGGTTGATAACAGTTTTTAAAGGTGTAACAGATTATAGCGTATTAATTTTGCAATGCATAAATAGTTACTTTTATTTATGATTAAAAAGCTGGTCACCTTAGCAGTAGTATACGGGTCATGGCTGCAATAGTAATGAGATTTTTGAATCTTAAATCTGTAGTTAGTGAGAAAATTATGAAAATACATTGAAATCATTAAATGTATTCTTGAATAATTTATTTAATCATATTAAATAGAAAGACTTACCTGTTCATATTTCCTAGAATTTTGATTGTTTATGTTCACAGACCCAAAGGAATGTTCTGAGGCGGTAAAACAAGAAATTAAAGAAGAATTTGACTGTAAGTTTTTTCAAAATCACCTTAAAATTTGGTTTTGTTAGTTTTTGAGCTAAGATCCCCATGTAATATAACAATACTTAATGGTACATTTTTTCCCTAGTTTCCCTAGTTAGAAAGCTTTACCACCTTTAAATGATGGGTTTACAGCTTTTCCTAGAATAATTGATCAGAGTTCTACTGATTCGGCAATATGGAGTAGTCTCCGATGATGAAAGATTCTAGAAATCAAAACCCCTTGGCCTATCCTTTTGCCCATAATGATTTCCAAATCGGAGTAATTTTCGTTCATATATGCACACCTAATCTTGTTCCATTTAAAAGTCCCTGGGAAAGATTTAGGTTTCTTAACGACATTACAATCCAGCACCAGTTTCTTTATCGCAGCTTATGTGGAGGCTAACCGCTTCGTTCTGAACTATTTAAAAGTTCTTTTGGCAACCGAATAATTTTGTTAAAATATATTTCATAACATTTTTCATTTTTTAGGGAAAGAATAACAAGTGGTTGTATGTTTTCGTGAAAATTTCTGAAACCTATAATTTTAAAAGATGATAAATCAGTAAAAGCTGAGCTATCATAAGGTTACCGAGGGTGTTTTGCTATGGGGAGTTCTGTGTTATCACCTAATGTAAATAGGTTCAGATATTACCACCTTAAATGTTACATGGGCTGTGCTGGTAAGTAAAGGAATGATGCAATGGACTGTATATTAATTAATGGTATAAAGAAATGCTAAAATGATGTATGTATTGTTATGTTTTTATCTATTTTGATTAATTTTAAATTTAATCTGAGGTTTTGAAGGTTCTGTTAATATAAAAAAGAATTCTGGCAAAAGAAAAATTGTTGAATTACAAAACTATTCATTAATTTATTATATATATAAGCACGTCAGTGACATAATTATAATGTTAAAACAAATTTTCTATTTTACCTTAATATTTACTAATTTTTATGTCCTTTTGTTTTCTTTGTTCTTCCTTTGTTGCTGTTGTGCCACGCTATCAGTAAACGTCCACTGCTACCATTTCAATCCTTCTTCTTTTACAACTCTTCTACCATCTACTGTTCTTCCATATGCTTGTCTCCTGGGAAGATCAAAAAGAACAAGCCGGCCTCCCGCTCTTTTGTCCTTTTGCACTTGTCTTTTTCCTTGCCTTCTCGATTTTTTCATCCTTCTTTCTTCTGATCCCAGTTCTCATACATTTTAACTTTTCTTATTTTAAAGTTAACAAATCCTAGTAATAAAATATTTGACTTATACCATTGATATTATTTATGACAAATATTAATATTATACAACGGCAGCAAATAGTGTCCATACATTCCTAACCATGATCCACGGGTCGTTTACCGCTCTTTTATGCCTGCTAATTTCAAATCAAAAGCAACATCATAGGGTTTACAACATTCAGGTCCGCTCAGATTTAAAAAATTTTTGAGCCTGTCGATAAAAGATTTTATTTCACTTCACTTTTAATTTACTTTCACTTTTCTAGCACTTTAACAATTTGTATTTGCTTACAACTAAATTACAATATCAAATTATGTGTCACCAAAATTTTACATGTTTCCAAATGTAATTGTACAATACAATATTTTAACATTCAAGTATTTACATCGCTTAATTGACATTTTCATAATAAGGTTTTAACAGTGTCGCGTGGAACATTTCACGAATATTTTCTCTATCATCTGCTATTATGAAAGTGGATTTACTAACTTGGTTAACAATTTTATATGGCCCTTCAAAAATAGGTAAAAGTTATTTTAGTTAGTTTATTTAATCTTTCATGTGTAAATTTATTTATTTCTTCAGGATCATTGAATTGTGATTTCTTTGGGTTGTCTCCAATGTATACTGACCAAAAGCGTAATGGTTCTACTTTGAAAAAAGCTTGAATTGGTGTAATATTGCTAGTTGTATGATATAGACTATTTATTGTAGATTCTATCTTTTTAATTTGACTTAACCATTCTTTATGGTTTTCATTTATGAGAAGTCTTAAGATATTTTAAAATATCTTGGTTAACCCGTTCTGAAACATTTCCTTGTGGATGTCTCATTGAAGTAAGGATTCTAACTTTTTTATTTTTGCTTAAAAATTTGTCCAATGTAAAACAAGTGGCGTTATCACTCAAACATTTTTGTGGTATGCCTATTTCCTGAATAAATGTATTTAACGATGTTATTGCACCTGTTATATTTGCTCTTTTTGTTGGATAGATTTTAATATACTTAGTAAAATTGTCTATTGCCACTAGTAAATATTTATAATTTTTATTATTAATAAAAGGACCCAAATAATCTATAGATATAATTTCTAGCTTCATTTTAGGAATTATTGGCTGATACGGTACTATTGATTTAATTGATGATTTATTTATTTTACAATTATGACAGGTTTTTAAAGAACTTTCTTAAATTAACACAATAAAATCTTTCTTTAATTATTTTTAACATTTACTCACACTTGCATGACAAAATTTTAAATGCACTGTAACCCCTGGCTCCTTCCTAGACTCGTCGAGGAACGCTGAAAAGGATGGTTGGCGAGCTAAAGGAACTTCACACGGATTTAGGAAAATAATGACAGGGAATATGGATTGTTTGGATGTAATAAGTAACAACACAAGTTAACAAAAGAACCAAGTTTATTAATCAATTCACACACGCATCACAACATTAGCAATCGGTTTATATACATACAAAGCTCTGGAGGTAACAACCAGGTTCAGGTTATAACTTACAAATGTTACCAACCTAACATCCCCCTCCTTAAGTTTTAAATACAAAAATAAAAATATAGTATACATTACAATCATGTTCATATAGTATGTAACTTATGATCTAATTTGTAACAAATTATTTGGAAGTAATTACAATAAAATAAAGAATAATAAAAAAAATACTTATTAGAAAATAAAGGTTTAACCACAAAATTACAGAGCAAGAGCTTACAAATACAAACATTACAAATCTAACCTTTCTGGTTTTTTAATTACTCTACCTGATCTAGTAGTAATAGAGTCAGGTAAATTCAATGGCAAGGAACAACCAGAGTTATTTAAATCTTCAACAGTCCTATCTATGTTTACATTATTCGAGACATCAACAGTTTCGTCAAAATCAAAATCTTTATGTTTGTATTCAGCATCCTCTGATGGAGGAGCATTGTATTTCTTAATAAATACTGAATTGCGCCTATAGATTTTGCCGTTAATGTTTAGCAAATATGACCTAAATTTAAGCTTTTTAACAATGAGTGCTCTTTCCCACAACTTAGTATACTTGTCTTGTACTAAAACATTATCACCCTCGTTAAATTCTACTGATTTTCTGCTGTGCTCATTATAATAGGTCTTTTGAGAATTTTTATCATAAACTTGTGGATCATCAACAACATGAGGTGCCAGACAGCTATCTCTTATAGGAAGTTTTGATCTAAGAGTCCTACTCTGAAGGAGTTGGGAAGGTGAATATTGTAATCCTGCAACAGGAGAATTTCTGTAGTTAAGTAAATATAGATCTAAGTCATCATTTTCATGGTGACATTTTTTTAGCATGGATTTCATCAACCCTACTGCTTTTTCTGCAAGACCGTTACATTTGGGATAATGGGGACTCGATGTTGTTATGACGAAATTCCACTGGTCTGAAAATTTTTGAAATTCAAAAGAGCTAAATGGATTATTGTCAGCGACTATGATTTTGGGGATTCCGTAAGAGGCGAAAATTGGCTTTAGACACTCTATTAATGACGATGACGTTTTGTCTTTGAGTTTCTTTAACTCAACCCATCTAGAATAGTAGTCCACCACAACCAAATAGTGCATGTTACGAAATTCAAGAATATCCATACTAACTTTATAGAATGGGATGGGTGGTATCTCATAAGGGAGCAGAGGTTCTTTAATATTGGACCTTTGGAATCTTTGACAAACGGTACAAGAATTTACAAGGTTTGTCACATCAGACAGAATGCCAGGCCAGTAAAAGAATTGTTTTATTTTTTCCTTGATCTTGTTAAGGCCAAGATGTGTTTCATGCAGTAAGTTCAAAATGTTTTTTCTACACAACGGGGGAACAACCAACCTTTCATCATAATATATTAAGCCATTTTCTACTGTGATACTATTTCTTATATTAAAATAATGAGCTAGATCTCCACTACATTTTAGAGATTTTGGCCAACCACTACTGTAGTACTTGATAATTTGATTTAACGTTTCATCCAAATTTGTTTCGGATTTTAAATGTATAAGTTGCTGGTCAGAGCAATCAAATAAAACACCTACGGTGTGTACAACATCCCTCATTGACGCATCATCTGCAACATTTCCTGCAATAATATTCCTTGACAATAAGTCAGCAATAACCATAGACCTCCCTGGGAGATACTTAAGCTCAAAGTTATATGGTTAAATTTTCAATCTAAGCCGTCTGAGTCGATTATTTGTTATTTTGTTGATATCCTTTTGTATAATAGACGTTAGGGGAGCATGATCTGTGTAAACAATCACATTAGGGTGTCCATAAACAAAGTTGTGGAGTTTTTTGAATGCAAATGTTATAGCAAGGAGTTCTTTTTCAATTTGTGCATATTCTTGTTCACAAGCAGTTAAGAGTTCTGCTAGCATACAAAACAGGCTTTCCTTCTTGTATTAATGAGCAACCAACAGCATAATTACTAGAGTCAGCTTGTATCTCAATGGTCTTAACAGGGTCAAAAGAAGCAAGTAATGTTATATTTGAGATAACAGATTTTAATTTATTAAAATTTTCATCATGAGATTTAGTCCAAAGCCAAACGGATTCTTTTTTAAGTAAGGATGTAAAAGGGGCTATTAAATCAGAGAGATTAGGTATGAAGTTTCTTAAAAAATTAACCATTCCCAAAATTTTTTGAAGGTCTTTAACATTTTTTGGTGGCTCTAAATTTATTATTGATTGAATTCTTTGCGAGTCAGGTCTATGACCATGCTTATTAAATAAAAACCCGAGATATTTGACTTCGTTAACAAAATATTGAACTTTCTCAGAATTGAATTTAATATTGTATTTTGTAGCCACAGAGACTGATAAGAAATCGCGAGAGGTCCAAGTAGCGAGACTGAAAAACTTATTGGGATCCGATGGTTTAAAACTTTACTCCACAATCACGACGTTAAAACCAGGTAATGAAACAGTAATTTCTATTTTAGACGTCCTAGAAAAGCATTGCACCCCACGGAAAAATGAGACAATGGTGATTTATAGATTTTTTAGCAGAAAGCAAGCAGCAAATGAACCATTTGAACGGTATTTTACTGATCTAAAATCACTAGTAGCGCCTTGTGAATTCGGTGAACAAGAAGAAAAATTGCTAAAATCCCAAATAATTCTTGGACTTTATGACAAAAGTACTCAAGAAAGACTTTTGAGAGAGGACCCTTTATTGGAAAAAACAGTTAATTTTTGTAAAACAGTCGAGATGGCAGAGCTCAACATGAAAATTTTAAAAGCACCACCTCCAGTGAAAACATCGATTGATACGTCGACGGAGATACTCGAAGTAAATCGGAAGCCACAAATGAAAAGACCACCAGAGCTCCGGGACCGTCAGGATAGTTTATATGCTTGTGATCGCTGTGGCATCAACCACGCTAAAGGACGGTGCCCAGCATTTGGTAAGCAGTGTTCCTACTGTAAAAAATTCAATCATTTTGCAAAACAATGCATCGGAAATAAGCGTAATAATCGCATTCGACTGGCTCATGAAGTGGTGGAGTTGAGTAATGATGTTTTTAAGTTGGATTCTTTAAACCTGTGTGCCTGTGATGCTATCACTCAGGGGAAAGATGAATGGCTGGCCTTGCTTAAAATTAACGATCAACCGATTGAATTTAAACTCGATACTGGATCCCAAGTTAATGTTATAACAACTACTGCTCTTCAGAAACTTGATGCTGGCTTAAATATAAGAAAAACTGATGTACTTCTTGAATCCGTTGGTGGATTTGTTGTTCGACCGATCGGCTCTGTTGATCTTGATCTTCAAAAAGACAGTGTGAAAATAAACGCCCCGTTCATGATAGTGAATGATGACAGAACACCACTTCTGGGACTACGTTCGTGTGTTGAGCTTGGACTTCTTCGTCGGATAGACAAGGTTACTGTCCCAGTATTTCTTACTTCTATTTCTTCTTTCTTATTTCTTATTTCTTCTTCTTATTTCTATTTCAGTCCGGAATCTTCTAAAGCTCTCGGAGAGGTTATCCACGTTGACGTCGAATTCTGAGGGTTTGTTGAACTCCATGGCTAATATCACGTCCGTTTGTTCAGTTTAAACTAAAACGACTGCGCCATGTTTGGATGTAATAAGTAACAACACAAGTTAACAAAAGAACCAAGTTTATTAATCAGTTCACACACGCATCACAACATTAGCAATCGGTTTATATACATACAAAGCTCTGGAGGTAACAACCAGGTTCAGGTTATAACTTACAAATGTTACCAACCTAACATGGATAACACCTCTAAAACTTTTTTTTCGAAAAAAAAATCACATGTAAAATCGATACTTAAATCTAAAATTAACAGCAGGTTGCAAAATGATAGAACATTAATGGAAACCTCAAATAATACAATTATTTCATAACTAACTGTACAACAACCGTTTGTTCCATTTCAGAACGGTTACAACACCCCCTTCTTTACAAAAGAGGCGACTATCATCGGCTCTTTTCACTAAATATCCTCGGGGGTACGTGGCACTGAACTATTCACTGTCACCTTCACTCACTCCTCCCCGTTATTTGTAGACGGGACAGGCTCTTGTTCCTTCGGGTAACGAATAATCACCTGGGCCGCTGTAGGGTTGGACTCCTCTCGGGGTTGACGTCGGGCACGCCAGCGGTATCCCAGCCAGGCAAGGCCGATTACTTGCAGTAATCCTATCAATGTTTCAATCCCGCTCCACCACCAGCATCAGTCCTCCTGAAACCCCATCCGTCATTACTTCCTTGGATTCCGTAGGTTGTACGAACTTTGGTGGGTGGGAAGGGCTGGTAGAAGTTCAGGTTCCCACGTCGGGTCCAGGGGGTCATCAGAGGGTTCGAGGGTACTTTCTTCAATCTCCTCCGGTATGCTGGCTTCAGGAAGGGGTCTGTCTCGCGCGGTTGGTGGGACCGGTTCTAGACCTCTTGGTAGGACACTGGGTCTTCCCGCCGTTTCTACTACTTGCCACGGCATTGGGCCCTTTCCTTTTGGGGAGCTAGTGGCCAATGTATTTGGTGGGGTCATGTGGTTGTCTCCCTCTCCTTCCTCCTCGTCATCATCTGAGCTTGCCATCGGTACGAGTTCTAGGTCGTCTTCTTCGTCCGTACTGTCGAGCTCGCTCTCCGCCTGCTCAGGGAAGAGTTCCAGTCGTCTCAGTTTCCCTTGACTCGTCACGGGCACTCCTCCATGTAGTCCTCCGTGAGCCGGCTTCAGCCTGTTTATATGGACCACCTGAGTGTTTCCTGATTCACTCCTTATTTCGTATGTGACCTTCCCTAACCTCTTGGTCACCTCATGGGGGCCAGTCCATGGGCAGTGAAACTTTGGGAAATGGCCTGGCTTTACCGCGGGTACATGGAGGTATACGAAGTCCCCCACACTAAACTCTCTTTCCTTCCTCGTCTTGTTTATCCGCTCCGTGCGTCGTGTCCACTCTCGGTCAATTCTTTGTCTTGCCTCATCTTGGGCTTTCTGTATCCGGTCCCCTAATTGTTGCACCACCTCGCCGGCCTCGTCCGTGCCTCCTTCGTCTTTGGTGACCTTCTCTAGTCGCGCTGGTGTCCGTAGTTCCCGTCCGAACAGGAGGTAGTTAGGCGAGAATCCCGTGGCCGAGTGGGGAATGGCTCTGTACGCCATCAAGGAATACGGGACCCATTTGTCCCAATCCCTCCCATCCTTTCTGGCAAAGTGAGCTAACGAATCTCCCAAAGTCCTGTGGAACCTTTCTAGTATTCCATTGCTTTGGGGGTGGTAGGCCGTTGTTTGTAGCTTGGCGATCCCTAGCGCTTTACAGACCTCCTTAAACAATTCGGAGACAAAATTTCGGCCCTGGTCGGTTAGTAGGCGCAGTGGCACCCCATGTCTGGTGATGATGTTCTCTACGAAGGCCTTTGCTGTGGCTCCTGCCGTCTGTTCGGTAATTGCTACGGCCTCGGTGTATCTAGATAAGTGATCGATAAAGGTCAAAAGGTATTTGTTCCCCCTCTGGCTCCTTGGGAAGGGTCCCACTATGTCAAGGGACACCATTTCGAAAGGTCGCGATGGAAAGAACGGCCTCTCAATTGGTACCGTCCGACCCGCCGGTGTTTTCCGGGTGGCACACGAGTGACACGTCTTTACAAATGCCTCCACGTCTTGCTTCATTGAAGGCCAGAAGTACCATTGCCGTAAGACGGCAAGCGTTCTCTCCCCCCCGGGGTGACCAGCCCACACGCTGCTGTGATGGTCGGTCAAAGCTTCTTTTCTCCTGACCTGAGGCACTACCACCTTCCACTGTCTTCGCTCGTCGTTATCTCCTCGGTACATTAACCCCTGTTCGTCCCACCTGCACAATCGGGGGTTGCCTTTCGCCCAGTTTTGGCACTCTTCGTCCTTTAGCTGGTCTTGGCGATATCGTTCGTAGTCCTCGACCTCCTCTGAAGTTACCTTGGCCACCGCACGGCTTAGCGCATCCGCATTGGTGTGCTTGCGTCCGGGTTTGTGGACTACCTCGTAGTCGAACTCTTCCAACCGGAGCGCCCATCTCGTCAGTCGGGACGACGGATCCCTGAGGGACAACATCCACCGCAGTGTCGCGTGGTCCGTTACCAAGGTGAACTTCCGCCCTAGCAGGTAGCACCGGAAGTGTTTCGTGGCCCATATTACCGCCAGCAGCTCCCGCTCCGTAGCCGAGTAGTTCTGTTCCGCCTGATGTAGTTGGCGGCTGGCATATGCTAACGGTCTCTCTTGTCCGTTTCTTACTTGGGAAAGGATGGCTCCTAGAGCAACTCCAGACGCGTCGGTTGCCAGAATAAAGGCATCTTTGAAATCTGGGTAGATGAGGACCGAGTCGGTACACAACGCCTCTTTCAGCTCTTGGAAAGTTACTACCTGGTCTTTCTTCCACTGGAAGCGTTTGTCTTTCCCGGTAAGGAGTGTCAACGGCTTGGCTATCTCGGCGAAGCGGGGAATAAACCTCCGGTAATATCCCGCTAACCCCAGGAAGCCTCGTACCTCCCTTGCTGAACCGGGCGTCGGGAATTCTCTTACTGCTTGCATTTTCCCGTCATCTGGTTTGACTCCCTCTTCGGTCACTAAATGGCCGAGGTATCGTACTTGCCTAACAGCGAACTTACACTTTTCCCCGTTCAGTTTAACGTTTGCTTCCTTCAATCGGCCAAACACGTGTTCTAATCGGTCTCTATGTTGTTCGAAGTCTTCACTGAAGATGATGATATCATCTAAATATACGTAACATTCTAGACCCTTGATACCTGCGAGGATTTGATCCATGGTCCTTTGGAAGGTCGCTGGGGCTCCCGCCAGCCCAAACGGCATCTTCTTATACTCGTAATGGCCATCTAAAGTGGTAAAGGCCGTCTTTGGCTGATCCTTTTCGGCTACTGGTATTTGGTGGTATCCGCTGCGTAGATCTAAGGTGGAGAAAATTCGACTCTTTCCTAGCATCTCTAGCGTCTCTTGTATTAGAGGCAGCGGGTACGCGTCGACTTGGGTCAGCGCATTCAATCCTCGGAAGTCCGTGCAAAAGCGAAACTTCATGCTCCCGTCCTCGCTCTTCTTGGGAACCAACACCACTGGTGCTGCCCAAGGGCTGGTGGAGTGAGTGATCACTCCATTGTCCAGCATCTCTTTTAAGTGACCTTCTACTATTGGGCAATGGTGGAACGGTACTCTGTAAGGCCGTTTCATTACGGGGTGAGCCTCACCTGTGGGTATTTGGTGTCTAACCCCTACCGAGCAGCCTTCCTTCCCGGGTGGGTTGAACAGGGCCTCATACTCCCGCAGTAGTGGTTCTATCATTTTTCTCTCGTTCTCACTTAAATGGCTTAGGTCCCAGTCAGGGCCCTTCATTCCTATCGATCTGAATCCAGCTGTCCTTCGGTCCCCTTCGAATTCCTTCCCTTCCCTTTGGGCATTTGTTAGAACGTTGCTTCCCTGGTTCCATTTTGCTGCTACCCCTAGAGTCTGATTTCGGTCCAAACAAACTTCCTGGGGGCCCATATTGATCACCTGTACCCACACGCTGCCATCTTCAATCCTAGATAAGCAGCGAGCTGTTCGGGCACCGTTTTGCCTCAGCGTTGCGGGCTCCATTACTATGTCCGATAGTTCCTCTCCGGATACAAGACCTCTTGTTAAGATTTCGCTGTAGGGTGGTATCTTCACCTGCGCAACGCTTCTTACAACTCCCTTCCTTCTCCCTCTCGTGGGGCCCCCTGGTCGGCCGTATCCCTTGTCTGGTAGTCTCTTCTCTGTTCCACGCGGGCTTCTGCCCTTCTTTTCTTTCTATTTCTGCTGTTTCTTTCTCTCAGCTTCTCCTTCCGTGGGTCCGTTTCGTCACTAGCCTCCAATGGCTCTACCGCCGAGTTCCACTTCTTGTTCAGGTTCTCGACAGTTTGACTCAGCCTCTCTATCTCTGTGCTCAGCCTCTTTATCTCTTCGCTACCTCCGTCTATTCTCCGGACAACTGAGACGGTGCTTCCCTCGATGATCTCTAGCTTCCGTTCCCTGACCAACACTTTTGCTCCTGTCCTAGTGAGCACATCCATGCCGATGATTCCGTCTCCGGGCAGATCCAGTGGGGATATCACGATGGGGTGTGTAAACTCCTTCCCTTGTAGCATACATCGCAGCAGCTGAATCCCGTCTATCTGGAGTGGTTGGCCCGTCACTCCCTTAGCCCGTAGACTAGCCGGCCCTAGGTATATTCCGGGGACAGCGGCCCTGATCAACGTTACCTCTGCTCCCGTATCCACCATCATGTCATGTGCCACGCCTTCTATTTCCATCGCCACTGAGATGGTCCCACCCCATCTTCCTCTTATCCCTGGCACTAGGCGAGTGTATCCCCTTTGTCTATGGAACCTGTGGTCGGGGTGTCCTACAGGTCTTGGGCTTTTGGGTCTACGGGGCCGGCAGGAGAGTTGACGTTTCTTGGTTGCTCCCCTCTTGGGGTCTGTCGACTCCTACAGTCTCGTGCAAAATGCCCCTCCTTTCCGCATGCGAAGCATTGACGATTCTGCCGGTCACCTGCCCCCCTAGGCGTCGGTGCGGGGCCCTGGAGGCATCCTCTCGCTAAGTGTCCTTCCTGCCCACAGCGGTAACATCTCAACTGGGTTCTTCCTGTTGGCGTTACCAAGTTTACTTCTCCTTGTACAGCGTCGTGCGAGCTATTTCCGTTCTCTGCTGTAATCATAGCATCGGCCCCTACTCCAAACACGTCTCTGAGGCTCCTACTTCCTTTATTGCTACCCTCATTTCCGTCAAATGGTTCCGCCCTCATGATGGCCTCCTCAAGCGTGGTTGGAGCCAAAGCTTGCATTAGCCTCGCCGTTTCGGGCAAGAGTCCTCTCCGGAAAGCCGCTAGCACTCTGCTTTCAATGTGCTTTGAGAGTATGTCTCGCTCTTCTATCCCGTCTATATCTGCAATCAGCCGAGCTCCAATTGTTCTGACTCTGTCGGCAAAAACCCTGGCTGGCTCGGTTGTTCCTTGTCTCGCTTCACTCAGCTCTCCTTCTAGTTTTTCTCTCTCTCTGGGATCCTCGAATCTCTTCACCACTTCTTTCTTCAGGATATCGTAAGGCGCTCCCTCTCCCACTAGCTCTGGCTTAGACTCAAGGAACTTCTCAGCCACTCCACCCAGTTTCTGTTCTGCAATCATTAATTTGTCCTGCTCCGTCCAATTCCCTACTGCATTTATCTTCTCTAACTTCTTGAAAAACTGAGTGACCGATCCACTTCTCGGGGTCCCTGTCCAAGGCTTGACCAGGTTCTGCAACCCTAGGTCCCGTTTTCCCCGGCTCCCCGGTTCTCCTTTCTCCAGTTGAGCCGTCATCGCACTGGTCCGTTGGGCTAAGGACTCTTTCTCGTACTTCAGAGTTTCATTTTCCACGGCAAACTTCTGGTTTGCCGCTCGTAGCTGTTTCACCAACTTCTCCAGTTCCGCTTGCTTTGTTTTCACCATTTTCGAGCGTGGTCACGACTTCTGTGCTATAGGGATATTCTTGCAACCCTACCCACAC
The DNA here is from genome assembly GCA_930367205.1 of Acanthosoma haemorrhoidale. Taxonomy (NCBI): domain Eukaryota; kingdom Metazoa; phylum Arthropoda; class Insecta; order Hemiptera; family Acanthosomatidae; genus Acanthosoma; species Acanthosoma haemorrhoidale. The sequence continues at coordinate 104,777,656 of OV884015.1, read as the reverse complement.
CTGACACCAATTTGTAACCCCTGGCTCCTTCCTAGACTCGTCGAGGAACGCTGAAAAGGATGGTTGGCGAGCTAAAGGAACTTCACACGGATTTAGGAAAATAATGACAGGGAATATGGATAACACCTCTAAAACTTTTTTTTCGAAAAAAAAATCACATGTAAAATCGATACTTAAATCTAAAATTAACAGCAGGTTGCAAAATGATAGAACATTAATGGAAACCTCAAATAATACAATTATTTCATAACTAACTGTACAACAACCGTTTGTTCCATTTCAGAACGGTTACAGCACTATGTTTATTAAATTTGTCATATCATTTTTTGTTAGTTCAATATAGAATTTATTTTTTCAAATTTTATTTTTATTTTTAGCCATCATTTTGTTGATTTTTGGTTATGTTTTTGAAGAAATTTTCTTCTTGTGATTCATTTAATTTAAAATCATTTCCCAATCGCTCTGGGCTTTCAATTGGATTTTTACTTATGAAATCAGCGATTTTGTTTTGCTTTCCTTGGATGTGGATATAATCAATATTTAAAGGTCCTAAATAATTGATCCATCTGATCAAATGACTGGGTGGATTTTTACAACTATCTATAAATGTAATTGCACTATTATCCGTTTTCACTTTAATCTTGTACCTGCAATTAAATTATAAAATTTTTGTATCGCGTGTATAATACCTAAAAGTTCCTTTTCAGTTGAATAATAATTTAGTTCAGAATTTTTAAAAGTTCTGCTACAAAAACATATAATTTTCTTTTTATTATTTTTATCTAATTGATATAAAATTCCACCTGAAGCAAAATCTAAACTATCTGACACTGTGTAAAAAACTTTTTTTAAATTTATTGTTACACAGTTTATTTGGAAAATTTAGAATAGATCAATTAAAACGCTTAAACACTTTTCATATGTGTCTGCATGTATGAGAACGTCGTCGACATATACTTTATTATTATTCATTTAGGTTATTGGTATTATTTTCTTTAATGCTTTTATTAATGCGGCTAAACTGACTGATAAACCAAAAGGGATTCTTTTAAAATGGTAGTTTTCGTTCAAAAATTGAAAACCTATAAATTCTCTGCTATTTTCATCTAATTTTACTTGCCAAAAACTACTTTTTAAATCTACTTTTGCTATGAATTTAGAATTTGAACATTGATATAATATTGAGTCTATAATTGGTGGTAGATCATATAATGGTTTAAGTCTCTTATTTAAAAATTGTCCATCCAAACGTATTCTAACTGTACCATCTTTTTTCTCTACCAATATAATGGGATTAACATAACAAGAATTTGACGTTTCAATAATTCCGTCATTAATCATTTCATTTACTTCTTCTCTTGCCTTATGTATAAATTTAGGATTTCGTTTATATTGAAATTGTTTGTATGGAGTATTATCATATACTTTTAATTTATGTTCATAACATTCGATGCACCCAGGATGTTCTTCAAATATTTCATCATATTTCTCAAGTACATTTCTAAACTCGATCTGCTGTTTATTATTTAAAATGTTTTTTGTTTCTGAACAGATAAAATCGATATTATTTTTGATATCTATCTATTTATACAGGCTGTATTTTTCCTGATACAGATATAATGTTGGTTTTAGTTAACGGTAACAGCTTCAAATTTCTAAATTTTGATTTATTTTTTCAAAAAATTTTTTATTTAATACTGAAATTTTGGCTCCTGTATCAATTGGTACTTGACTGTTAATCTGGCCAAAATTAATATTTATTATTGGACATTTATGTATGTATTGCTATGTTTTTATCTATTTTGATTAATTTTAAATTTAATCTGAGGTTTTAAAGGTTCTGTTAATATAAAAAAGAATTCTGGCAAAAGAAAAGTTGTTGAATTACAAAACTAGTCATTAATTTATGTACAAACACGTCTGTGACAAATAACAATGGTTAATTAATTAAATTTTCTATTTTACCTTAAAATTACTCGCGACTGGCCAGATTTACTTAATTTTATGTCCATTTCTGTTTACTTCATCTAGTTTCCTCGTCCTTCGGCGAATTCTTTCTTATTCCTCGTTTGTTGTTGTTGTTGTTGTTGTTGCCACATGATCAGTGAATATCCACTGCTATCACCTCTATCCTTCTTCTTTTATAAACTCTTCTTCCATCAACTGTTCAACTCTCGCACAGCAAATCACCAGTTAATAAAAATCTTTTTAAGTTCTACAATTTTCACTATCTTCATCTTACACCTTGTCTCATTGGATGGTCAAAAAGAACAAGGCCTACCTCCCGCTCTTTTGTCCTTTTTACACTTGGCTTTTTCCTTGCTTTCTCGATTTTTTCATCCTTCTTTCTTCTGATGCCAGTTCTCATATATTTTAACTTTTCTTATTTTATAGTTAACAAACCCAATAATAAAATATTTGACTTATATCATTGATATTATTTATGACAAATATTAATATTATACAACGGCAGCAAATAGTGTCCATACATTCATAACCATGGTCCACGGGTCGTTTACCGCCCTTTTATGCCCGCTAATTTCAAATCAAAAGCAACGTCATAGAGTTCACAACAGTATGTGTATATATATATATATATATATATATATATTGTTGTGATATTCGATGTCAAATTAATTTATCGAGACATTTGAATTTGAAAAAGAGCGGCAAATGGATAGTGGGGTTCAGCTGGTAATGGTAAGAGAGGGAGATGAATCAGCAGTAGTTGGCCTGTGCTGAGAGAGGAAGGAAGTTAGCGTTTTTTCAGTTAGTTGAAAGCATTATGCAAGGTGTTGGTGTTTGAAAGAAATGAACAATATGTGTTTAGTAGCAAACAGGGGCATGGAAAAGCAGTGTTGGAAAGAGGAATCTTGTTTAAGGAGAAGGAATTGAGTGGATGGAACTGGATATTGCTGAAGGCATGGCAAACCAAGTTTGACAGTTGATTTTTTCAAATTTTATTTTTATTTTTAGTCATCATTTTGTTGATTTTTGCTTATCTTTTTGAATAAATTTTCTTCTTGTAATTCATTTAATTTAAAATCGTTTCCCAATCGCTCTGGGCTTTCTATTGGATTTCTACTTAAGAAAACAGCGATTTTGTTTTGCTTTCCTTGAATGTGGATATAATCAATATTTAAAGGTCCTAAATAATTAATCCATCTGATCAAACGACTGGGTGGATTTTTACAACTATGTAGAAATGTAATTGCACTATTATCTGTTTTCACTGTAATAATGGATGTGATAAGAGTCAAAAATAAGAGTCATTGACTCTGTGATGATGTATAAGAGATAGTGGATCTGGCCATTGTGGAGTTGAATATAAAGGTGAATAATAAAATTATTGGGATATTGAAAATGTTGTGTGTATTCAATTAAAATTTGGGTAAATTTTGTAAAATCTTGTATTTTTTCTTTAACCAGAGTTTTCCTATATTATTAACAAGGACCATTGAAACATCAGATAAATAAATTTAAAAATATAAAAAATTAATCAGAAATAAATAAAAACATAATAATATATTTATATATTCACTTGTTTATTTAAAAAAAAAGGGGGCCTATGAGACAAATGAGGTTACAATCTTTTAGTTTGTAAATAAATTTTGCCTATCGCTTTTGAACTAATTATAAAGTTAATTGAATATAAATATAAATAATGAAGTATGGGCAGTAGTGCAATTAAAGGGTGAAGGGCTATGCCTCGAGGGTGATTGATATATTCTTGTTGATTAGATCTAGTTTAATAATATTGAAAAGCATACCTTACTTGGTGACTGATAATTGAAGTGGTTAGCCTACCAATTTCTTCCCTCTGTCCGTCTGCTCGGCTGAAGTGGTATTGCTCAGCCATATTCACGAATATCCGTAAGTCATCCTCTGAGCTCTCTGCAGTTGTACAGTTGCTGATCTTTCCAAAGGGTAAGTCTCTTTATCACAGAGCAAGTAAGCAGTTCCTGCTATCTCTCATACAGTAGTCGTTAAAATTTTTAGAACAATGCAATTTTTTTATTCATTATAAAATTGTTAAATCCTCATGCAAGTGTCTGAGAATTTCAAACTATATATGACCAGTAAGGGATCTTTTGACCACTACTGTAGGTACGACCACCAGCATCAGTCAATGAGTGATTGTTGCTGGAGATCTTTGATAATGTATAATGTTCTTGTAGGATCACTGATAGTTTTGACACTGCATTGATAGCAAACAGGTTGGGCATTTCTTGCTAATTAGCTAGTTACTAAACTATCTCTGATGTAACAATCAGATCAAACGGCCCAAGCATTAAGTAAGTTACTTAAATTTGGAACATTGAGGACATGGACTCTATGTAGATTGGGAGCTGGGAAGGCTGTTGTGTAGGAACTCTATATATATATATATATATATATTATTCTAATATTTTCTTATTACTCTATTAATTATCATTATTTTAATTATTTATAAAAAAAAAAAAACTTTATATTCAAACTTTTACTTTAATCCAGGGTTCTGTTAATTATTTTAGGAAACTTTTGGCAAAAAGAATATTGATTTTATTATTACTAACATTTACAGTTAAAATTTACATACAAATATAATCACGTACTTATAATTTCTTCTTATGCTGGCCAGCGCTTCTTCGCGTTGGTATCCTCGTTGTTCATATCACTCTTTGCTCGATCTGACTTGTCTTCATGTTGGTTGATATTAAAGTTGTCCTGATGTTGATAAATGAAAACGGACCATCAGGGGCCAGCTTGGGTACGCCACCTTCTCTCACTGTGTCTGCCCAACGACTCACCCCGAACGACCACTCAGGAGGTTCTCTACTCTGACTGCTCGACAACTTTCAGGAGGTTCACTTCCTGTCCGATGCCTTCTTGTCCTTCAATCTCAATTTTTTCTGAGATTTTTTATTATAGCACCATTTAAAAATATCATAATATATAGATATATTCTTGTTGATTAGATCTAGTTTAATATTGAAAAGCATACCTAACTTGGGGACTGATAATTCAAGTGGTTCAAGGAACTCAAAAGATTTGGCGTATATAGTGTTGTTTTTTTATTTCATTTTTTGTAAATAAGTGGCATCTTATTCTTATTTCCAGGTAGTATAATGCATTTCAAAGAAGAAGAAGAAGTAATCTTGGATGATTGTGAGTACACTAAAGCATTTCTCAATAAATTAATTTTCACAAATGTATAGCATTTTGTGAGATCACATCAGCATTGATTGTAAACGTCTTAATGTTCCATTACTGCTACAATCAATATATTTGCCTTTCTCTGTCGAAATAATGTTTTACAAGTAACTGATACCTTATTCATATTCACAGGTGGTCCAATCTACATTAAAGAAGAAGAAGATCTAATCTTAGATGATGGTGAGTTTTCTAAAGAATTTTCAATTTATGAATTCTCACAAATTTATATCACGTTGCGAGATCATCAGCATTGATTGCAAACGTCTTAATGTTCCATTACTGCTACAATCAATATATTTGCCTTTCTCTCACGAAATGATGTTTTACAAGTAACTGATACCTTATTCATATTCCCAGGTGGTTCAATCCATTTCAAAGAAGAAGAAGAACTAATCTTAGATGATGGTGAGTTTTCTAAAGAATTTTCAATTTATGAATTCTCACAAATTTATATCATGTTGCGAGATCATTAGCATCGATTGCAAACGTCTTAATGTTCCATTACTGCTACAATCAATATATTTGCCTTTCTCTGTCGAAATGATGTTTTACAAGTAACTGTTACCTTATTCATATTCCCAGGTGGTTCAATCCATTTCAAAGAAGAAGAAGAACTAATCTTCGATGATGGTGAGTTTTCTAAAGAATTTTCAATATATGAATTCTCACAAATTTATATCACGTTGCGAGATCATTAACATCGATTGCAAACGTCTTAATGTTCCATTACTGCTACAATCAATATATTTGCCTTTCTCTCACGAAATAATGTTTTACAAGTAACTGATACCTTATTCATATTCCCAGGTGGTTCAATCCATTTCAAAGAAGAAGAAGAACTAATCTTAGATGATGGTGAGTTCACTATAACATTTCTTGACATATTAATTTTCAAAAAATTACCATGTTGTGACATCATCAGTATTGATAGTCGATATCTTTGTTTGCCATTAATCATAATCAACATTTAATCAAGCTACAATCATTAATTTTACTTTTTTCTTTAGACATTTAATTTTTTTATAAATAAATGATTTCTTATTCGCAGGTAATCCAATCCAGATTAAACTATTCTTGAATGATGGTGAGTTCTCTAAGGCTTTCCTCAATTTTCTCAATCAGCATTAGATTTACTGTTAGATTTGATACTAAGGATGAGTTTTGTAATGAGGTTAATGCCATTATTGAGCGAGTCCCTGCATCTGAATTTGAAGTAAAAGAGAATTCCGTTATTTTTTCAGGTCCCTTAGCTGCAGTGCAATCTGATCACATAATAGAAGTACATACCGGACAAAAGCCATATTGTCACTACAAATCAGTAGTTTCTGGCGTTTTGAATAATCATGTGATGGCAAGACTTACTGAAGAAAATCCCAATGAATGTCCTCATTGTAGTTACAAAGCAGTGCGGGTTATTTCTTTGAAGAAGCATATAACCTCACAACATACAGGAGAAAGGCCTCACAAATGCCCACATTGTAGCTACAAAGCAGTAACAGCTGCTACTTTGAAGGTACATGTAATGGCAAAACATACAGGAGTAAAGCCCTATCAATGTCCTCATTGTAATTTCAAAACAGTGAGAGCTTATCATTTGAAGAATCATATAATGGCAAAACACACCGGAGAAAAGCCCCATCAATGTCCTCATTGTAATTACAAAGCAGTGCATGCTTTTGTTTTGAAGAATCACATAATGGCAAAACACACTGGAGAAAAGTCCCATCAGTGTCCTCATTGTAGTTACAAAGCAGTGCAGGCTGCTCATTTGAAGAACCATATAACCTCACAACATACAGGAGAAAGGCCTCACCAATGCCCACATTGTAGCTACAAAGCAGTAACAGCTGCTACTTTGAAGGTACATGTAATGGCAAAACACACCGGAGAAAAACCCCATAAATGTCCTCATTGTAGCTTCAAAGCAGTGAGAGCTCTTTATTTGAAGAACCATATAATGGCAAAACACACTGGAGAAAAGCCCCATAAGTGTCCTCATTGTAGCTTCAAAGCAGTGAGAGCTGTTTATTTGAAGGACCATATAATGGTAAAACATATAGGAGAAAAGACCCATCAATGTCCTCATTGTAGCTTCAAAGCAGTGAGAGCTGTTTATTTGAAGAACCATATAATGGTAAAACATACAGGAGAAAAGCCCCATCAATGTCCTCATTGTAATTACAAAGCAGTGCATGCTATTTATTTGAAGAATCACATAATGGCAAAACACACTGGAGAAAAGCCCCATAAGTGTCCTCATTGTAGTTACAAAGCAGTAACAGCTGCTACTGTGAAGGTACATGTAATGGCAAAACACACCGGAGAAAAGCCCCATAAATGTCCTCATTGTAGCTTCAAAGCAGTGAGAGCTGTTTATTTGAAGAACCATATAATGGCAAAACACACTGGAGAAAAGCCCCATAAGTGTCCTCATTGTAGTTACAAAGCAGTGCAGGCTAATCATTTGAAGAACCATATAACCTCACAACATAAGGCATAACCTAATTTAGAAATGTTTCAACAATGCCCTCATTCCAATTACAAAGTAATGCATTATTTTTAAGAATCATATAATGACAAAACACACCGGAGAAAAGCCCCATAAATGTCCTCATTGTAGCTTCAAAGCAGTAAGAGCTGTTTATTTGAAGAACCATATAATGTCATAACACACTGGAGAAAAGCCCCATAAGTGTCCTCATTGTAGTTACAAAGCAGTGCAGGCTATTCATTTGAAGAACCATATAATGGTAAAACATATAGGAGAAAAGACCCATCAATGTCCTCATTGTAGCTTCAAAGCAGTGAGAGCTGTTTATTTGAAGAACCATATAATGGTAAAACATACAGGAGAAAAGCCCCATCAATGTCCTCATTGTAATTACAAAGCAGTGCATGCTATTTATTTGAAGAATCACATAATGGCAAAACACACTGGAGAAAAGCCCCATAAGTGTCCTCATTGTAGTTACAAAGCAGTAACAGCTGCTACTGTGAAGGTACATGTAATGGCAAAACACACCGGAGAAAAGCCCCATAAATGTCCTCATTGTAGCTTCAAAGCAGTGAGAGCTGTTTATTTGAAGAACCATATAATGGCAAAACACACTGGAGAAAAGCCCCATAAGTGTCCTCATTGTAGTTACAAAGCAGTGCAGGCTAATCATTTGAAGAACCATATAACCTCACAACATAAGGCATAACCTAATTTAGAAATGTTTCAACAATGCCCTCATTCCAATTACAAAGTAATGCATTATTTTTAAGAATCATATAATGACAAAACACACCAGAGAAAAGCCCCATAAATGTCCTTATTGTAGCTTCAAAGCAGTGAGAGCTGTTTATTTGAAGAACCATATAATGACAAAACACACTGGAGAAAAGCCCCATAAGTGTCCTCATTGTAGTTACAAAGCAGTGCAGGCTATTCATTTGAAGAACCATATAACCTCACAACATAAGGCATAACCTAATTTAGAAATGTTTCAACAATGCCCTCATTCCAATTACAAAGTAATGCATTGTTTTTAAGAACCATATAATGACAAAACACACCGGAGAAAAGCCCCATAAATGTCCTCATTGTAGCTTCAAAGCAGTGAGAGCTGTTTATTTGAAGAACCATATAATGTCATAACACACTGGAGAAAAGCCCCATAAGTGTCCTCATTGTAGTTAAAAGCAGTGCAGGCTATTCATTTGAAGAACCATATAACCTCACAACATAAAGCATAACCTAATTTAGAAATGTTTCAACAATGCCCTCATTCCAATTACAAAGTAATGCATTATTTTTAAGAACCATATAATGACAAAACACACCGGAGAAAAGCCCCATAAATGTTCTCATTGTAGCTTCAAAGCAGTGAGAGCTGTTAATTTGAAGGTACATGTAATGGCAAAACACACCGGAGAAAAGCCCCATCAATGTCCTCATTGTAATTACAAAGCAGTGCATGCTTTTGTTTTGAAGAATCACATAATGACAAAACACACTGGAGAAAAGCCCCATAAGTGTCCTCATTGTAGTTACAAAGCAGTGAGAGCTGTTTATTTGAAGAACCATATAATGGTAAAACATACAGGAGAAAAGCCCCATCAATGTCCTCATTGTAATTACAAAGCAGTGCATGCTATTTATTTGAAGAATCACATAATGGCAAAACACACTGGAGAAAAGCCCCATAAGTGTCCTCATCGTAGTTACAAAGCAGTAACAGCTGCTACTGTAAAGGTACATGTAATGGCAAAACACACCGGAGAAAAGCCCTATAAATGTCCTCATTGTAGCTTCAAAGCAGTGAGAGCTGTTTATTTGAAGAACCATATAATGGCAAAACACACTGGAGAAAAGCCCCATAAGTGTCCTCATTGTAGTTACAAAGCAGTGCAGGCTATTCATTTGAAGAACCATATAACCTCACAACATAAGGCATAACCTAATTTAGAAATGTTTCAACAATGCCCTCATTCCAATTACAAAGTAATGCATTATTTTTAAGAATCATATAATGACAAAACACACCAGAGAAAAGCCCCATAAATGTCCTCATTGTAGCTTCAAAGCAGTGAGAGCTGTTTATTTGAAGAACCATATAATGTCATAACACACTGGAGAAAAGCCCCATAAGTGTCCTCATTGTAGTTACAAAGCAGTGCAGGCTATTCATTTGAAGAACCATATAACCTCACAACATAAGGCATAACCTAATTTAGAAATGTTTCAACAATGCCCTCATTCCAATTACAAAGTAATGCATTATTTTTAAGAACCATATAATGACAAAACACACCGGAGAAAAACCCCATAAATGTCCTCATTCCAATTACAAAGTAATGCATTGTTTTTAAGAACCATATAATGACAAAACACACCGGAGAAAAGCCCCATAAATGTCCTCATTGTAGCTTCAAAGCAGTGAGAGCTGTTTATTTGAAGAACCATATAATGTCATAACACACTGGAGAAAAGCCCCATAAGTGTCCTCATTGTAGTTAAAAGCAGTGCAGGCTATTCATTTGAAGAACCATATAACCTCACAACATAAAGCATAACCTAATTTAGAAATGTTTCAACAATGCCCTCATTCCAATTACAAAGTAATGCATTATTTTTAAGAACCATATAATGACAAAACACACCGGAGAAAAGCCCCATAAATGTTCTCATTGTAGCTTCAAAGCAGTGAGAGCTGTTAATTTGAAGGTACATGTAATGGCAAAACACACCGGAGAAAAGCCCCATCAATGTCCTCATTGTAATTACAAAGCATTGCATGCTTTTGTTTTGAAGAATCACATAATGACAAAACACACTGGAGAAAAGCCCCATAAGTGTCCTCATTGTAGTTACAAAGCAGTGCAGGCTGCTCATTTGAAGAACCATATAACCTCACAACATAAGGCATAACCTAATTTAGAAATGTTTCAACAATGCCCTCATTCCAATTACAAAGTAATGCATTATTTTTAAGAACCATATAATGACAAAACACACCGGAGAAAAGCCCCAGAAATGTCCTCATTGTAGCTTCAAAGCAGTGAGAGCTGTTTATTTGAAGAACCATATAATGGTAAAACATACAGGAGAAAAGCCCCATCAATGTCCTCATTGTAATTACAAAGCAGTGCATGCTATTTATTTGAAGAATCACATAATGGCAAAACACACTGGAGAAAAGCCCCATAAGTGTCCTCATCGTAGTTACAAAGCAGTAACAGCTGCTACTGTAAAGGTACATGTAATGGCAAAACACACCGGAGAAAAGCCCTATAAATGTCCTCATTGTAGCTTCAAAGCAGTGAGAGCTGTTTATTTGAAGAACCATATAATGGCAAAACACACTGGAGAAAAGCCCCATAAGTGTCCTCATTGTAGTTACAAAGCAGTGCAGGCTATTCATTTGAAGAACCATATAACCTCACAACATAAGGCATAACCTAATTTAGAAATGTTTCAACAATGCCCTCATTCCAATTACAAAGTAATGCATTATTTTTAAGAATCATATAATGACAAAACACACCAGAGAAAAGCCCCATAAATGTCCTCATTGTAGCTTCAAAGCAGTGAGAGCTGTTTATTTGAAGAACCATATAATGTCATAACACACTGGAGAAAAGCCCCATAAGTGTCCTCATTGTAGTTACAAAGCAGTGCAGGCTATTCATTTGAAGAACCATATAACCTCACAACATAAGGCATAACCTAATTTAGAAATGTTTCAACAATGCCCTCATTCCAATTACAAAGTAATGCATTATTTTTAAGAACCATATAATGACAAAACACACCGGAGAAAAACCCCATAAATGTCCTCATTGTAGCTTCAAAGCAGTGAGAGCTGTTTATTTGAAGAACCATATAATGACAAAACACACCGGAGAAAAGCCCCATAAATGTTCTCATTGTAGCTTCAAAGCAGTGAGAGCTGTTAATTTGAAGGTACATGTAATGGCAAAACACACCGGAGAAAAGCCCCATCAATGTCCTCATTGTAATTACAAAGCATTGCATGCTTTTGTTTTGAAGAATCACATAATGACAAAACACACTGGAGAAAAGCCCCATAAGTGTCCTCATTGTAGTTACAAAGCAGTGCAGGCTGCTCATTTGAAGAACCATATAACCTCACAACATAAGGCATAACCTAATTTAGAAATGTTTCAACAATGCCCTCATTCCAATTACAAAGTAATGCATTATTTTTAAGAACCATATAATGACAAAACACACCGGAGAAAAGCCCCAGAAATGTCCTCATTGTAGCTTCAAAGCAGTGAGAGCTGTTTATTTGAAGAACCATATAATGGTAAAACATACAGGAGAAAAGCCCCATCAATGTCCTCATTGTAATTACAAAGCAGTGCATGCTATTTATTTGAAGAATCACATAATGGCAAAACACACTGGAGAAAAGCCCCATAAGTGTCCTCATCGTAGTTACAAAGCAGTAACAGCTGCTACTGTAAAGGTACATGTAATGGCAAAACACACCGGAGAAAAGCCCTATAAATGTCCTCATTGTAGCTTCAAAGCAGTGAGAGCTGTTTATTTGAAGAACCATATAATGGCAAAACACACTGGAGAAAAGCCCCATAAGTGTCCTCATTGTAGTTACAAAGCAGTGCAGGCTATTCATTTGAAGAACCATATAACCTCACAACATAAGGCATAACCTAATTTAGAAATGTTTCAACAATGCCCTCATTCCAATTACAAAGTAATGCATTATTTTTAAGAATCATATAATGACAAAACACACCAGAGAAAAGCCCCATAAATGTCCTCATTGTAGCTTCAAAGCAGTGAGAGCTGTTTATTTGAAGAACCATATAATGTCATAACACACTGGAGAAAAGCCCCATAAGTGTCCTCATTGTAGTTACAAAGCAGTGCAGGCTATTCATTTGAAGAACCATATAACCTCACAACATAAGGCATAACCTAATTTAGAAATGTTTCAACAATGCCCTCATTCCAATTACAAAGTAATGCATTATTTTTAAGAACCATATAATGACAAAACACACCGGAGAAAAACCCCATAAATGTCCTCATTGTAGCTTCAAAGCAGTGAGAGCTGTTTATTTGAAGAACCATATAATGACAAAACACACCGGAGAAAAGCCCCATAAATGTCCTCATTGTAGCTTCAAAGCAGTGAGAGCTGTTAATTTGAAGAACCATATAATGACAAAACACACCGGAGAAAAGCCCCATAAATGTCCTCATTGTAGTTACAAAGCAGTGCAGGCTATTCATTTGAAGAACCATATAACCTCACAACATACAGGAGAAATGCCCCATCAATGTCCTCATTGTAGTTACAAAGCAGTGAGAGCTGTTTATTTGAAGAACTATATAATGACAAAACACACCGGAGAAAAGCCCCATAAATGTCCTCATTGTAGCTTCAAAGCAGTGAGAGCTGTTTATTTGAAGAACCATATAATGGAAAAACACACCCGAGAAAAGTCCCATAAGTGTCCTCATTGTAGTTACAAAGCAGTGCAGGCTACTCATTTGAAGAACCATATAACCTCACAACATAAGGCATAACCTAATTTAGAAATGTTTTAACAATGTCCATTATTTTTAAGAATCTTATAAATCCACATCATAACAGAAAATCGAAGAGGTACTCATTCCCACAATAAAGCAGTAAAAGCTGATCGAGGTTCACCTTACAAGAGATATACATCCCATCAATGTCCTCATTGTAGCTACAGACCAGTACAATCTCATCAATTGAATGAACACCTTACCAGAGGTAAGCCTAGTCAGTGTCTACATTTTATCTGAGAAACAGTACAATCTAGTTTATTAAATAAATATGTGTGACACTATACTTAAGAAAACAAATTTCATCTTGTCATTTGTTGAGACCTGTAATGACCAATCCAGGCAAAGTGGTTAGATAATAGAGAATATTGAAGAAATGATCACTGAAGTAAGGTGCCTAATTTCAACTGATATTCAGCAATCTAGCAGATCTTGGTAATCATCTGTTTTAATTTCCTTGCTAATAATAAAGTTTATTTATTTAATATTTCATTTTTTTTATCATTTACACACTAATTAATTATTGTATTATATTATATTCTATTAATATTCTGTTAATTATAACCCTATACCCCCTCTTTGTAGGGAGTATTCCTAAAGAGTGTGTTTTATAAACTTGGCCATGAGTTTAGTATCTGCATTTTATAATATTCTGTACTTCTCTGCTCATAAGTTGTTATGTCTAATGGCCCAAAGGCCTGGCGTGTTAACGTTTAATCTCCTGGAGTCCTTTTGAAGATCTCCAAGGGTCTTGGAGTGATGTCAAAACACTGATATTACCCTAGTTCAATTTATTCGTAAAAAAAATTCCATTCTTAAAAATAAGCTAATTATATATATATATATATAAATTGCGGCATGCTATAACTTCAAGCACTGTCTAAAATTATGTGAATGTTAATCAATTTATTTACCAGAAGGTTTGCCAAATAATTAATCAGGTTTTTTTTAGTGTTATTTTATTAATTGATTATTTTTTAATTGTCGATATTTTCTCTTGCTATTATGTTTTGTGATTTGCCTTTAGTTTTGTTTCTATTTTTTGTAAGGTTTATTTAGATAATGACTGTTAGAATAGAATAGAAAAACAATTTACACCCGTACAATGTCCCCTACGAATGAACATCACATTCAGATGATAAATTCATATCTGAGAAATAAGAACTATTATTTAAAAAAAAAAAATGTCAACGTAAAATAAAGTGTAAACCTTTGTGAGAAATAAAAATAAAATAAAAGATTATTTAAATGCATTTAGTTAATAAAGTCATAAATGGATCCGCATATAACTGATAAAAATAACAAGATAAAGGAGTTTCTACAATACGATATGACTTTAAATGAAAACCGTTAAATTAATACAAATAAAGTAACATACTATACTGTAGTAAAAACCAAGAAAGCTGCCAATCAAAACATATACATGTATTTATACAATGAAATAAAAATGTAAACATAAAAGTATGAAAATATAATATAATAAATAAATTGTTCCCAAACTACCAAGCGACTGGATGGTGAGGAGATGTTGAAATAAGAGGGTTTTGAAGGCTCTTGAGAATGCAGCATGGCGGATAATAGGAGGTAGAGAATTCCAGAGAGTAGTAGAGCGAGCAAGGAAGGACTGATCGAATGCAGTTTTGTGGGTGAGAGTAGTTAAAGGTCAGGAAGACAGGATCTTATCTTGTGGACTGAGAAATTATGTATACATTTTTTTATTGCATTTTATCCTGCTTTTAGCTTATTAGGTTTGTATGCAAAGGCTAATAAATTTATTTGAATTGTAATTTTTTTTCTCAGAGAATCAATAAATAAACTATTCTATTCTACTTTCTCATTGTTATTTCTTTTTTGACCTGTAAACATATATCTACCTTCACGATACCTATATCCTAAATTCCAGTTCTGTGTTTACGAAGGGATGCTCCATTCAATCCTGAGGATGTTCCTTTTGAGATCAATGTACCTAAAGTGTTTGGTCAGGGCATGTTGTGCCACCTTGTTTAATCCTTTTTGTCTAATAATTTATTTCTGCGTGTAGCTCATTAAATAATATGTTAATATCTAATTGGTAATGTTAAAACCTAATATGGTACACACATGTGAAGTATGACTTTGATTTCAAGGCACTGTGATGTCTAGACTCCTTTTATGGAAAGCGCCTACTATAATCATTGTCAAGGTATTTCTTCAAAAATGAATGCTCTAGGAGGCCATGTCTGTAGTGGCCCAGTTGCAGGTAGGAAGTGTGGCAGAGGTTTGTAAGAACTGGAAGAGAGAGTAGTAGGTTAAGAGCACAGATGCTAAGGAGATAGGCAGTTGACTGTTTAAGAGAGGAAAGCAAAGCAAGTCAGGAATTGAAGGTTTTGCTAGAAAAACAACTGTATTTGCTCATGATGGTTTGGTGGTGCACTTCCATAATTAAATATATGGTACCAATAAAGGGTGGACATGGATCAGAGAGTTATTTGGGATATGTGGTCTTTCCAGCATATAGTTTGGTCAATAGTTATATAATGCTAATAATATTATAATCCTAATATTATATATAAGGCTAAAAGCCCCTTCTAGTGTACACCTGCCTCGGGACTTCATGGAAGTAACTGGTGTTTCTTGTTATTTTTTTAGTAAGCGGCCGCATCCATCCCAATTCCTGAAACAACCCTTCTC
This sequence comes from Acanthosoma haemorrhoidale, assembly GCA_930367205.1. Taxonomy (NCBI): domain Eukaryota; kingdom Metazoa; phylum Arthropoda; class Insecta; order Hemiptera; family Acanthosomatidae; genus Acanthosoma; species Acanthosoma haemorrhoidale. Next base: position 104,761,722 of record OV884015.1, on the reverse strand, counting down.
ATGTTCACATATGTCTCAGCTTTTGTTGCAGTTCACACTTGTCTCCCAGAAACTAGTTGCTAAACACCAGACCCAATAGTATGTAGTATCATAACTCTTAAAATTTGTATATACCAGTGTTTTGGTTGTACTTGATACAATACTCTCCTCAACAAAGATTATTTAACTAATGACAAAAGGTAGATTTATGACCGAGGAACTGGCTAGGACGAGCGTTGATGGTTAAGGGTTTTTAGGAGGTGACCTGAGCCAATGATTGCTTGGATTTCTCCACATTCATCCCAAGATCTTCCTGAATCAATATGGAGGCGGATTGGAGTCCACTCGTCATTCGCCGGTAAATAGTTAGTATGAGCAGTGATGGATAGATTTATATCATTGAAGTAGACAAACGAAATTGATGAAGAACCGTGAGCTACAGCGGAAGACAGTGTACGAGGTTGATCAGAGATTAGAGATGAATGATTTAAACCAGCTGACAGTACTGTTACAAGAGGTCAGCGATACTAGTTTCCATAGAAGGATGGAGTGATCAATGGTGTCAAATGCCTTAATAAAGTCTTAGAGGCTAAGGATAGATAAGTGTCAATGGCTGATTAGAGGGGGATTTAAACGTGATGTTAGGGTTGAGGAAATTTGGGATTACACTAGTCTTTCTTTTTGGAAAGGTTAGGAAGATTTGACATGGAGTGTAGTCTTTGAGGAAGACGGAAGTGTGGAATTTTATAAATGTAAAGTAATATGGGAATAATTGTAGGGAGGCGGAGCTTTAGGAATTTCACGGTAATGTCATCTGGGCATATCGAATCCGTTCTTGATTTCATAATTGAGGAAATGAGAAAAAAAGGAGTTGCCTGGGTGGATATTAGTAGCAGTGTTGATTGGATAGGAGGGAAGGTGTTGTGATGACTCGTGCTAAGAATTCCGATTTGGTGATTAGGATTTTAGACTGGGAAAGGTTATTAAGAGGGCTTAAGTATCAGGGTGCCTGTTGTGGCTAGAGCTTTTTTAGTTGCCTTGCTGCGTTCAGGCGCTAATTTCCTGAGTCAACGATGGAATATTTGAATGAAAAAATACAGGAAAGCGGGGAGCATAGACACTTGAAGATAGTCATAAGGAGGGAAGCTAAAATGAAAAGACTCAGTACGTATCGTGCTGTGGCTAGTATTAATATGAAATAATTTCATTATAAAAATAATATATTGTAGGTAAAAATAAAATGAAAACTAAAACATACAAAATAGAGTATGACAACGAGAAAATGTATGGAGACAGAGGCTAAATGGGTAGGAGAAGGAGAGGTCAGAAGGAAAAGGGGTGTCATCTTCGGGGTCCAGATGTCAGGCGATGGCGCGTCAAAGTTCTCTGTCTTGTTTATGAAGATTAATGGGAGGGCATTATCACACCGATCTGACACGTCAACCATACGAATATGATCTTACCGGCCATCTTCAGCTGCCTCGCCAAACACGAATATGACCTTACCGGCCATCTTCAGCTGCCTCGCCAAAGAGCAAAGATGACGACCCTCGGAGATATATCCTCGCTCAGACAAATGCTGGTTTCGACGTCCCACTTCAGATGTAGTGTAGAGAAGTTCCGTCTTGTTTTATAGAAGCGGATCAGCTCGTCCTGAACCGACTGACAATGTGAGAGCAGGGTCCTCGTTGCTGCTTCCTCTGCACAGTGTCTATGTCTTCCGGTGACAGCTCAAGCCCAAGGCTCAGCCCTATGGACGTAATTATCATCGCTGACGCCTCTCCACCATTCACCAGGACCCCACGGATCTCCAAAGTGCCTTGCTTCTAGGTCCTTTAGCACCAAGTTGATTGAGCTAAGGTCTCCTGCTTTCCTCGAGAGCCTTCAGTCGGGAGATCTCCCCCCCCCCCCCCGATTTGATAGAGTGGCATTTATTTAGCAATCCTACATCCTCCCGAAGCCTGTTCATGGACGAAAAATAAGGCCTCAGCTCCCCGAACTCCTACGCTTCCTGTTTCCTGGCTGACTGGAGCAGAGATAGCTCTTTGGACTGTGCTCGATTCAACGTTCACGTGCCGATTCGTTCCTGAAGGATGAACCGATGTGGTCAGATGAGCGTCAGTTAATGCTCCCTTTGTTATTTTAATGTAATCCTTGGATTAGTTCTTGATTTTCATATCTGTTAAAATATTTATTTTAACTGCGATGGATGAAATAGGTAAAATAACATTTTTGTATTTGACTCCTCTCTGCGAAAGCAATAAATTATTTATAAAAAATCAAACATATTTTTGCCCCCTGTCAATGGAGGATTCCTTTTTTTCTCATCAAAAGAACACAGATCTATCTACTGTTCATCTGATTTATTGTTAATTTAAAAATTGATCTGTCCTTTCTCAATCAAATGTGTAATAAGCTGATAAATGGCACACTTCTCTAGCTGTCTAATAGTGATTATTCCCTTGCTAGAAATTATTTTGGCTCAAGTTACTGATGCGATCAGCATCCTCTACGTATTCCAACCATTATTTTGCAGGTGGAAAGTGTAATAAGTGTGCATGTTTTGTTGAGATAAAGAGTTTCACGAATTCTATTAACATGGTAGTTAAGGCGACCAATTGTTCTTTTTTAGGGCCATTCTTTTATTAGTACTGTCCCTTTCAAAAAATATCCTTCTTTTTCATATTTGAAGGCTGCTCTGTGAATCTCCATATTCGATCGTTGCAGATCCGATCCTTAGTGTGTGGTTTAATGCATTGGTATTTGACAAGCTGATTCTTCAGATGAGATTATGAGATGCATACTCTTCGCACTGGAGACCAAACATGTTTTCAACATATCGAAGAATGGGCCGAATCAACAAGGGGGTTGATAACAGTTTTTAAAGGTGTAACAGATTATAGCGTATTAATTTTGCAATGCATAAATAATTACTTTTATTTATGATTAAAAAGCTGGTCACCTTAGCAGTAGTAGACCCGTGATAGGATGCAATAGTAATGAGATTTTTGAATCTTAAATCTGTAGTTAGTTAGAAAATTATGAAAATACATTGAAATCTGGAAATGTATTTTTAACTAAATTATTTAATCATATTAAATAGAAAGACTCACCTGTTCATATTTCCTAGAATTTTGATTTTTTATGTTCACAGACCTAAAGGAATGTTTTGAGGCGGTAAAACAAGAAATTAAAGAAGAATTTGACTGTAAGTTTTTTCAAAATCACCTAAAAATTTGGTTTTGTAAGTTTTTGAGTTAAGATCCACCTGTAATATAACAATACTTGATGGTACATCTTTTTCCTAGCTTACATATATATAAAGCTCACAATCAATTTAAAGAAAAGAAAGCTTTACCGCCTTTAAATGACAGATTTACAGCTTTTCCTTAAATAATTTATCAGAGTTTTACTAATTTGGCAATATTTGACTTTTAACTGATGGTACTCTAGACATCGTTTTATGTAATTGGTCACGGCTTATTAAAGCTGAGGTAAATAAATGCCAACACAATCTAAAGGTTGTCCTTGCACTTTATTGATGTGATACAATAGGCTGGACAAAGGAGCTGCCTTCTTATGGGGAGTGGTCTATGATGATGAATGATTCTAGAAATCGGAGTAATTTTTGTTCATATTACGCACCCCTAATCTTGTTCCATTTAAAAGTCCCTGGGAAAGATTTAGGTTTCTTAATGACATTACAATCCAGCACCAGTTTCTTTATCGCAACTTATGTGGAGGCTAACCGCTTCGTTCTGAACTATTTAAAAGTTCTATTGGCAGCTTAATAATTTTCTTGAAATATATTTCTTAACATTTTTCATTTTTTAGGGAAAGAATAACAAATGACAAAAAAAAAAAAATTGATGACATCTGTTTAGTGGTTGTAAGTTTTCGTGAAAATTTCTGAAACCTATAATTTTAAAAGATGATAAATTAGTAAAAAGCTGAGCTATCATAAGGTTCATCATTTACGGAGGGTGTTTTGTTATGGGGAATTCTGTGTTGTTATCACCTAATGTAGGTAATAGGTAATATTACCATCTTAAATGTTACATGGGCTTCGCTGGTAAGTAAAGGAATGATGCAGTGAACTGTATATTAATTAATGGTATAGAGAAATGGTAAAATGATGTATGTATATATATATTTATATATTCACTTGTTTATTTTTTAAAGAAAAGGGGGTTTATGAGACAAATGAGATTACAATCTTTTAGTTTGTAAGTAAATTTTGCCTATCGCTTTTGAACTAATTATAAAGTAAACTGAATATAAATATAAATAATGAAGTATGGGCAGTAGTGCAATTAAAGGGTGAAGGGCTATGCCTCGAGGGTGATTGATATATTCTTGTTGATTAGATCTAGTTTAATAATATTGAAAAGCATACCTTACTTGGTGACTGATAATTGAAGTGGTTAGCCTACCAATTTCTTCCCTCTGTCCGTCTGCTCGGCTGAAGTGGTATTGCTCAGCCATATTCACGAATATCCGTAAGTCATCCTCTGAGCTCTCTGCAGTTGTACAGTTGCTGATCTTTCCAAAGGGTAAGTCTCTTTATCACAGAGCAAGTAAGCAGTTCCTGCTATCTCTCATACAGTAGTCGTTAAAATTTTTAGAACAATGCAATTTTTTTATTCATTATAAAATTGTTAAATCCTCATGCAAGTGTCTGAGAATTTCAAACTATATATGACCAGTAAGGGATCTTTTGACCACTACTGTAGGTACGACCACCAGCATCAGTCAATGAGTGATTGTTGCTGGAGATCTTTGATAATGTATAATGTTCTTGTAGGATCACTGATAGTTTTGACACTGCATTGATAGCAAACAGGTTGGGCATTTCTTGCTAATTACCTAGTTACTAAACTATCTCTGATGTAACAATCAGATCAAACGGCCCAAGTATTAAGTAAGTTACTTAAATTTGGAACATTGAGGACATGGACTCTATGTAGATTGGGAGCTGGGAAGGCTGTTGTGTAGGAGCTCAAAAGATTTGGCGTCTATAGTGTTGTTTTTTTATTTCATTTTTTGCAAATAAGTGGCATCTTATTCTTATTTCCAGGTAGTGTAATGCATTTCAAAGAAGAAGAAGAACTAATCCTGGATGATAGTGAGTACACTAAAGCATTCCTCAATAAATTAATTTTCACAAATGTATAGCATTTTGTGAGATCACATCAGCATTGATTGTAAACATCTTAGTGTTCCATTATTATTACAATCAATGTTTTTACCTTTCTCTTAAGAAATAATGTTTTAGAAGTAACTGATATCTTATTCATATTCCCAGGTGGCCCAATCCACATTAAAGAAGAAGAAGAAGAACTAATCTTAGATGATGGTGAGTTTTTTAAAGAATTCTCAATATATGAATTCTCACAAATTTATATCACGTTGCGAGATCATTAGCATCGATTGCAAACGTCTTAATGTTCCATTACTGCTACAATCAATATTTTAACCTCTCTCTGAAGAAATAATGTTTTACAAGTAACTGATAGCTTATTCATATTCGCAGGTGATCCAATCCATATTAAAGAAGAAGAAGAAGAAGAACTAATGTTAGATGATGGTGAGTTCACTAAAACATTGATAGTCAATATATTCGTTTCGCATAAGTTATAATCAATATTTAATCAAGCTATAATCAATATTTTTACTTTTCTCTTAAGACATTTAATTTTTTTTATAAATGAATGATTTCTTATTCGCAGGCGATCCAATCTACATTAAAGAAGAAGAAGAATTAATCTTGGATGATGGTGAGTTCACTAAAACATTTCTCGACATATTAATTTTCACAAAGTTCTAACATGTTGTGACATCATCAGCATTGATAGTCAATATCTTCGTTTCGCATTAGTCATAATCAATATTTAATCAAGCTATAATCAATATTTTTACTTTTCTCTTAAGACATTTAATTTTTTTATAAATGAATGATTTCTTATTCCGCAGGTGGTCCAATCCATATTAAAGAAGAAGAAGAACTAATCTTGGATGATTGTGAGTTCTCTAAGGCTTTCCTCAATTTTCTCAATCAGCATTATATTTACTGTTAGATTTGATAATAAGGATGAGTTATATAATGACCTTAATGTCATTATTGAGCGAGTCCCTGCATCTGAATTTTAAATATAAGAGAATTTCGTTATTTTTTCAGGTCCTTTAGCTGCAGTGCAATCTGATCACATAATGGAAGTCCATACCGGGCAAAAACCACATCAATGTCCCCATTGTCACTACAAATCAGTTGTTGCTGGCGTTTTAAAGAATCATGTGATGGCAAGACATACCAAAGAAAAGCCACATCAATGCCCACATTGCAGCTTCAACTCAGTTAGTTCATACACTATGAAAACTCATATAATGGCAAGACATACCGGAGAAAGGCCCTATCAATGCCCACATTGTATTTACAAAGCAGTACAAACTAATCAATTGAATCGCCATGTAATATCAAAACATACAGGAGAAAAGCGCCAACAATATCCTCATTGTAGCTACAATGCAGTACTTGCTAATAATTTGGAGCATCACATAATGGTACACCATACAAGAGAAAGGCCCCATCAATGCCCATATTGCAGCTACAAATCAGTACTTGTTAAAAAATTGAACAATCACGTAATGGCAAGACATACTGGAGAAAAGCCCCATCAATGTCCTTGTTGTAATTACAAAGCAGTACGGGCTATTCATTTGAAGACTCATATAATGTCAAAACACACTGGAGAAAAGGCCCATCAATGTCCTCATTGTAGCTACAAAGCAGTAAGAGCTGTTACATTGAAGGTACATGTAATGGCAAAACATACAGGAGAAAAGTCCCATGAATGTCCTCATTGCAGCTTCAAAACAGTAAGAGCTGATCATTTAAAGGTCCATGTAATAGGGAAACATACAGGAGAAAAGTCCCATCAATGTCCTCATTGCAGCTACAAAGCAGTAAGAGCTGCTAATTTGAAGGTCCATGTAACGGCAAAACATACAGGAGAAAAGCCTTACCAATGCCCACATTGTAACTACAAAGCAGTAAGATCTGATCATTTGAAGGTCCATGTAATGGCAAAACATACAGGAGAAAAGTCCCATCAATGTCCTCATTGTAATTACAAAGCAGTATGGGCTATTCATTTGAAGAATCATATAATGGCAAAACACAGCGGAGACAAGCCGCTTCAATGTCCTCATTGTAGCTACAAAGGAGTACATCTTAATAATTTGAAGAATCATATAATGTCACATCTTACTGGAGAAAAGACCCATCAATGTCCTTATTGTAGTTACATAGCAGTGCGGGCTATTCATTTAAAGAGTCATATAATGGCAAAACACACCGGGGAAAAGCCCCATGAATGTCCTCATTGTAGCTACAAAGCAGTGAGAGCTGATCATTTGAAGATCCATATAACCTCACAACATAAGGCATAACCTAATTTAAAAATGTTTTAGCAATGTCCTCATTCTATTATCATATATATTGAAACCTACCTCATTTTTTACCATCTCTCTTTTTACTTTACTTGATCAATTTAACTTAACTAACTTGGCAGGTTCATAGTCGTACTGTCCATTACCAGAGTCATATATTAGCATAGAAGATTTTCTCAAAAGTGTTCCCTTTTGTTATTTGCTTTGAATTTTGTACCGATATGAATTCAACCGATATTCGTGTAATTTTCTTATATGAGTATAAACTTGGTAATAATGCTGCAAAAGCTGCACGCAATATAAACCAGGCGTTCGGGGAGAATACTGTGAACGATCGAAAAGTGCAGCGTTGGTTTGAAAAATTTCGGTCTGGTGATTTTTCCCTGCAAAATGAACCGCGTGGAAGACCTGAAACGTCTGTGAAAAATGATGCTCTGAAAGCATTGGTAGAAACGAATCTAACTGTTTCTTCAAGGGAACTTGCTGCCAGAATGGAAGTTGACCATACAACAATATTGCGACATCTTTCTGAAATTGGCAAGGTGAAAAAAATGGATAAGTGGATACCGTACAAACTAACCGAGCGAAATAAGCTGGATCGCTTGAACGTATGCTCATCATTTCTAACCCAATTTAATCGAGATCCATTTTTCGATCGGATCATTACTTGTGATGAAAAATGGGTTCTTTACGACAACAGGAAAAGGTGTGCTCGGTGGCTTGATAGGGATGAGGCTTGTGCTCATACTCCTCGGCCATCACTTCATCCACGGAAAATTTTAATCACAGTTTGGTGGAATGTGAATGGAGTAATAACTACTCATTCCTTCAAACTGGAATGGCAATTACAGCCGAAAAGTATTGTCAGTTCATTGAAGAAATGCATGAAAAATTGAAAATTATACGCCCATCACTTGTTAATCGGCATGGCCCAATACTTCTCCATGACAACGTTCGGCAGTTTAATATATTCACTTAAGAATCCGACATTTCATTCGCCCCAACCTAATAAATCCACACCATAATAGAAAATTTAGAAGTTTGTAATTTTGAATTTCATATCGAGGCACACCATACTAGAGATATACATCCCATCAATGTCCTCATTGTAGCTACAAAGCAGTACAATCTCATCAATTGAAGAATAATGGAATCCCACACCTTACCGAATGTAAGTCTAGTCAGTGTCACATTTTATTTGAGAAACAGTACAATCTAGTTCAGGAGTTGCCAACCCAAATGATCTTGCGGCCCACTTCGGTAATGCATCATAACTCTGCGAGCCACATATAAAATTATATATCCCCATATTAGATTTAAACCCACTATAGACATTTTTTTGGAGTGAAAAATTGAAACATAATGAGTTATTATTATTGTGTTAACTATTATTCTTACATATAAACATAGATAATATCATAATAATGATACTAAACGCTTCATTTATTCGCAAGAATACTATTTTAAAATCAAAGTTAATTTTTTCTTATAATTTCAACAGTTAATTTTTGAATATATGGATGCACAAATAATGTATTTTTTTAATACATTATGAAACAATATATATTTTGTAAAATTGTGATGAATCTCGCGGGCCGGAATAATGTACAAGGGGGCCACCCCTGATTTAGTTTATTGAATAAATATGTGTGACACACCATACTTAAGAAAAGCCTTGACAATGTCCCCATTGCAGCTACCAATCAGTTAAAACTTGTCATTTGATTAGGCGAATAATGACTAATCATACTAAAGAGGGACAACCTGAGGGTTTCATTAATAAAAACAATAAGAATAAAGTATGTTTAAATAAAGGCATTTATGTGTCGAAGCAGTCTGCCAGAGTTTAGTTATAAAAGGCTGATAAGATATTTTTGAAAATAGTATATTTCAAGTCTATGCCTGACCCTTGTGTAACCTTTAAGTGTAATAATAAATTAATGACTAAAGTATGTTAATCTATGTTAATGGTTCTATTATTTTCTCTAAAGACATGATTGATTAAGGTAAGTTGATGAACCCCTTAAAAGGTAAATTCAATGTTTACGATTTAGGACCTATTAAAGATTGCCTTGGAGTAAATATTGAAACATTTTTGGTATAAAAATTAATCAAAAATTCATCCTAGAGTTTTGGAAAATTTAATATGGCAGATGCCATATAGGCTTTGAAATTTAATGAACCATCCCTGGGTTTTGAAGCTTTCTAGAGTTCCATTCCAGTGTTTGGTAGAAGCCTTACGTAGTAGGCCTGATACATCATTTGTCACTAGTTATTTAAGTTAGTTTAATACCAAGTGGACTACTGGAGAGCTGCCAAAAGTGTTCTTGAATACCTAAAGCATACTCTGTGTTATTAGGTTCATTATTACAAAAATGTGAACAATATTATTGGTTCAGCTGACGCAGAGATATATGCATTCTGATTTATGGTGGACAATGGTCCCATTTCTTAAGAAGATAAAAACCAAAGACGTGATGCACTTAGCAGTACCGAGGCAGAATACTTTTCTGTACCCTACCCCATACTACTAAGGAGGCAATTTTTTTAGACGTACTTTTGAGGGGATAACTGGTGTTATTAGATCCATAAATTTGTGAGAAAAATAATCATAGGACAAAAATTAATATATAACCCTGTGTTTTATAACCAGACAAAGCAGATTGGAGTGATATATCATTACGTCTAAGTAAAATACCTGTTGTCGAGAGATACGACAAAGTGACAAAGCTCTACCTCCTGCCAAGCATAAATATTGTTTGGTATTATGAACCAAAATTGTCACTGGATTATGGGAGAATGTTAAGTTATATTTATCCAGTGCCTCAAATATTGTAACTGATGAAGGTAGCATTTGTTGTGTGTGTATCTAGTCTGCCGCTGCACTGTATTTTATGTACTTGTACCTATGTTACTTATCCACTTAATAATAAGGTTTACCGCTCTTCTCATAATGTTATTTACTAACCTGACTACTCTATACCCAATTAAATCTTAAAAGATTTTATTATAAACGTGTTCATAAGTTTGTAATCTTCAATTTATTTAATTCTGTATTTTCCTACTCATAAATCATTAGGTCTAATGTCCTAAACAGTTGGATTGTTAACTCTTTATCTCCTGCTGCCCATTTGAAGTGTTTATTCAATCCTAAATTCTTCCTATTTACAAGTATAGAACCAAATTCTATTTTCTTTTATTCTTGTATTTTAGAGATTATATTTATTTCAGATGATTATAACACTAAAATTATGTGAATGTCAATTAATTTATTTACCTGAAGGCGATACCTGGATACACAAAATAACTAACCAATTTTTTAATATAAATTTGTTGATAGATTCTGTGTATTAACTATGTGCCTAGTCACTATTATGTTTCTTTTTTACCATTATTTTTTTATTTGTTTGTTATTGAATTTTATCCTGCGTTCGCAGCTTATTAAGTTTATTGTGTGCCAAGATTAATAAAATTGTTTTAAATTTAAACTGTAATAAACGAGTTCCTGAACAATAAATAAACTATTCTTTTCTAGATATAGTTATCGTTATATCTGTCTGTCCTGTAAGCATATATCTTTTTTTTTTTTTAAGTTTCAACAATTTATCAAGATAAAATTACAATCTGCCTTATTAGGCAATAAGTAATTGAGATAAATGTTATCATTCATACCATATTTACAATTCATCATTCACTCGCTCATTCATACAATATTTACAAACAGCCCAGAGGCCCCCAAGTCCACATGGTTGTCACCTCCCTCGCGTGCGAAGGAGGAAGCGGAGTCTTGGGAAGACCCCCACGCTCCTACGTCACTGGATAATAAGAGCCAGCGGAGGCTGACCAAGAGCACGAGAGCCACAGACGCTCAAGACATGATTAGAGAAACTAGCCATTGCCAGGACTCCCACTAACACTTAATTATAGCAGGTCACGAGGCCACTGCCGTTTTAATCTCCTAGGAGGATTATAGGGATAGTGGTGCAGTGCAATGACTGTGCTAGGGAATTAGGGTGGTTGGATAGGTTACTATGGAATTTTATGAACTTGCAAGGGATGAGTTCAAGAATATAGGGTATATTCAGATCATTGTGAAGGGTTTTGTTGCTGACGTAATAAGGGAAATTACTATTGTTCTCAGGACTTTTGATTGAAAGAATTGGATGCGCTTGATGTTCGACTTTTTTACTGTCCCCCATAGCTCTATTCCGTATATCCAGATTGGCTTAAGTATAACTTTGTAGATTAGTAATTTGTTTTCTATCGAGAGATGGGATGTCCTTCGGAGTAGTCTGTACAGTTGTCCAAAGCGTCTGTTCAGTTCTTGTCTTTTTAGCCTAAGCATATATCTAACTATGTGTATATATATACTTTTATCCTGCTAGTTCTTAAGCTGTTTTTATAAAGGAAGGTTCCTGCCAATGCTGAATGTTCTTGCTGAAATCATCATAACAAATATTACATCGGTCGGGATAGGCGATTGATTGTTTGTGGTGCCGCCTGGGTTGATCTATATTGCCATATTTAATTCCGACCCTAACCTAGGTGATGAGCAATTCTTTACTTAATTAATTAACCCTAAATACTGCTCAATAAAAAATTAATCTTATTATCAAAGATCATCATCTTGCCTTAGTGTCATAGGAATTATATTGCTGGATAATTATCGCTTCACTTGAAGAATTAGCTGATAAGTTCTTAAGGAACAAGAATTATACTTGAAAAAAAAGAAGCCACCTCATGCTATTACCATTGAACTGACCATGTGATCATTTTAATATATATCATTCATCCTAACTTTATAAAATGTTAATTGTATTGGAATTTAATTGACACTTGTTTGCATTTTACCATTATTATACCCTTCATTAAAAGTCAGATCCAAATGTAATTGAGATATCTACTATGCATTAATATTATCTTTTCGTATATGAGGACATAGGTATGATAGGAAGTAAATTCCTTAACACTTCTATGAGACATACCCTCATAGAAATTGTCCCTGATCTATAAGTCAGTTTAGGTTGTCTCCTTACTACAAATGTAATTTTTATATCATGTACCTTTAGGGTATCCTGGCTAAATAATATAAACTAAGCCATACATCAGTGAATAGTGCAATGATTTATTAATAGATAAAATAATGTAAATACATACAATTGTTTCACTGCAATGTACATGAATATATGAATCTTAAATTACCCCAACATTGCATAAATATTCGACGTGGAATCTTGACTGAATCGACTCTGTATATAGACCTCTTAGCCTGTTGATAGATGCCAGCGAAAAGGAATTCTCAGCTCAGGCACCAGAGAGTTAGACCCTTTGGGAAGCTGTAGTGTGTCCTGGATCACTGGGGAGAGAACTGTCAGAGACTCCCAAATAACTTCTGTGTCGAAGGATCTCCCTTCTAATAGTTTTGTGGTGGTCCCTTTAGTAAAATGTGCTGCCCCTTGGTCTACTGGTAGCAACAGCTACACATTTGTAATAGTCAGGTAGCCTCTACGAGACCCCGCTGGAGGATAGGAGGACCCGACCACTACCCTGATGAGCGTTAAGAAAGAGATAAACCTGCGCCCTAGTTGGCGGGCAGCTTCGATTTTGATAATTGATCTGACTCCATAAGATCATAGAAGGTGTACCCTGACAGTGCACTATGTCCAGAAGAAGAGGTACAGGTAGTTTACGTGGGGCTTGGAATGGTGACGGGTTCATTCTCGGTATCTAAGGGTGGCGAAAACTGTCTGGATCCAAAGGCGAGTGTGAACCGGAAAGAGGCAGACTGGACCCTGGGTGAGACGCTACTTGGTAAGTTCGTAGGGCCCCAGAGACTGTTGCCTGCACGGAAGGAATCCCTTCCAAGGATGTGCTAGTTTTAGTGAGACGAAGGCAGAGAATACCATGAAGAAGGTGTGGGTTCTGACAAGGCTGGACTAAATAAAACATAGCAAGGTTAAGGCTATAAAGTGTAGAGCGTAGAGGTAATTAAATAAGAAAGCCATGGTTCGAGTAGAGCAACAAGCGCCAGTGCAGTACCTGTCTGAAAAAGCTCAGAATTTGTTACTACTTTTTTTAGCATTATTGAATTCAAAATATCAGTTTTCAATGGAACAGTGGATATGTGGAAAGGCACGGATTCTATTCCAATAGAATTAAAAAAAACAAATAGGGAAAAAATCGATATTGCAGTCTGAAACAAATATTGCTAGGGGAACAAACATAAATGAGGCAGCAATTCACCAGACTTAAATGCTTTTACTTTTGGTAATCGATGTCATTGCAAGACTGTCCACTTTAGTACACTCATTTAGTGTATAAATGAAGGTCATGTAGGATTATTGATTGTAGCGATATGTAGCGAAGCGCTAACTATATATGTAAATTACCCTACACTCTGGTTCATAATGTATTATAATAGAAATGCAAATCTGTGTAAACTTCTGTTAATAAATCATAGAGGGATCGGCAGATGTAAACAAGTAACAGAGGATCAAGGGTACGGCAATAAAACCTAGGGTAGGCCACACCGCCCCTTAAAATAGACCTTCAGTCACGTTCCAGCGGTCATAAAATCATGCCAGAAACAGTTTAAGTCACGTAGCTCGGGAGGTGGGACGCCATAAAGCACACCCTTTTGGACCAACGGGCATAATAAAACAGACCACCTGCAGACAGACTCCGCCTTCCACGAGGGAGGGGGGTACAATATTTATATCGGTAAGTTTCGCCCTGAAAACACACTCTGTTTCTTAGTATCCACAGCCACACTACTTGGTCACTTTACACCAGGGCCACCTGGCCCTGGTAGGCTCACTCTTCACTCTTTTCTAGCCTCTACATCCAGATAGCCGCTATCACTCGTCGCGATACCCCGGGGCCCTGGGAGTAAGCCCACTCAGCCTTCCGCTAGTCTACTCTCTCTCTGCCACACCTATGAGTCGTCATCCTGTCTCACAGTCTTGAGACCCCCTGACGCCTCGCGCCTACCACATTGCCGTGCTCCGCTCAAACTCTGAAAACATGCCTTATTCTTTATGAAGCCTCTGTACCCCTTTTCTTTTGAACATAGTGTATTGTCGGGACACATACCTATCATAAAATGGAGTCAGATATTAAAGGCCGACATGTAACAATGGTCCATGTTGTAAACTATAACAATCCGCACTTGTCACCAGGGCTAGAGTGATCAGGCACTCCCCTAGTGACGCCCCCCGACAATTGTTGACCTTTTTCCGACAATGATGATTAAAATAGCATGACAGTTTTTTTTTTTCAGAATAGACTATATGACCCGCAATAAACTACCATTTATAAATTTTGTTGACGCAATACTAGCGGAATCAAGTTTACTTTTGGGGATGCCTGCGTTGAAATATCTAATGATATGATGCTGGCAACAATACTTTCAGTAGGAAGGGTTTTTTTTTATTCTCCTATGATTTCATCCCAGAACTAAAATAAGCCTTGGAGTGTTCCTTTTATATTTTTTCTCAACCCCTGTGAGTGATTATTTTTACCAAATGAACATTATAAACTATAATTTTGTATGATTAGATTTTTTATGTACAGGATCAAGTATTATCAATTGAATTATGGAGTTTTGTAATAAACACCATATTACTTGGTTAAGTTGATCTCACATGTGATTATTATAAAAATAAGGATTAAATAATGTTGTTTATGATTTAATTAACTTACTCTACATATTTTAAGTCATGGCTAGTTTGCCTGAGTTTGAAACTTGTAACAGTTAGCTATTTTAATTAGAAATGTTAATAGTTTTTCCTACTTAAAATGAGACTAAATGTATGTAACTCCAATTAATACTTTTCAATCCAGTTACCTTCTTTATTAAATGTCAGAAGTATAGAATATTTTCAAAACATAGTTTAACTATTTATGATAATTAGTAACTAAACTTAGAATAGTGTAGCGATGATCTATTGCATTGTCTATAAAATGGTTACTATTTATTCAACAGTTTTATTAATAAGAATAAGTTACTTTCATTTAAATCTTTAAAGTGCCTATATTATGTCAATAAATAAAGATTGATTTAGTTTTTCATTGTTTAACTATGTTTTTACTTACTATCCTATTTATCCAAGCAATGCATTTTTTATTTTTATGATGCTTATTTGTTAGCTTCCATATTTAATGTTCTTGCTATTAAAATATGATCGTAACTCCTTGAAATTGCTTATATAACCTTGAAGTAAACAAGTTTTACCTATATTTAATTACAGACCCTCACATGTCCATCATTTATTCTAAAATATTTCTGATTTGCAAGCTTTTCAAAAAGTTGAGAGGTGGTCCAGAGTTGCTATTCATTGTTGAAAACCTTAGTTTTACTGCACTCTGGTATAATAAATGCAAATTTATTTCAACGTGATGTGAGAATTGTATTTTACAATATGATTAAGGTAGCTAGGAACTTAACGCCCAGCGTTGCATGGGATGAAATCTTGTGTAATGTATGTAAGGTTTGAAACATTCTATTTCTTGCCAATTTGTTCAAGTCTGTAGATTTCCCTGTAGAAAGTTATACACTAACACCTACATTATTGGCAATGTGATAATTTTTAAGTAAGTTTCCTGTGGATCTTTAAATAAACATTCAAAAAAGTATTTTTAAATAGCAATGAAATATACATGCCAGTTTTCAATATATTAACAAAATTGTATTGCTTTTTAGAAAAAATAAGAGAAATTTATTTTTTCTCAATATTGCTAAGTGCTTGGAAAGTAACTAATTATATTTGATATACAACCAGTGGTCAAAAATTTAAGAAAGATTATATATCCTTGATATAAATCTGGCCTTTGTCTCCGACGACTCTTTGCATCTAACTGTTTCAAATAACAGTTGATAGTTATTAGTGATTATAAGAAGAAGGGAAAAAATATATATATGCGTGGTTTTTCCTTTATTGTTATTTAATTTACAGTGGACAAAAATTGTTAATATACTCTTAGTGAAGTACTTAATGCTGGTACATTTATTTAAAGCGTGCAATTTATCTACAATATTTTTCTGCAACATACAACTTGCCATACATGTGGAGGTTTTTCACGAGGGATTAACAAACCGCTAAAATTTTTTTTGAGTTTCTCCCTTGTGTTGACAGAGCAGATATAAATCTACTGGGGAAAGCTGGCGAAAACCTCAGTGTATGGCTGAGAAATTAAAATAATGGAAAATGTTACTTACAATATAAAAAATTATGTAAACAACAATATATTTCTAAGGGTAAAAAATTCTATAAATAATAAACAAAACAAACATTTATGTACACTATTCTATACAAATTCAATTAAATATATTCAAATAGAGACTTACAATATAATATGTTTCATAAAATTTATTTTAAACATGAAATATATTTTAAATAGTCTAATTTTATAATTTTTTTTATTCAATCTAAATATGTATACTAAATATATTAATTTATTTTACCTTCTCTAACTCGAAAACCAACATTTTAAGTTTGCTGATAATGGTACTTTTTTCTAGATAAATAATTTATATTTATAAACTTGAACAAATTAAATTCTAAATTAACTAAAAACTAAACAGAATTTTATTTTTGCTCAGCTAGCTCGCCTTTAAGAGGTAACTATCAAGGATTCAGACCAAGTGAATTCTATAATGCCATGTGTGAGTTTATACTGTCAACGGTAAGGTAAAAAGACATAGTGTCGTTCTCTTCAACGGCAGGTCACAACTTTCCAATCCATTTTTCTTTACATGAAGTCAAACGTGTCCAATTATTACACTACAATAAAGCAGACTTTCTGTTCATTTTTAATACTTTTGCATAAAATATATTTCATTTCCAAATTACAAAGATCTTACATAAATATAATCTTTGAATAATTTACCATATTATAAATGGTTTTTGAGCTGACCCAAATAGCCAACGAATTACCCGACTGTATGGAGTGTAGAACTCACTAGCAGCAACGATTTTTATTCTATTCCAAGTTATATTCGTTCGGAATATCAACATCATGATGTCCGTGTTATGTTAGAATATATATCTGCAATGGATTATTATAGTGGACGATACAATTTTATTTTGTTTTGTTTTGGAGTTAGAGATTGTTGACAAAATTGCAATCATTAAAGGAGTTTACATTGCATTAACTAAGATTGGGGTGATTTTATTATTTTGACCGTCGAACATGTTTTCTACAAAGCATTAGTTTATAAAAGACTTTTCAAAAATATTAAAGTTAGCCCACTTGTGTTCTGAGTGCCTTATAAAATAAATGTAGGAAGACTTATTTTATGTTTTACTCATAAGAGAGAAAAAAAAGAAAAAAAATGCATAATTTGCATGAAATACTTGTGTATATTTAAAAGGTGACAAATATCTACAATATAAGTATAAATAAAAGACATTATGGCACATTCAAGTCTTTTCTTTGATTAATTAATAAATTGTTAGTTAAGTGATTATAAAGACAGGTAATATACGTACTCTATAGTCTAGCTATTATTTATAAGCTTTTAAAACATACTCCTCACGATTTTTTATTTGCTTGCTCGATAGTGTCGCTAATTTTGAATATCGTTAGGTGCGAAATGTGACAGTTATTTATGTCATATTCAGACAGAAATAAATATTAAATATTTCTTTTTAATTCGTCATTAAAAGATGTATTATGCAGGAATCATATGTTTAGAAAAAGTGATGTTTTGGTTCAACCATTGTCTATAACAATGTACCTTGAAAGAAATCTTCGATGAGAGAGAGGATTTGAAAAGAGTATTTATGTACATGGGTACCTGGAAATAAGAAAGCTATCAATAGTTATCGACTTCTAATAGTGAATTTGTCATAACTTAAGACTAAATAAAGAATTGAATTTCTCTTAGTTCTTTGTCTTTGCCTAATTAAAGTATCAAAGACAATATTAAACATTTAATGTTTTCCATCATATAACTGAAACTCTAATAAAAATGGAATGTAAAAAACTGGTAAGCAGTTTTTTTTTAAATAAAAAAGTTATTTTCTAAGTATCACACAAGAATTTCTCCTGTAGATAAATTTCATTTTTCAAAGTTCATATAATTTAAGATCTAATCAATGACAGTTTTGTCAAAACATGAACTTTTTTTTTTCAGATTGCAGTTGAATTTCATAGTTATTTTTAAAAATTTATTTGGAGAACTTTTAAAAAAAAATATACTAACTATTTTAAACATATAAAGTGCTTAAATCACTACTTTACAATTTGAAAACACGATACACATACATACATCACTCGCTAAAGTCTACGATTTACTAATCACTAAATACAATCTACTTTCAATTCTATCGTACTAGAATATTTACGGTAAAGTATAAGATTTCCTGTAAGTACTTAAATGCAAAAAAAATTTTGATATACATATATTTTCTTTTTTTTGAAGAGTTAGATATCATGAAACCTTATGGGATCTATTATATTTTATTTTGACAACTATATATTTATAAAGAGTATTATCATTTCTGAATTGAACTAATGAAAAAATGTATTAAAATTATTTACAAAAATTGTATTGTAAAATAATAGTTGGTTAAACAATGTGCAAATCCCCCCATTCTTATTGATAACTCGTAGCTTATCATACCTTATACTAAATGGGTAAAAATTATTTTTAAAAAAAATAAAAAAAATACACATATCACACAGAGTTCATTTGTTTTCCCTGAAACACTTTTTTTTTGTTTTTCTTTCGTAAAGAAAATAATGCTTACTTTTGTAATATCCCGACACAAAGTGACCTAGAACTGTCGGCTGTAAAACATGGTTAAACTTGTCTTATACTAATTTTAAAATCGGTCAAATAAAAAGTACATTAGTTCATATACGCACTCAAAAATATCTTACAGGACACCTCACAATAAAATTAACTTACCAGTCCGCCTAAATTATAAATGTTTTGTAGGTAGAATGTAGATAATGACCAAACATTTTCTGTATTATATGCATAATTGTTACAAATTGAAAGGGTGGACAAATAAATTCATTTTTCGAAACTAATTCAAGAAGGCAGTCAAAACCACCAAAAAAAAAATAATAAAAAAAAAAAAAATAAGGCTTTGGATAAATATTATTAGGTGATTTTGTTTGATAAATAAGATATTGAGTTTTCATTATAAAATACAAGTGATATGATCATATCTCTGAAATTAATAAACTAAAAAGTTAAAAGACTGAAATGGATTGACCACCGTTTGATGACATTTAAAGGTGGCATTAGTTTTTCCTCTTCTAAATATTTATAAATAAAGTTTGTAAATATAAAAAAAATATATACAAAACGATATTTTAATAATCAAAAACATTTTTGTGAGGTGTCATGTTTACATAGACTTAGTATAATGATTAATATTTAAACCATCTGTTATTTTAAGCCTTGTACCTAGACCAGCTTCGGAATTTCTCATGTTTTCTTGGGCACCTTCCGAGGCGCCTGTTGAATACTCCAAAATCGCAAGAAGGCACTGTGCACTTTCCGCTCTCGATGCATCTATAACATAAATTATTTGGTCAAACACAATGAATTGTATGAACTATTAGGAAATTATGGTAACAATTACTTTTTTTTTTGTTCATTTTAAATTGGCTTTTAATAAAAAAAAAATTATCTTACTAGTAGAGGTAATTAATATTTAATTATAACAAAAACTAAAATAATTGATAAAAAAATTAGATAAATCAAAATGAGTATGTTGCATATCTTATTTATTTACAAACATATATAATTTAAATAACTGTAATAAATGAGTCAATTCAAGCAATTGATTTTACTGATCAAATCGGTTAATAATTTTACTATAATAATAATATATAATTTTACTGTGGTTGTTAAGTCTTACAGAGAATAGTGCATTCAGGAAAAAGAGAAGAAAAAAATCCATTCTGAGGAGAATTATAAATAGAACAAAATTATGAAAGTTAAAATATTAAATGCTTCAGTCTTTTATGTTTGTACATACTATAACACAAACTATTTCGGGGGTAATTTACAATTGTATTTTAGTGTTCATAAGGAATTTCATGACAGCATCTAAATAAATATATTGTAATACGTCACTATTATCATATAATATAAATTATTATTATTATATAAACCAATGTATAAACGCTTCAAAGCTACTATTATTTCTTCAAATGAAATTGAGTTAATGTTAATCACAGAAATATTTTTATTTGTTCATAATGAAACATTGCCATTGAGGAATACAAGCTTATAATAACATGATATTATTATTTAAATTAGGAAAAATCATTATATTATGAATTTCTGTTTAAGCAGAATTTTTTACTTGGATCTGTTATACTAAAATCATTTTAAAAACTAAATTAATCATTTCCTGTATTATCTGTAACTCACATCCTGTCATGGAGGTTGAAATTTTCTTTTCCTTTCTTGTACTTTGTACAGTCCCTCTGTTTGTCGAAGCAATCACACGAACAAGAGCCATTGGCAAGATTCCTCACTGTGTATTCTGACGGGCATTTACATCTGGTTTAAAAAATAAAAGAGGGAATATTTTAGGTTAGTATTCAATTTGTACCGGCTAAATCAAAACATACAAATTCCATAAAGTATATCTTACATTTTTAAGCTGAGCATGTAATTGTACACTATAAGAAAACCATAAAATTTATCAAATGATGAGCAGTTTATGTAGGCTTTATGGCGTGGAGTGTTTAATGGATGACTACAAAAAGAAATGTAACATATGCCTCAGGAAAGAATGGGCAAAGCTTTTGGGGTTGATTTATCGCTTATATATTGACAAACAATATATCCATGGTGATAAATACACTGAGTCTATTCACTATATAGAGTATGGATTAATAGGTACTAAAAGAATTTTTAGGTTTATACACCTCGGTAGCTATACGATAGGGATACCATGAAAACTAAATAAACTGGAAAAGTTAACAAAAAACAACTGCAATAAAGAAATTGGGTTCTCTAGCACAGGTAGTTTAAAGACTAAGAAATGACAAGCCTTTCTCCTACCGTCTGGTATCTACGGGAACTGTGGGATTATTTGACAGGAAGCTTCTTTCTTTGCATAAACATATTTATAAAGATAAAGCATTTCAATACATTACGACAAGAAACAAATGCAATGAAGAAACTGGGTTCTCTAGCACAGGTAGTTTAAAGACTAAGAAATGACAAGCCTTTCTCCTACCGTCTGGTATCTACGGGAACTGTGGGATTATTTGACAGGAAGCTTCTTTCTTTGCATAAACATATTTATAAAGATAAAGCATTTCAATACATTACGACAAGAAACAAAATAGGCTTGCAAGTGGGTTTTCTGAGATGGAATGGCCAAACATAATTCATAACAGAAAGGTAGAAAAGGAAAATAAATCAATGGACACGCATCTACGGTTACATATTAACAAAATGACAAGATAAAATATAAGTGACATAACAAACATACCATACAGCAAATATGACTATAATTAGTACTCAACATCTTGGTTCCTTTATTACAACTGCAAATTTACAGATAGCCTCATTGTATAGAATTTATAAAACAAAAAGCGGATAGTGCTTTTAAGTCTAGGCCCTTACAAAAGTGTTTATGAAATTAAACATCTATGCTTGGGTAGTAATACTTAATAATAAACAATAAAACGTATTTAATGCCAAAATAAACAAAATATATTTTCTTAAAGAGTTCAGAGGGATACTGCTGTAAAAAAGAAAACAAATGATTAGTTAACTTATTTATAAATGCTCTAATACTTTATTATAAATTTTATTTTATTGTTTCATAAACTTTTTGTTTTATAGGCATTTCAAAAGGCTTGAGTTTTATGTGGACATCACACAAGAGTACAACATTACCAGGGGTTGCGACAGTTTTCTAAGATCCACATTACTGGAAATAAAATCATCTTCCGGAGTGTAAATCGCAATCGTGCACACAAACCACACCACAGCAATATTTTTAACCTACAACCGTCTAATTCCAACTAGTCGACTAAGCTTTTCCATACCTATAAGGAGCGGGGTGGTTTGTGATTTTGTTGGTGTCGAGTCCAGTTTTGAAAAAGGTGTCCCTCGGCATCTCGTCCGTTCTGTCCTGGCAAGCGCAATCGGTGTGGTTGTGGAAGGCCAACTTCTGGATCTTGGAAGTCTTGACAGGATGGTGCCCACCTAGGGCAGACATCTCCATCGAAGTCACCTGAAATTTAGATTTTAATTAGAAAAGAAGAATTGAAAAATTATAGGCTGAATTTGGTAGATACTAGATTTTCATTCAGGTATATAGCGGTAAATAATTCAGCACAATTGAAATTTTAAAAGTATTATCCCATAACACCTCAAAATATGCTGGTTAGTTAAAAAATAATTGGACGGTAGAATATTAAGTTTTACAAAGTTTTCTAAAATCATGGCAAGAAGCGATTTAAGATTTAATTTTTGCCAATAAATGAGTACATATCATGGCAACGCATTATTTTAAAGATATTCTCTTGTAAATAAAGTTTTGAGAACCAATGATAGAAATCCTTTCCAAGTTGGTTTTTATTGTGTGTGTATTTTTTTTAATGTGAATATGTTATTTATTATTTGTTGATATGGTGGTTTTCAGTGTCCTTGGTGATTTACGAAGCATTTGTTTTTTTAATCATTAAATAAGTATTTATGAAACACAAGTACTAAAATAGGAAATCTCCTTATATTTCTTTTCAATTTTAATTTAAAGATTTCTTCTTACTGACTATAATGAATGGAAGTAGGCCGGGCAATACAAGAACATACGAAAGTTACTAAAGAGAACAGTGAAATAATAATTGCAAAGGAATTTGCTGAACTCCAGCAAAGTTTACTCTCAACTTGTGGGAATCTAGAGGCTTGCGAGGGAATATTAAAATTTCAGCCCCCCCCCCTGAATGATGACTGGAATGAAAGGTCTGTGATTAGCCCCCTCTTCCTCTAGATTGAATTAATGACGTTTACAAACACCTAAGACGGCTTACGTTCTAATTTACTTAAAATGTAAGTTTTCGTCTCTACCAGCTCTGCATAAGAATCAGGTTTTGATTGCAAAATAATGGGGCATTATTATGCAAAATAACATCCGTCAAGATCTTTTTAACAAATTAGATTTATTAGTCCATGAAATTTAGTATTTAATCAACTACTAAAACGGATCGAAATACAAGCAATATATTATTTTTATACAAGAGAGGAAACTTGGGCCTCGAAAGAGTACTATGCACTCAAGATATCCAATTCGCTAATATTTAAAAAACTTCACAAGATAGTTTGCCAATTTAGCCAGGAATTATAAGTCATTTTTTTTTTTTTCGTACTTAATATTTATCTTTAATTTTAGGGTAATCTACCCTCCTACATAACACTTATCACAGAAGCTAAAGTGAAGGACTTAAATCGAAAAAAAGTTAGATCAAATATTTATTTATAATTTCCTATAGTATCATTTTGTCAAAACTTCAGCATTGTAATAAGTTACTTGAGCTACAAACACAAGGTAGAAAGTGAATTTATTTTCAATTTCAGCTCAGTTAATTTCAAGTGGGTAATTAGAGCTTTTGAAAGTATATTACTACAAACTCGTGCATATTTATATTATGATATATTTTGTAAGAGCAATACAATTTAACCGTTTTGTTTATTTGGCTTTTACTCGCTTATGCTACTATACTTTGCCCCAAATCAACAATTGTAATCAGTGCGTGGTAGTTTGCCAAGAAAATGAAAACCATAATACAACCAAGAGAGAAGAAATTTAAGAAATACATAAAATAAAATATTTATATATCTGTACCTCGGAGGTATACAACACTATGTCCATTTTTTTCCATATTGACTTTATTACAGAGTTAAAGGTTTTTTTTCATTTTATAACAACTGCATGATGTAAATAACAATAAATAGAATGTTCTGGTTCTCAAATCTCTCCGAGGTACAGATATATACTAGTTGGTTTGGCGGAGGTTGCGAGGACAACTCCTCTCCTCTGGGTCGCTCTGAGTTGCCTAGGATGAAATGAAAGTTCTGATAGCGGGAAGTTGCTAGTGTCGAATGAATGGGTTGTTGAGATAAGCATAAAGGGTACATTTGTTGACATAGAAGAGAGGCATTGGTTATCTTGCGGAGGATTCTGGATCGTAGAGACTTGATACGAAGAACATTTGAGGTCTTGGCACCCCCTCACAATTTTATTCTGTAACACCAGGTATGTTGGAGTACTGTTGTGCAGATCAGTCTCTTGTTTTCTATTGTTATTTTAGAAGGATTGTCCATGAGGCGAAGAGATAATTTGAATCGTTGTCGATTGGAGGTTTTATGAAGGCTCCAAGTGTGTCACTTGTCTAGTAAAAGTCCTCGATAGGTGGTATGGGATTTAAGACAGGTTTGGTTGAGCAGCAATACTGGACGACAGAATGAGCGATGGAGGGTAAAGGTGAATTATTTAGGTCGAGTCATAAGTAACCTCCGTTTTTTTTTTATCAGACATTTGTTTTGCTCTCATTAAATAACAAAATTATATTAATTTTGACGAGTGCAGGACGTTTTTCATGGAGTTTCTCTTGCACTCTTTGCAACTGCTGAACAGATCTGCAGTAATCGTTAAATTTGACTTCAACAACTCGTGGTGAATTATTCCTTGACAATCCCACCATTCACACAATAAAATCTTTTTGCCATGGATGTTTGCTTTCGGATCTGGTTGATCCTTATCAAGTCACTGTCTTTTGCGGACTATATTGTCATAGGTAACCCATTTTTCATCGCCTGTTACAATCCTGTTTAAAAAAGGCTCAATTTGTACCTATCAGAGCAGACTTGTGGTGATTGACATGCGATCTTCTTTATTCCGTTCACTGAGATTGTGAGGTACCCACACTCCTAACTTGCTGACTTTTCCTAATTTCTCCAGGTGGCGGGTAACAGTTGATTGTGATGTATTCAACCTTTCTGCTATACCTCTTGTTGATTAACGTGGATTTTTCTTCAATATTGCCTTTAAAAGGTTGCCATCAAAGTCGGGAGGACGTCCCGCCCTCGGTTCGTCTTTTAAGGTCGTATCTCCGGAATTATCATTTAAGAACGGAATTTTACAAACCAATTTCGAACTTCCCGATCAGTTATTAGTCCTTCACCATATACACTGCATATTTTTTCAGCTGTCACTATTGCCTTGTTTAAATTCCCAAATGACGAATATGTACTTTTTGACTCTCCATTTCAGAGGTTAAATAAGCAGTTTAACGTAACGTGTATCACACAAAACAGTTGACAAAAGACTAACTGAAGCCTTGTCTATATAGTGAAAACAAAAAATGGCAACTCATAGCGGGTAGATACGAACAATAGATTCTACTTAGCTGAAGTTACTTGTGACGACCTGATAAAACGACTTGTCAGCGTTCATTTTGAATCTACCTTTTGGTGTCTTTAAATGTTGAATCTCACAGGTGACTGGAGGATTGTTAAAAGTTAGCCAAGCAAAAACGAAGTTTTTCATTTACATTTGTCAAGATGTGGAAAATTCATTTAAAATTTTGAGAATGAGTTTATTAATTAATACTTTTATTGCTAAGGTTGAACAGACAGAGAGACGAAAGGCGATCAATGTTTACCTGTTTGAAAGTAAATTATTTTCCACTGACCTTCGTTGTTCACAAATAAGTTTTACGAAGGCGCCAGGAGCCCGATTATAATCTATTAAGGAAAAGTCCACACGACGAACTAAAGAAGAAGCAGACACCTTGCATGATAAATGTGAATCAAGTTAACGATATAATTACCCTTCTCGGCCATCATGATATACTTCTTGTATGGAAAAGTGTGTTTTGAGTTATAATAATTTGCATTGAAAGGATCACCTTGCACTTCTGTACTTCTGGAAGCGAAATAACAAGAAATACCTCGGAGGGCTAATTTGCATAATTGGACCTAGTGGTGACGCTTTGCCGGCGACGATAAAACAACATTAATTTATATTGTACAACAACATCAACAATATTGAAGAAGGTCACCCTTGAATAGTACAAAGCACATACTCCCGCAGCCACTGAGCTTATTAAATGTAATTGGCTCGTAAATCCAAAGATGCTTTACAACCTAGTACGGAATCGGCACTTCCGAGTGGGGCTACCGTGACAAGAATCGTGCCTCTGTTAATAATTATTAACAGCAAGAGAAGAAATAGGGACTCTGTTAATAATTAACAGCAAGAGAAGAAATCGTGTCTCTGTTAATAATTAACAGTAAGGGAAGAGATCGCGCCTCTGTTAATAATTAACAGCAAGAGAAGAAATCGTGTCTCTGTTAATAATTAACAGCAAGAGAAGAAATAGGGACTCTGTTAATAATTAACAGCAAGAGAAGAAATAGAGACTGTGTTAATAATTAACAGCAAGAGAAGAAATAGGGACTCTGTTAATAATTAACAGCAAGAAAAGAAATCGTGCCTCTGTTAATAATAATTAACAGCAAGAGAAGAAATAGAGACTCTGGTAATAATTAACAGCAAGAGAAGAAATCGTGTCTCTGTTAATAATTAACAGAAAGAGAAGAAATCGCGTCTCTGTTAATAATAATTATTAGCAAGAGAAGAAATCGTGTTCTCGGTTAATAATTAACAGCAAGAGAAGAAATCGTGTCTCTGTTAATAATTAACAGAAAGAGAAGAAATCGCGTCTCTGTTAATAATAATTATCAGCAAGAGAAGAAATAGTGTTCTCGGTTAATAATTAACAGCAAGAGAAGAAATCGCGTCTCTGTTAATAATAATTATCAGCAAGAGAAGAAATCGTGCCTCTGTTAATAATAATTATCAGCAAGAGAAGAAATCGTGCCTCTGTTAATAATAATTAACAGCAAGAGAAGAAATCGCGTCTCGGTTAATAATAATTAACAGCAAGAGAAGAAATCGTGCCTCTGTTAATAATAATTAACAGCAAGAGAAGAAATCGTGCCTCTGTTAATAATTAACAGCAAGAGAAGAAATCTTGTCTCTGTTAATAATTAACAGCAAGAGAAGAAATAGGGACTCTGTTAATAATTAACAGCAAGAGAAGAAATCGTGCCTCTGTTAATAATAATTAACAGCAAGAGAAGAAATAGATAGATTCCTGGAACCCAGGAACTTTCCAACATCCAACCGGGAGTTCTGCCGACTGAGCCTAGTAATTTACAATGGTTGGTAGGGAACCTGTGAATTGAACCTGTGCGTGCATGGAGTTGCTAAGATTCAACATTATAATTTGAGGCGTATGCTACACCCTACTACCTTGCAGATTTCATTGCTTACAACTTATATGCTGGACATGCCAGAAGACCTGTATACAATAATGATGGGACAAAAAGTAATACAAAAACAAACAATTGGGAGGTTATGTACTTAGATAATAAACGTTAATAATGTCATGATAACCGTAGTAATAAAAGTCAGATGCAGTAAAGTGACTAATCTATTTCGTATAGTACAATAACTTCTGATACAATTACACAAATATAAATGCTATGCAGATAACCTCCTGGACAAACTTAGTGTACCTCTTTGTATTTTATATTTGCTTGGTCGCATCTTCCTTACAAATCAATGTGACTGCTCTATCCAGCTCTGGTATTAGTAACGGAGTCGGGATTACAGATAACCATCGAATGTATCTCCGTTGAGAGAATTGCGTCCCTTCCTGTGATTGAGTTATTAAGTGATCTTTTTTCATTTTCCTATTGTATTTATTGAGTTAGTACTTTTTGAGTGAGAGTTTTCTGCAGCTCTAATATGGACAGGCCTGAATAAATCGAAGTTAGAGCACTAACACTGTTGGTTGAATGCTTGTCTCAAATGGAAGTGCTCATTCCCTCGAGAATAAACAGATCGTCGGTTAGCCGGGTATTCTGTCGATTCATGGAGACGGGCAGCAGCAGTAAGAGACCCAAGGGCTACTTCGGCCAGATATGACAATTGAGAAGGCAGAGGTTAGAAACAAGTCTTCAACTTCGAAAGGAACTTCCTTCCGCCAGAAACGTGTTGTTTTCAGACCGAACAATAAGACGACGCTACCGGGAAGTGAATCTGACTTCCAGGCGCTCTCCCACAGGCCAACTTCTCACCAGACAAGCTCGAGTAGACTTGACTTTTCACGGCAGAATGCAAATTGGACGATCATTGTTTGGAGTTCATTCTTCAGATGGTCCAACAGGAGTGTTAAGACGCCCTGAAGAGCGGTTTTGTACAGTAACAAGTGAAGGTTTGCCCTTCATACTTCAGATGGTCCAACAGGAGTGTTAAGACGCCCTTAAGAGCGGTTTTGTACAGTAACAAGTGAAGGTTTGCCCTTCATTCTTCAGATGGTCCAACAGGAGTGTTAAGACGCCCTTAAGAGCGGTTTTGTACAGTAACAAGTGAAGGTTTGCCCTTCATTCTTCAGATGGTCCTACAGGAGTGTTAAGACGCCCTGAAGAGCGGTTTTGTACAGTAACAAGGGAAGGTTTGCCCTTCATTCTTCAGTTGGTCCAACAGGAGTGTTAAGACGCCCTGAAGAGCGGTTTTGTACAGTAACAAGTGAAGGTTTGCCCTTCATTCTTCAGATGGTCCAACAGGAGTGTTAAGACGCCCTGAAGAGTGGTTTTGTACAGTAACAAGTGAAGGTTTGCCCTTCATTCTTCAGATGGTCCAACAGGAGTGTTAAGACGCCCTGAAGAGTGGTTTGCTCCCTGCTACATTTCTCCAGGAGTAGCATTTCTCTAATGGCGTGGGCTGGTATAGGTTAGGAACCCTGCACAGAATTACAGATCAGCACCATCTATTGGTAAAATTTCCTTAATATACAACGAACTCATCCTTTTCCAAGTTCATAAATTCCATAGTAACCTATCCAACCTCCCCAATCCCCTAGCACAGTCATTATATCCCTATAATCCTTCTCGGAGTCTAAAGCGGGAGTGAACTCGTCACCTGCTATAAATAAGTGACAGTGGGAGTCCTGGCAATGACCAGTCTCTCTAATCACGTCCTGAGCGTCTGTGGTTCTCGCGCTCTTGGTCAGCCTCCACTGGCTCTTATCCAGTGACGCGGCTGACTTGCCACGACTCCGCTTCCTCTTTCGCATGCGAGAGAGGTTACTACCATGTGGTCTTGGGAGGTCTCTGGGCTGTTTGTAAATACTGTACTAATGAGCGAGTGAATGAAAAATTGTAAATATGGTATGAATGAGAGCATTTATCACAATTACTTGTTGCCCAATAAGGCAGATTGTAATTTTATCACAATAAAGCTATAAATAATAATAACTTAATATACAAGGCAATACGAGACCACATACCGTTGCTATCGTGACTGCCAACTGGCAGGAAGTAGGCATTAATCTTCTGTCCCATCCTGCAAGAAGTACGGACCTTAATCCGATAGAGCACGCGTGGGATATGTATAAGAGCTCGGAATCATGTACTAACGATATTTATTCAACTTCGAAACCCATTAATGGAAGAATGAGGGAACATTCCTCAAGAAGACATTGCCCGTGTAATCTATGCAATGCCGGGACGACTGTAAGCTGTTAAACAAGCAAGAGGAGTGTTGCCAGATACTAATACTGTAAACATTTTTTCTAATTGATTCCGTGTTTGTGATTCATTTTTACTTTAAAACTTTTTAAGACATTTTACTTCTTTTTTTTTCTTACCCTTCTAATCATGATGATCATGTTACTAAAAATAGTCTTTATTATAAAAGTATAAGAGGTTGTTCGCATCCTATGAAAAATTAAGTGATGGGCTAATTTTGTCCAGGAGTTGGATTCGCCATCCCCCCCCATTTTCAACGATTTATAAAATTGATGTATAGCTTTAGAGATATAGAGAGTTCGCTGAAAATAAAGAGAGGCCTTTAGAGACCTAATGGTTTTATATGAATTCTGCTAAATTGTAGTTGTGATATTCTAATAAGGGGCTTTTCAATGTTATGGCTTCATGCATAACGCACCGAAGACTGGTGGTCGGTTAGCCACAAAGCGGCGGAGAATGCTATCTTGTGAGTAATAGCACATCTGAACGAGCCTCACGTTGTCTTAGTTGGAAAAATTCCTCTCCGGACGGGATGTGCCAAGACGTCCGAAGGACTTCCCCCTCGCCGTCAGACCTACCCGAGTCATCCTCTGACCCGAGGGTCTGCAGGATTAACGGGCTTTCTCCACCCACACACGCATGTGGTTATCAACAAGGCGACTGTGCGTTAGTATTCAGAGCGCGCGTCTGTCGCGAGCACCACTTCCACCCAACTCTGTTCTGGTGAATGTCAAACCGGAGGATTTCCATCGCCGACACCACATCATCGCGGCCCAGCGTGCAAGTTAATGCACGTCACTCAGGCTACTGGTCCAAGATCTACAAGAACTATCTGAGTAAATTTATTTCTGCCCTGAAAAGTATTTTGGTTTTCAAATTCCTTCCTCTTCAGCGGCATCATCTGTTCTTCCTAATACATTCGACAATTTATATAGCATACAAATTCTTTGTAAAAACTGTAAACCTGAAAGCACTGAATTGCCCATCGCTTCATAATTAAGAGACTCATATTATATTCCTGCTCGTAAGCAATCATCAAGCTGTGATGACGTCTAACTTTAATCATCTGTACTTTCATTTTATGATGTTCATTGTAAAAAAAAAAAGCCGGTCACGAGGCCACTGCCGGTTTAGTCTCCGAGGAGGATTATAGGGATGAATGGTGCAGTGCAATGACTGTGGTAGGGGATTAAGGTGGGTGGATAGGTTACTATGGAATTTCACGAACTTGGAAGGGAAGAGTTCAAGAATGTAGGGTATATTAAGATCGTTATGAAGGGTATTGTTGCTGACGTAATAAGGGGCATTTACTATTGTTCTCAGGACTTATGATTGAAAGGATTGGATGCGCTTGATGTTCGACTTTTTTGCTGTCCCCCATAGCTCTATTCCGTATGTCCAGATTGGCTTAAGTATAACTTTGTAGATTGGTAATTTATTTACTATTGAGAGATGGGATGTCCTTTGAAGTAGTCTGTACAGTTGTCCAAAGCGTCTGTTTATTTCTTGTCTTTTTAGCCTCGTGTGGAAAGTAAGTTCAATAACCAAATTTGAAAATAAGGAAAATGTTTTTTTGAGTGTTATCCCTATTGTGTGCCTTGTTAGGGTTTCGTTAAATTTTATCTAAAATTAACAAAAAAAAAAAAAATTTCAATACAGAACTGAAAAATGATCTTAAGCCCATTAATAAATTTGACTAAAAGCCTAAGAAATATCTTTGATTAACCTCAGCCGAGTTCCCAAGCTACTCAGCAGCTTCAAACTCACTCAGAATTAACAGCGCGAAATTGGCTCGATGTATGGAATTGCTCACCTTTGAATTGTTGGCCAATTTGAAAATCACATTTTCAACTTGTTAACGGTTAATGTTAAGCTAATATTAATTTTAGGGCAGCAAATAACTTTTATAGTTCTTTCAACTTAACCTGACCTGCACAGCCTATCATTTTAGAAATTGTGGGCCCACAGGCTTTTTAGGTAAAGTAATACTTATCATTGTTAATTGTGAGATATACAAAAAAAAATAAAACAATATTCATAAGTACAGGCTCACAGATGACATGACGCCCTGTTAAAAGTCTTACCGGTCTATGCGACCTTAGGATTTGGTCGAGAAAACGGAAAATACGCTAAATTTATTCGATTTAAATAACTAGATCCCATTTGAACAGCTTGTAAGCTTTATAAATTCAAATCTGAGCAGCTTTTTGAGGTTAACACATGTGATTTTTTCTCATGGTTCAGATATCTGAAGACAAAGGAAATTTCCTAAAAACAAAAGATCAATGCATTCTCAACAAAAATGCAAAACTTTTTTTCTGTCTCTATTAATCGATTGGCACTGCGAAATGAAAAAATGATGACTAGCGAATGTCAATAAGGCTAATGCTAAAAATATTATTATGCTAATATTATATAAAATGCTAAAAGTAGAAGGGGCTTGAGCAGAACTGTATACCTGCCTCGTGACTTCATGGAAGTCACTGATGGTTCCCTGTTATTTTTAAGCAAGCAATCCCATCCATCCAAGACCTCCCTACTTCCCAGAATCTTATCTTTTTCTTATGAATATATGTCTCAGCTTTAGCCCCAGACCACACTCGTCCCTAGACCTTCCACCCAGTATGTAGTAACGTAACTCTTAATATATGTATATACCAGTGTTTTGCTTGTACTTCATAATAAAGCTTTTCTTTATTTTCTTTTAAAAGACTCTCCTCTACATAGATGATTTAACTAATAGATGAAAACACGACTTATATTTTCCATGATGAAGAAATAAACAAAGTCATTTTCGTCCAAGCGTAGATTCAACTTTTATCAATGATTATTGTCAAATGCTTAAGAAAAAATATAGTGGCAGGACTCGAACTTCTCCGATATCACGTCCGGTGGTCAAAGAGTGGACGAACTCTCCAATATGAATAGCAGGAGACTAAGAAGATTCTCACGTTGGTACGAGGGCGGGCATATGCTTTTCTTTGGCCGCTAACTAATTATCAAATTCACGGAGCCGTGTTTAGAAATAATTATCAGCAGAACGTAGAATATACTGGTAGGCGAATTTAAACTATTCCAAGGCACACAGCATTAATATTAGGGCATCGTCAGAACAGAATTACAAGTGGGATCGGAGGATCGACTATAAAGGGGAACTAAAATTAGGCGAATGATGGCACGACGACAAGCAGCTCAAAAGCATTTGTAATCGGGTTTGTTTATTTTTTTTAAGAGGAAAATTTTACTTGGAGATATCGCTGAGCTGAAGAAAATTAACAAGAAAAAATAGCGAAGGATCCCCGGCCTCCTCCTATTGAATACAAAGTGAAGCTAAACAACAGATCCAGTATACTGATGACATTTCTTCGAAACAATTAACTACCAAGCGGAATCTCAGGTTCTAATCCCAAGTTAATTCAGTCATTTTTCATTCCTAAAAACTAAAACGTACTACTACTAACATATACTATTTTTTGAATGGGGGGAGGAAGAAAAAAACCCTGCGGAGTCTCGATTAACTTCAACTTTTATGAATGATTATTAGCTTAAGAAAAAACATACTGGCAGGATTAGGACTAAAACCTGTTAATTCGATCATTTTTCATTCCTAAAAACTAAAACATACTACTACTAACATATACTATTTTTTGAATGGGGGGAGGAAGAAAAATACCCTGCTGAGTCTCGATTAACTTCCACTTTTATGAATGATTATTAGCTTAAGAAAAAACATACTGGCAGGATTAGGACTAAAACCTGTTAATTCGATCATTTTTCATTCCTAAAAACTAAAACATACTACTACTAACATATACTATTTTTTGAATGGGGGGAGGAAGAAAAATACCCTGCTGAGTCTCGATTAACTTCCACTTTTATGAATGATTATTAGCTTAAGAAAAAACATACTGGCAGGATTAGGACTAAAACCTGTTAATTCGATCATTTTTCATTCCTAAAAACTAAAACATACTACTACTAACATATACTATTTTTTGAATGGGGGGAGGAAGAAAAATACCCTGCTGAGTCTCGATTAACTTCCACTTTTATGAATGATTATTAGCTTAAGAAAAAACATACTGGCAGGATTAGGACTAAAACCTGTTAATTCGATCATTTTTCATTCCTAAAAACTAAAACATACTACTACTAACATATACTATTTTTTGAATGGGGGGAGGAAGAAAAATACCCTGCTGAGTCTCGATTAACTTCCACTTTTATGAATGATTATTAGCTTAAGAAAAAACATACTGGCAGGATTAGGACTAAAACCTGTTAATTCGATCATTTTTCATTCCTAAAAACTAAAACATACTACTACTAACATATACTATTTTTTGAATGGGGGGAGGAAGAAAAATACCCTGCTGAGTCTCGATTAACTTCCACTTTTATGAATGATTATTAGCTTAAGAAAAAAACATACTGGCAGGATTAGGACTAAAACCTGTTAATTCGATCATTTTTTATTCCTATAAGCTAAAACATACATAAATGGGAAAAGAAAAAAGAAAAAAATGTGTGGATTAACCGTGATTGGGGTCCGAGTGGCCAAGGTAAATTGTATAATACTTTTTTTTACTTTATTTGTCTCATAGATAGGCTTCCAGATATCTGAAGACCCATGAAATTTCCTAAAAGTAGAGATTAATGTATTCTCAACAAAAATCCAAAATTTTTGCAATATTTTAGCTATTCACTTTTTTTTTCCCTGTCTTTATTAATCGATTGGCACTGCGAAATGACTAGCGAATCTGCATAGATGAAAACAAGCGTAAGTCAAATAATCTTTGTAGAGGAGAGTCTTTTAAAATAAAATAAAGAAAAGCTTTATTATGAGGTACAATCAAAACACTGGTATATACAAATATTAAGAGTTACGTTACTACATACTGGCTGGAGGGTTTAGGAACGAGTGTCAGGGAACAAGTGGGGTCTGGGGCTAAAGCTGAGACATATGTGTATAAGAGAAGGGTAGTTCCGGGAATTGGGATGAAGGCCTTGGAAGGAATGCGGTTGCTTACTTAAAAATATCAGTGACTTCCATGAAGACACGAGGCAGGTATACAGTTCTGCTCAACCCCCTTCTACTTTTAGCATTATAAATAATATTAGCATTACGATTTTCTTAGCATTATATAACTGTAGAGTTCACTTTCATGAATGATTATAATATAATGATTATATGATATTATATAATGATTATATTATAAAAACTAAAACATACTACTACTAAGATACTATTTGTTAAAGGGGGGGGGGAAAGAAAAAAACCCTGTGGTGTTTTGATTAACCGTGATTGGGGTCCGAGTGCCCAAGGTAAATTGTATAGTCTTTTTTTTACTTTAAAATAAATGTTTTCGATTTATTCTTTGTAAGATAAAGTACTTGCCGAGACCCGAGCTCTAGCCATAGTATGAAGTACTTGCTTGGTCGCTTGTGGTTGTAGACATTTTGTAAACCGCAGAGAAGAAGCGGAAAAGAGAATGTTGCCCCAAATCGGTGTATATTTGACGAGGCCAGGACCGCGTGGTCGTGGAGTCGTAACCCTACCTCAGCCTGGGCATCCTCCTTCTGGAATATTTACTTCCTGTCTCTGCCAGTCCGGACGTCAGCTGCCGTTTAGGGCTTGATGGCCCCAGTTTGTGGACGGTTGGGCGAAGGGAAGCCGCGATAAAAAGGCCAATTCTGCCCCCGACCTCACGTAGTTGGCCGGCATGAAACATTCACAAGAATTGTTTGTGCCGATTCGCATTCCCTCGAGTGTACAGTGTGGCGTAACTAACTGACTCCTGGGTATAGCCTGCTGGAATACTCATCACGCAGGATGTAGCAGAGAATCATAGACTTAAAACTAACTTACATCTAACAAACAGAATCTTGACCTAATTTTCCCTGACAGTCTGCTGCCATCGACGCGGGAAGGGTGGTGGGGTCATGGTGTTGAACACTGGGTTGGTTAGGTGTTGCAACGAGTCAAAAAACGTGATGTGTGACATGAGTGACAGAACGTCAATATTTTGTATATTAATTTAAAATAGTACAGTGGCTATAGAAGAGCAGTGGTCCAGACAACAGTGGAAGGATTGACGATTTAGGGGCCTTGACGCTGACATTGAGCCGACTTGAAGAGGGGGCCTGCTTACGAGCCGAATATTTGCAATCAGAGATGGGCAAGTGAAGTTTCAAGGAAGAAATACTTAGTTAGGTCGTGTCCTGTTAACTTGTCACCACTACCCCTGACAATAACGAACTTACTATCGGGCCTACATACTGGTATTTTTTTATTTTTTTAGCATGCACACATCTGAAATTGTTTACAGCAGCAGCATGAGTCCACAAAGAGCTCTTGCAGAAGCCGAGTCAGTTTGTAATCAGTGACAGACTGGGCATGTTAAACATCAGCGTATACGCCGGGAAGACCGACTGCGTAATCTTTTCCCTCCAAAAGGGGAAAAAAGCCTTGCCAAAATCATATAGTATAGGAGGGCAAGAGAATTCACCGGCTTTCTCAATGCACTATTTGGATATAAAAATGGATAGGCATCTCCATTTCTCTACTCATTTTAGTAATAAAATAGAAAAAGTACGACAAAGGTCTTACCGGCTATCGCACTTGCTAACTTCACCTAACCTGTCGCTGCATCTCAAACTGATGATATATAAATGTGTCCTCCGGCCAGCTCTCCTGTACGGTGCCCCGCTATTTACCCACTTGACTGACAATACAGCCAAATGTCTCCAACATTTCCAGAATGGGATTGTGCGAAAAGTGGTCCGACATACCTCTCTCGAGAGGTTAAAGAACGCCGACCTACACCCGTTGCTTGGTGTACCGTCGGTAGGTGAGTTCATACGCCGGAGACATATCAAGTTTTTTGACTCGTTGCAGCATCTAACCAACACAGTGTTTAACATTATGACCCCGGCACCCTTCCCGCGTCGATGGCAGCATACTGTCGGGGAAAATTAGGTTAAGATTCTGTTTGTTAGATGTAAGTTAGTTTTAAGTCTATGATTCATAAGGTGAGCCCCATCACTTTTAAACATGTAGACAACATTGTATAATGTACATTAAGCACTTGTAACAATCACAAAAATTGTATAAAATGTAGCCAAGCTACAGGACATAAAATATTGACCTATTGTAAATAGATTCATTTATGTAGAATCTGCCCAGCCTCATGAATGGATTCATTCACATCTTTTTGAAATATACACGTAAACTATATATAAATATACCCGGGAATCGGACATAGGAGCTAGCATCCCCGGCCTGGTCATTAGTTTTTCCAAGTCGAACCGTTAGCCTAGTAGCTGTAATCGTGGGATCATGAGATCACATAATCACGAACATGGGATTAATAGTAACTTCATTTTAGTAAAATAAAATATAATAATAATTAAAATTAAATAAAAACAAACAAACAGTTGAATGAAGAAGAAGATCCTATCTGAAACTGGATTGTAACGACTGTAAGAATAAGCACTGACCTTACCGTAAGCCAACACCCGATCTCGGTAGACAATGTCCCTTCCAGGAATGCCTCGCCACGAATTTAATTCACTGGATGAGCCCGATAACATCATTTATATCAAACAGGCCTGCCGATGAAGATGTTAATAGCTAACTGTCATGTATGTAAGGCATAACCCATATTTAAGTGGCCATGGAAGGAATTAAAACCCCTCATCGAAGAGGGCAAGGGCCACCACGGCTGACTTGATCTATTTATTTTCTCCCCTTGGCCGAAGGTACACTGTAAGGTAATTGGACTGTTATTATTTATGAAGGGCCTAAGGTAATAGAGGATGTTATTAGAGAGTGCTTGATCAAACAACCTCCGGTCTCATGTGTACCTTCCGAGGGATGCAACAAAACAACTGGCTCCGTGTTCATTTCTTCTCTCCATACTTGACTGTCACATCTCGTGTAAGTAGCCACGGGGCCACTCCTATCCCTATAAAAGGAAAGGGAATGAACACGCCACAGGGAGGCTACAAAATATTAAAATTCTCAATGGACAATATTTAGCGGGGATTTTATGAACGAGACTTCTTGAATGTTCCATACATTTTTTTTTCTCATTGATAGCACCTCAAAAAACATATTATGGTATATGTCTGTTTAGCTGTAATCGGGCATAATCGCGAACATGGGATTAATAGTCACTTCATTTTAGTAAAATAAAATATAATAATAATTAAAATTAAATAAAAAACAAACAAACAGTTGAATGGAGAAGAAGATCCTACCTAAAACTGGGATGTAACGATTGTAAGAATATGTCTCTTTGAAAATCGAATTGTAAATATTAATTGGTCGAGGAACAATTAAAACCATCCCATAAAACAAATCTTCAAATTATCAATCATGTTAATTATCTTAAATATTCAATCCATACGTCGAATGCAAATTATTTAAGAACAGCGATAGGGAAGTGAGGTTTGTTTCTTGTTAAGAGTCAATGAATTAGATCTCTTAAAAAGTTGCATTTATGACTCGGTCTTTACAAGACAAGGGTTGAAGCACTGGAAGAATGACGTCAGTATTTAGATCAGTATTAAGTCGCTTAATACTATGTCAAATTTTCATATCAGATGGCAGCAGCTACCAAGACAACCTCACCATATGGAGGGATAACAAGAACCACCGATGAAATTGGAGGGCAAAATAGCGAGAGTAGGACCGGAGGAGTTTGGTCCCCAGAGGTCCCACATCAGCACCAGAAGATTTTCTTTCTACACTCTATCAAGAAGTCCAGAGGACACTTGAACCTCTGCTGTTCAAAACTTCTTAAGGAGTGAGCGCACAATTTTATTCACGAGAATATTAAACGTATTTAAAGACATTGTATAAGGACAATATTCAAAGAGATTATTCAATTTAATAAGGTGAGCCCATAACTTTTAATAAATTCAGTCCATTAATGTATAATGTACATCGTTATAATTTTGTACAGTGCAGATCACTATTGGTAGAAAACAAAATTTGTATAAAATGTAGCCAAACTACAGGATATATAATGAAGCAATTATAAATAAATTCGTTTGTAGATCGAGCTCGGGGACTCCAGCAATTCCAAAACGGTATACTGATGAAAGTGGTCAGAAATACTCCATTCAAGCAGCGGAGCAACGGTGAGTTTCACAAGATCTTTGAGCTGCCTACGGTGGATGAATTCATTCAACGTAGACATCAAATTTTTCGACTCCCTACAGTACTTGACAAACCCGGTGTTTAACACGATAACCCCCGCTCCGTTCCCCTATCGATAGCAGGACGCTGTCGCGGCAGGAACGCTTTAGTCTTAGGTTCTAGATGTAGGTTTTAGTTTGTAAGTTTTCCCACATTTGTAAACTGAAGGTGAGCCCCATCACCTTAGTAATGTATATATGTTATAGACTTTTTAACTTCACAAATAATTGTAATTGTAATCCTACCCTCCTTCGAATGCATCGGCGCATCGCAGAAAGAGGAGACAAATTGTAAATAACTTGTTCATCGATTTCGTTCATTTTGCTCACATATTGTGTAATAAATAAAGGGATTAAGGAAAAAATAAAAATACGTCATTGTATGTCAAGGGGTGAATTCGGAAGAGAGTCTAAACTTCATTTTGTCTTTCATTATTTTATGAATAAAGTCAACCAGCCAGGTCCCAAACTATACGAGTTAACATGTCTTACGCCAACACACTATCATTTTGTTACACAGCAATTACATTTTTGGGATTTTCATGGTTTTGCCATATATGTAACACAGAAGGGAAGACACGTGAAAGCCACACACACGCACAAATAAAAAGTATACTTGATGAAAGAAAAAAAGGTGTTGATTTTAATCGAAAACCAAATGGGGAGGGGAAAAAAAACCTATAAATAATGACGACAATGGGTCGATACGTAGGGTTTAAATCCTTTTTGCCTCACTGGATGGGACGGAAAAGCAAAACCAAAAGGAAGAGATCCCTCCAGCGAAGAGGCAGCAGATCAGCCAAGCCGATAAAGCTAAAACGGAAATAATTGAGAAATAAATTAGCTTTCTTAATGCTTATAAGATACTTTAGCTTATAATTCTTCGAAAAGTGGCCAGCGTCCCTTTGTGGAATCAAATGAGCATTTCCATTTGCAAGACTTAATGCCTAAAGGAGCTAACAGACATTTATCAGTTGCTGACCTGTTTTAATTACTTTTGATGCCTCCAAGAGCTGTTTAATTCATAAAAAAATATAATAATAAATATTGCTTGCATATAAAGCTAGAGATATTTTAATGTG
Source organism: Acanthosoma haemorrhoidale (assembly GCA_930367205.1). Classification (NCBI taxonomy): domain Eukaryota; kingdom Metazoa; phylum Arthropoda; class Insecta; order Hemiptera; family Acanthosomatidae; genus Acanthosoma; species Acanthosoma haemorrhoidale. The sequence continues at coordinate 104,721,420 of OV884015.1, read as the reverse complement.
CAGTTTAAAAGATATCACTTCCGACTCCAGATTAACTTGTCTCATAAACTAAAAGCGCCGAGATCTCTTTAACTATTTCCGCAGAGAAGTTGTGAGGGAAATGAATATAATTATGGAATTTTCTTCCGTCCTGTCATTTTAAAGCAAATAATAATTTAAATTTTTAGGATAATTTCATTGGTTGATAATTTAAACTTTTCTAATTATCTATTTATAAAACTATTGCAAACGGAACAAATAATAAAATGTAAATTTATTCATACGGCTACAGTTTGCGGGAAACCATTATTTTTGTTCCATGAAACAGGGCGACGCATGAAGGGAGGCAATTTCCCGATCAGGGTTCAGATAGGATTGGAGTCGTGCCGTTTCTTTTAGCGACTCTACTTCGGCAGACTGCGGCTCGGGTCCAGCTTATACAAATGATTGCAAAAAGTCATATAGGAAGTCATTTTCGAGTACACACGAATCAAGAATGGCTCAAAAGAATATCCGTGAAGCCAAAAAAAAAACACAATACAGTCAGTAACTACTATTGTGTTATAATATCCCAGTTTGTGTACATTTCCATAATTGTTTAATAAAAAAAAAAAAAACTCTACAATACAATTTGAGTTATTCTCAAAGTTAATAATAAGGGATAGACTATTGAAAATTATAGATGTAGTAATCCCCCCCCCCCCGCTCGCAGTTTGGGATATAATCTGAGTTTAATCAACTAAAGAAATCAATATTCGTCTTTATATGACTTTATTCTTGTTGATGATAACGCTTGACCTCATAGAGCAAGGGTGGTAGAACGTTATTTACGTACAATAAATCACACAGTATGAACTGGCCCGCTTGTTGATTGAGCATGCGTACGCCTTGTCTAGATAACTTGGATGAACTTGCAGATGCATTGATTGAGGAATGGGCTTCTTTGCCACAACAGTACATTTTGAGTCTTATGAGAAGTATGAAACAACAACGTGAATCTTGAATTCAAAGCAGAGGAGGTTGCAACATCCGATTAAAGGAGTTGAAAAATGAATGTTAGGCTCGCATCCAGTGACGCGGGTGACGAAGGAGCGTAGGGGAACTTCCCAAGACTCCGCTTCCTCTTTCGCATGCGAGGGAGGTGACAAACATGTGGACTTGGAAGGCCTCTGGGATGTTTGCAAATACTGTATGAAGGAGCGTAGGGGAACTTCCCAAGACTCCGCTTCCTCTTTCGCATGCGAGGGAGGTGACAAACATGTGGACTAGGGAGGTCTCTGGGCTGTTCGCAAATACTGTATGAAGGAGCGTGGGGAACTTCCCAAGACTCCGCTTCCTCTTTCGCATGCGAGGGAGGTGACAAACATGTGGACTTGGAAGGCCTCTGGGATGTTTGCAAATACTGTATGAAGGAGCGTAGGGGAACTTCCCAAGACTCCGCTTCCTCTCGCATGCGAGGGAGGTGACAAACATGTGGACTAGGGAGGTCTCTGGGCTGTTCGCAAATACTGTATGAAGGAGCGTGGGGAACTTCCCAAGACTCCGCTTCCTCTTTCGCATGCGAGGGAGGTGACAAACATGTGGACTTGGAAGGCCTCTGGGATGTTTGCAAATACTGTATGAAGGAGCGTAGGGGAACTTCCCAAGACTCCGCTTCCTCTCGCATGCGAGGGAGGTGACAAACATGTGGACTAGGGAGGTCTCTGGGCTGTTCGCAAATACTGTATGAAGGAGCGTGGGGAACTTCCCAAGACTCCGCTTCCTCTTTCGCATGCGAGGGAGGTGACAAACATGTGGACTTGGAAGGCCTCTGGGATGTTTGCAAATACTGTATGAAGGAGCGTAGGGGAACTTCCCAAGACTCCGCTTCCTCTCGCATGCGAGGGAGGTGACAAACATGTGGACTAGGGAGGTCTCTGGGCTGTTCGCAAATACTGTATGAAGGAGCGTGGGGAACTTCCCAAGACTCCGCTTCCTCTTTCGCATGCGAGGGAGGTGACAAACATGTGGACTTGGAAGGCCTCTGGGATGTTTGCAAATACTGTATGAAGGAGCGTAGGGGAACTTCCCAAGACTCCGCTTCCTCTCGCATGCGAGGGAGGTGACAAACATGTGGACTAGGGAGGTCTCTGGGCTGTTCGCAAATACTGTATGAAGGAGCGTGGGGAACTTCCCAAGACTCCGCTTCCTCTCGCATGCGAGGGAGGTGACAAACATGTGGACTAGGGAGGTCTCTGGGCTGTTCGCAAATACTGTATGAAGGAGCGTGGGGAACTTCCCAAGACTCCGCTTCCTCTCGCATGCGAGGGAGGTGACAAACATGTGGACTAGGGAGGTCTCTGGGCTGTTCGCAAATACTGTATGAAGGAGCGTGGGGAACTTCCCAAGACTCCGCTTCCTCTTTCGCATGCGAGGGAGGTGACAAACATGTGGACTTGGAAGGCCTCTGGGATGTTTGCAAATACTGTATGAAGGAGCGTAGGGGAACTTCCCAAGACTCCGCTTCCTCTCGCATGCGAGGGAGGTGACAAACATGTGGACTAGGGAGGTCTCTGGGCTGTTCGCAAATACTGTATGAAGGAGCGTGGGGAACTTCCCAAGACTCCGCTTCCTCTTTCGCATGCGAGGGAGGTGACAAACATGTGGACTTGGGAGGCCTCTGGGCTGTTTGCAAATACTGTATGAAGGAGCGTAGGGGAACTTCCCAAGACTCCGCTTCCTCTCGCATGCGAGGGAGGTGACAAACATGTGGACTAGGGAGGTCTCTGGGCTGTTCGCAAATACTGTATGAAGGAGCGTGGGGAACTTCCCAAGACTCCGCTTCCTCTTTCGCATGCGAGGGAGGTGACAAACATGTGGACTTGGAAGGCCTCTGGGATGTTTGCAAATACTGTATGAAGGAGCGTAGGGGAACTTCCCAAGACTCCGCTTCCTCTCGCATGCGAGGGAGGTGACAAACATGTGGACTAGGGAGGTCTCTGGGCTGTTCGCAAATACTGTATGAAGGAGCGTGGGGAACTTCCCAAGACTCCGCTTCCTCTTTCGCATGCGAGGGAGGTGACAACCATGTGGACTTAGGAGGTCTCTGGGCTGTTCGCAAATACTGTATGAATGAGCGTAGGGGAACTTCCCAAGACTCCGCTTCCTCTCGCATGCGAGGGAGGTGACAAACATGTGGACTTGGAAGGCCTCTGGGATGTTTGCAAATACTGTATGAAGGAGCGTAGGGGAACTTCCCAAGACTCCGCTTCCTCTCGCATGCGAGGGAGGTGACAAACATGTGGACTAGGGAGGTCTCTGGGCTGTTCGCAAATACTGTATGAAGGAGCGTGGGGAACTTCCCAAGACTCCGCTTCCTCTTTCGCATGCGAGGGAGGTGACAAACATGTGGACTTGGAAGGCCTCTGGGATGTTTGCAAATACTGTATGAAGGAGCGTGGGGAACTTCCCAAGACTCCGCTTCCTCTCGCATGCGAGGGAGGTGACAAACATGTGGACTAGGGAGGTCTCTGGGCTGTTCGCAAACACTGTATGAATGAGCGTAGGGGAACTTCCCAAGACTCCGCTTCCTCTCGCATGCGAGGGAGGTGACAAACATGTGGACTTGGAAGGCCTCTGGGATGTTTGCAAATACTGTATGAAGGAGCGTGGGGAACTTCCCAAGACTCCGCTTCCTCTCGCATGCGAGGGAGGTGACAAACATGTGGACTTGGAAGGCCTCTGGGATGTTTGCAAATACTGTATGAATGAGCGTAGGGGAACTTCCCAAGACTCCGCTTCCTCTCGCATGCGAGGGAGGTGACAAACATGTGGACTAGGGAGGTCTCTGGGCTGTTCGCAAACACTGTATGAATGAGCGTAGGGGAACTTCCCAAGACTCCGCTTCCTCTCGCATGCGAGGGAGGTGACAAACATGTGGACTAGGGAGGTCTCTGGGCTGTTCGCAAACACTGTATGAATGAGCGTAGGGGAACTTCCCAAGACTCCGCTTCCTCTTTCGCATGCGAGGGAGGTGACAAACATGTGGACTAGGGAGGTCTCTGGGCTGTTCGCAAACACTGTATGAATGAGCGTAGGGGAACTTCCCAAGACTCCGCTTCCTCTTTCGCATGCGAGGGAGGTGACAAACATGTGGACTAGGGAGGTCTCTGGGCTGTTCGCAAACACTGTATGAAGGAGCGTAGGGGAACTTCCCAAGACTCCGCTTCCTCTCGCATGCGAGGGAGGTGACAAACATGTGGACTAGGGAGGTCTCTGGGCTGTTCGCAAACACTGTATGAATGAGCGTAGGGGAACTTCCCAAGACTCCGCTTCCTCTTTCGCATGCGAGGGAGGTGACAAACATGTGGACTTGGAAGGCCTCTGGGATGTTTGCAAATACTGTATGAAGGAGCGTGGGGAACTTCCCAAGACTCCGCTTCCTCTCGCATGCGAGGGAGGTGACAAACATGTGGACTTGGAAGGCCTCTGGGATGTTTGCAAATACTGTATGAAGGAGCGTGGGGAACTTCCCAAGACTCCGCTTCCTCTCGCATGCGAGGGAGGTGACAAACATGTGGACTTGGAAGGCCTCTGGGATGTTTGCAAATACTGTATGAAGGAGCGTGGGGAACTTCCCAAGACTCCGCTTCCTCTCGCATGCGAGGGAGGTGACAAACATGTGGACTTGGAAGGCCTCTGGGATGTTTGCAAATACTGTATGAAGGAGCGTGGGGAACTTCCCAAGACTCCGCTTCCTCTTTCGCATGCGAGGGAGGTGACAAACATGTGGACTTGGAAGGCCTCTGGGATGTTTGCAAATACTGTATGAAGGAGCGTGGGGAACTTCCCAAGACTCCGCTTCCTCTCGCATGCGAGGGAGGTGACAAACATGTGGACTTGGAAGGCCTCTGGGATGTTTGCAAATACTGTATGAAGGAGCGTGGGGAACTTCCCAAGACTCCGCTTCCTCTCGCATGCGAGGGAGGTGACAAACATGTGGACTTGGAAGGCCTCTGGGATGTTTGCAAATACTGTATGAATGAGCGTAGGGGAACTTCCCAAGACTCCGCTTCCTCTCGCATGCGAGGGAGGTGACAAACATGTGGACTTGGAAGGCCTCTGGGATGTTTGCAAATACTGTATGAAGGAGCGTGGGGAACTTCCCAAGACTCCGCTTCCTCTCGCATGCGAGGGAGGTGACAAACATGTGGACTTGGAAGGCCTCTGGGATGTTTGCAAATACTGTATGAATGAGCGTAGGGGAACTTCCCAAGACTCCGCTTCCTCTCGCATGCGAGGGAGGTGACAAACATGTGGACTTGGAAGGCCTCTGGGATGTTTGCAAATACTGTATGAAGGAGCGTGGGGAACTTCCCAAGACTCCGCTTCCTCTCGCATGCGAGGGAGGTGACAAACATGTGGACTAGGGAGGTCTCTGGGCTGTTCGCAAATACTGTATGAATGAGCGTAGGGGAACTTCCCAAGACTCCGCTTCCTCTCGCATGCGAGGGAGGTGACAAACATGTGGACTTGGAAGGCCTCTGGGATGTTTGCAAATACTGTATGAATGAGCGTAGGGGAACTTCCCAAGACTCCGCTTCCTCTCGCATGCGAGGGAGGTGACAAACATGTGGACTTGGAAGGCCTCTGGGATGTTTGCAAATACTGTATGAAGGAGCGTGGGGAACTTCCCAAGACTCCGCTTCCTCTCGCATGCGAGGGAGGTGACAAACATGTGGACTTGGAAGGCCTCTGGGATGTTTGCAAATACTGTATGAATGAGCGTAGGGGAACTTCCCAAGACTCCGCTTCCTCTCGCATGCGAGGGAGGTGACAAACATGTGGACTTGGAAGGCCTCTGGGATGTTTGCAAATACTGTATGAAGGAGCGTGGGGAACTTCCCAAGACTCCGCTTCCTCTCGCATGCGAGGGAGGTGACAAACATGTGGACTTGGAAGGCCTCTGGGATGTTTGCAAATACTGTATGAATGAGCGTAGGGGAACTTCCCAAGACTCCGCTTCCTCTCGCATGCGAGGGAGGTGACAAACATGTGGACTTGGAAGGCCTCTGGGATGTTTGCAAATACTGTATGAAGGAGCGTGGGGAACTTCCCAAGACTCCGCTTCCTCTTTCGCATGCGAGGGAGGTGACAAACATGTGGACTTGGAAGGCCTCTGGGATGTTTGCAAATACTGTATGAAGGAGCGTGGGGAACTTCCCAAGACTCCGCTTCCTCTCGCATGTGAGGGAGGTGACAAACATGTGGACTTGGAAGGCCTCTGGGATGTTTGCAAATACTGTATGAATGAGCGTAGGGGAACTTCCCAAGACTCCGCTTCCTCTCGCATGCGAGGGAGGTGACAAACATGTGGACTTGGAAGGCCTCTGGGATGTTTGCAAATACTGTATGAAGGAGCGTGGGGAACTTCCCAAGACTCCGCTTCCTCTCGCATGCGAGGGAGGTGACAAACATGTGGACTTGGAAGGCCTCTGGGATGTTTGCAAATACTGTATGAATGAGCGTAGGGGAACTTCCCAAGACTCCGCTTCCTCTCGCATGCGAGGGAGGTGACAAACATGTGGACTTGGAAGGCCTCTGGGATGTTTGCAAATACTGTATGAAGGAGCGTGGGGAACTTCCCAAGACTCCGCTTCCTCTCGCATGCGAGGGAGGTGACAAACATGTGGACTTGGAAGGCCTCTGGGATGTTTGCAAATACTGTATGAAGGAGCGTGGGGAACTTCCCAAGACTCCGCTTCCTCTCGCATGCGAGGGAGGTGACAAACATGTGGACTTGGAAGGCCTCTGGGATGTTTGCAAATACTGTATGAAGGAGCGTGGGGAACTTCCCAAGACTCCGCTTCCTCTCGCATGCGAGGGAGGTGACAAACATGTGGACTTGGAAGGCCTCTGGGATGTTTGCAAATACTGTATGAATGAGCGTAGGGGAACTTCCCAAGACTCCGCTTCCTCTCGCATGCGAGGGAGGTGACAAACATGTGGACTTGGAAGGCCTCTGGGATGTTTGCAAATACTGTATGAAGGAGCGTGGGGAACTTCCCAAGACTCCGCTTCCTCTCGCATGCGAGGGAGGTGACAAACATGTGGACTTGGAAGGCCTCTGGGATGTTTGCAAATACTGTATGAAGGAGCGTGGGGAACTTCCCAAGACTCCGCTTCCTCTCGCATGCGAGGGAGGTGACAAACATGTGGACTTGGAAGGCCTCTGGGATGTTTGCAAATACTGTATGAATGAGCGTAGGGGAACTTCCCAAGACTCCGCTTCCTCTCGCATGCGAGGGAGGTGACAAACATGTGGACTAGGAAGGCCTCTGGGATGTTTGCAAATACTGTATGAAGGAGCGTGGGGAACTTCCCAAGACTCCGCTTCCTCTCGCATGCGAGGGAGGTGACAAACATGTGGACTAGGAAGGCCTCTGGGATGTTTGCAAATACTGTATGAATGAGCGTAGGGGAACTTCCCAAGACTCCGCTTCCTCTCGCATGCGAGGGAGGTGACAAACATGTGGACTTGGAAGGCCTCTGGGATGTTTGCAAATACTGTATGAAGGAGCGTGGGGAACTTCCCAAGACTCCGCTTCCTCTTTCGCATGCGAGGGAGGTGACAAACATGTGGACTTGGAAGGCCTCTGGGATGTTTGCAAATACTGTATGAAGGAGCGTGGGGAACTTCCCAAGACTCCGCTTCCTCTCGCATGCGAGGGAGGTGACAAACATGTGGACTTGGAAGGCCTCTGGGATGTTTGCAAATACTGTATGAATGAGCGTAGGGGAACTTCCCAAGACTCCGCTTCCTCTCGCATGCGAGGGAGGTGACAAACATGTGGACTTGGAAGGCCTCTGGGATGTTTGCAAATACTGTATGAATGAGCGTAGGGGAACTTCCCAAGACTCCGCTTCCTCTCGCATGCGAGGGAGGTGACAAACATGTGGACTTGGAAGGCCTCTGGGATGTTTGCAAATACTGTATGAAGGAGCGTGGGGAACTTCCCAAGACTCCGCTTCCTCTCGCATGCGAGGGAGGTGACAAACATGTGGACTTGGAAGGCCTCTGGGATGTTTGCAAATACTGTATGAAGGAGCGTGGGGAACTTCCCAAGACTCCGCTTCCTCTCGCTTGCGAGGGAGGTGACAAACATGTGGACTTGGAAGGCCTCTGGGATGTTTGCAAATACTGTATGAAGGAGCGTGGGGAACTTCCCAAGACTCCGCTTCCTCTGGCATGCGAGGGAGGTGACAAACATGTGGACTTGGAAGGCCTCTGGGATGTTTGCAAATACTGTATGAAGGAGCGTGGGGAACTTCCCAAGACTCCGCTTCCTCTTTCGCATGCGAGGGAGGTGACAAACATGTGGACTTGGAAGGCCTCTGGGATGTTTGCAAATACTGTATGAAGGAGCGTGGGGAACTTCCCAAGACTCCGCTTCCTCTCGCATGCGAGGGAGGTGACAAACATGTGGACTTGGAAGGCCTCTGGGATGTTTGCAAATACTGTATGAAGGAGCGTGGGGAACTTCCCAAGACTCCGCTTCCTCTCGCATGCGAGGGAGGTGACAAACATGTGGACTTGGAAGGCCTCTGGGATGTTTGCAAATACTGTATGAAGGAGCGTGGGGAACTTCCCAAGACTCCACTTCCTCTCGCATGCGAGGGAGGTGACAAACATGTGGACTTGGAAGGCCTCTGGGATGTTTGCAAATACTGTATGAAGGAGCGTGGGGAACTTCCCAAGACTCCGCTTCCTCTCGCATGCGAGGGAGGTGACAAACATGTGGACTAGGGAGGTCTCTGGGCTGTTCGCAAATACTGTATGAATGAGCGTAGGGGAACTTCCCAAGACTCCGCTTCCTCTCGCATGCGAGGGAGGTGACAAACATGTGGACTTGGAAGGCCTCTGGGATGTTTGCAAATACTGTATGAAGGAGCGTGGGGAACTTCCCAAGACTCCGCTTCCTCTCGCATGCGAGGGAGGTGACAAACATGTGGACTAGGGAGGTCTCTGGGCTGTTCGCAAATACTGTATGAATGAGCGTAGGGGAACTTCCCAAGACTCCGCTTCCTCTCGCATGCGAGGGAGGTGACAAACATGTGGACTAGGGAGGTCTCTGGGCTGTTCGCAAATACTGTATGAATGAGCGTAGGGGAACTTCCCAAGACTCCGCTTCCTCTCGCATGCGAGGGAGGTGACAAACATGTGGACTTGGAAGGCCTCTGGGATGTTTGCAAATACTGTATGAAGGAGCGTGGGGAACTTCCCAAGACTCCGCTTCCTCTTTCGCATGCGAGGGAGGTGACAAACATGTGGACTTGGAAGGCCTCTGGGATGTTTGCAAATACTGTATGAAGGAGCGTGGGGAACTTCCCAAGACTCCGCTTCCTCTCGCATGCGAGGGAGGTGACAAACATGTGGACTAGGGAGGTCTCTGGGCTGTTCGCAAATACTGTATGAATGAGCGTAGGGGAACTTCCCAAGACTCCGCTTCCTCTCGCATGCGAGGGAGGTGACAAACATGTGGACTTGGAAGGCCTCTGGGATGTTTGCAAATACTGTATGAAGGAGCGTGGGGAACTTCCCAAGACTCCGCTTCCTCTTTCGCATGCGAGGGAGGTGACAAACATGTGGACTTGGAAGGCCTCTGGGATGTTTGCAAATACTGTATGAAGGAGCGTGGGGAACTTCCCAAGACTCCGCTTCCTCTCGCATGCGAGGGAGGTGACAAACATGTGGACTAGGGAGGTCTCTGGGCTGTTCGCAAATACTGTATGAATGAGCGTAGGGGAACTTCCCAAGACTCCGCTTCCTCTCGCATGCGAGGGAGGTGACAAACATGTGGACTTGGAAGGCCTCTGGGATGTTTGCAAATACTGTATGAAGGAGCGTGGGGGAACTTCCCAAGACTCCGCTTCCTCTCGCATGCGAGGGAGGTGACAAACATGTGGACTAGGGAGGTCTCTGGGCTGTTCGCAAATACTGTATGAATGAGCGTAGGGGAACTTCCCAAGACTCCGCTTCCTCTCGCATGCGAGGGAGGTGACAAACATGTGGACTTGGAAGGCCTCTGGGATGTTTGCAAATACTGTATGAAGGAGCGTGGGGAACTTCCCAAGACTCCGCTTCCTCTTTCGCATGCGAGGGAGGTGACAAACGTGTGGACTTGGAAGGCCTCTGGGATGTTTGCAAATACTGTATGAAGGAGCGTGGGGAACTTCCCAAGACTCCGCTTCCTCTCGCATGCGAGGGAGGTGACAAACATGTGGACTAGGGAGGTCTCTGGGCTGTTCGCAAATACTGTATGAATGAGCGTAGGGGAACTTCCCAAGACTCCGCTTCCTCTCGCATGCGAGGGAGGTGACAAACATGTGGACTTGGAAGGCCTCTGGGATGTTTGCAAATACTGTATGAAGGAGCGTGGGGAACTTCCCAAGACTCCGCTTCCTCTTTCGCATGCGAGGGAGGTGACAAACATGTGGACTTGGAAGGCCTCTGGGATGTTTGCAAATACTGTATGAAGGAGCGTGGGGAACTTCCCAAGACTCCGCTTCCTCTTTCGCATGCGAGGGAGGTGACAAACATGTGGACTTGGAAGGCCTCTGGGATGTTTGCAAATACTGTATGAAGGAGCGTGGGGAACTTCCCAAGACTCCGCTTCCTCTTTCGCATGCGAGGGAGGTGACAAACATGTGGACTTGGAAGGCCTCTGGGATGTTTGCAAATACTGTATGAAGGAGCGTGGGGAACTTCCCAAGACTCCGCTTCCTCTCGCATGCGAGGGAGGTGACAAACATGTGGACTAGGGAGGTCTCTGGGCTGTTCACAAATACTGTATGAATGAGCGTAGGGGAACTTCCCAAGACTCCGCTTCCTCTCGCATGCGAGGGAGGTGACAAACATGTGGACTTGGAAGGCCTCTGGGATGTTTGCAAATACTGTATGAAGGAGCGTGGGGAACTTCCCAAGACTCCGCTTTCTCTCGCATGCGAGGGAGGTGACAAACATGTGGACTAGGGAGGTCTCTGGGCTGTTCGCAAATACTGTATGAATGAGCGTAGGGGAACTTCCCAAGACTCCGCTTCCTCTCGCATGCGAGGGAGGTGACAAACATGTGGACTTGGAAGGCCTCTGGGATGTTTGCAAATACTGTATGAAGGAGCGTGGGGAACTTCCCAAGACTCCGCTTCCTCTCGCATGCGAGGGAGGTGACAAACATGTGGACTAGGGAGGTCTCTGGGCTGTTCGCAAATACTGTATGAATGAGCGTAGGGGAACTTCCCAAGACTCCGCTTCCTCTCGCATGCGAGGGAGGTGACAAACATGTGGACTTGGAAGGCCTCTGGGATGTTTGCAAATACTGTATGAAGGAGCGTGGGGAACTTCCCAAGACTCCGCTTCCTCTCGCATGCGAGGGAGGTGACAAACATGTGGACTAGGGAGGTCTCTGGGCTGTTCGCAAATACTGTATGAATGAGCGTAGGGGAACTTCCCAAGACTCCGCTTCCTCTCGCATGCGAGGGAGGTGACAAACATGTGGACTTGGAAGGCCTCTGGGATGTTTGCAAATACTGTATGAAGGAGCGTGGGGAACTTCCCAAGACTCCGCTTCCTCTCGCATGCGAGGGAGGTGACAAACATGTGGACTAGGGAGGTCTCTGGGCTGTTCGCAAATACTGTATGAATGAGCGTAGGGGAACTTCCCAAGACTCCGCTTCCTCTCGCATGCGAGGGAGGTGACAAACATGTGGACTAGGGAGGTCTCTGGGCTGTTCGCAAATACTGTATGAATGAGCGTAGGGGAACTTCCCAAGACTCCGCTTCCTCTCGCATGCGAGGGAGGTGACAAACATGTGGACTTGGAAGGCCTCTGGGATGTTTGCAAATACTGTATGAAGGAGCGTGGGGAACTTCCCAAGACTCCGCTTCCTCTCGCATGCGAGGGAGGTGACAAACATGTGGACTAGGGAGGTCTCTGGGCTGTTCGCAAATACTGTATGAATGAGCGTAGGGGAACTTCCCAAGACTCCGCTTCCTCTCGCATGCGAGGGAGGTGACAAACATGTGGACTTGGAAGGCCTCTGGGATGTTTGCAAATACTGTATGAAGGAGCGTAGGGGAACTTCCCAAGACTCCGCTTCCTCTCGCATGCGAGGGAGGTGACAAACATGTGGACTAGGGAGGTCTCTGGGCTGTTCGCAAATACTGTATGAAGGAGCGTGGGGAACTTCCCAAGACTCCGCTTCCTCTTTCGCATGCGAGGGAGGTGACAAACATGTGGACTAGGGAGGTCTCTGGGCTGTTCGCAAATACTGTATGAATGAGCGTAGGGGAACTTCCCAAGACTCCGCTTCCTCTCGCATGCGAGGGAGGTGACAAACATGTGGACTAGGGAGGTCTCTGGGCTGTTCGCAAATACTGTATGAATGAGCGTAGGGGAACTTCCCAAGACTCCGCTTCCTCTCGCATGCGAGGGAGGTGACAAACATGTGGACTTGGAAGGCCTCTGGGATGTTTGCAAATACTGTATGAAGGAGCGTGGGGAACTTCCCAAGACTCCGCTTCCTCTTTCGCATGCGAGGGAGGTGACAAACATGTGGACTAGGGAGGTCTCTGGGCTGTTCGCAAATACTGTATGAAGGAGCGTGGGGAACTTCCCAAGACTCCGCTTCCTCTTTCGCATGCGAGGGAGGTGACAAACATGTGGACTAGGGAGGTCTCTGGGCTGTTCGCAAATACTGTATGAAGGAGCGTGGGGAACTTCCCAAGACTCCGCTTCCTCTCGCATGCGAGGGAGGTGACAAACATGTGGACTAGGGAGGTCTCTGGGCTGTTCGCAAATACTGTATGAAGGAGCGTAGGGGAACTTCCCAAGACTCCGCTTCCTCTCGCATGCGAGGGAGGTGACAAACATGTGGACTAGGGAGGTCTCTGGGCTGTTCGCAAATACTGTATGAAGGAGCGTGGGGAACTTCCCAAGACTCCGCTTCCTCTTTCGCATGCGAGGGAGGTGACAAACATGTGGACTTGGAAGGCCTCTGGGATGTTTGCAAATACTGTATGAAGGAGCGTAGGGGAACTTCCCAAGACTCCACTTCCTCTTTCGCATGCGAGGGAGGTGACAAACATGTGGACTTGGGAGGCCTCTGGGATGTTTGCAAATACTGTACGAATGAGCGAGTGAATGAAATTGCAAATATGGTATAAATGAAAACATTTATCACAAATACTTATTGCCCAATGAGGCAGGTTGTAATTTTATGTTAATAAAGTTATTGAAAAAAAAAAAGTTAAAAGAATATTCGTTTCTTTCAACACTGGTTCAGGTGTCTTAACCCAATAACCTAATAAGTAATCTATTGAATAAATAAGTGGCTCACTTCAATTTGTGGGAAATTTATTTTATGAGGTAAAATGGGAATGATTTACTTTAATTAGGAGAGAGAAGCAATTTGAGTACTCGACATAAGAGTGTGATTAATTCCCCCTTTCCTGAAAACCAAAAAAGGAAAAACGCCAGGAACGAATGGAAAACGAAAGAAGAAGCACACCGTGAGCTAGACGAACAACACAGCATCGAGTGACTCGTGATCCGGTAGAGTTGTTGAAGATATCTCTTGTAAATAAATATGAGATAGATATAACCAATTACTGGTTATGAAGATGTGAGTAAAGGGGTCTATCCTGGGTTCAAATCCCAGACTGTTTTTCTCTCTGACTAATAACCGTAAAGCCCATTAACGGGCCCACGCCACTCCTGGTGCACCTTAGCCCCTAGGATCGTGGGTAAACACCCAGATGGGATCTGTAGCCCTCGGCCTAACGTGATGACTTAATCAAAGGGCTTCCTCCCCCCCCTGGAATTATATGAAGGGAGCAGCTGCTATCGGAGGCTGATACATATTAATAACAGTGTGTGGGCCTGCGTAGCCTAGAACAATGCCTTTATCTTGAGGCCTCACACGTCAGCGGTGTTCGCTGCTAAATAACTTACTTAGGGTTCCTTCATGTATCCCTTCAAGGGAGGGGGGGGTCAGGGTAACTATAAGCCCTTCAAGTACTCACATCAATCCTTTGGACTAAAATTTAATCAAAAATACTATCAACTCATTGTTAGGCCCAAATATATAAATGCATGTAAAAAAACATCGATTATATTACTTATTTTAATATATTATTCACTTCATGGTTTTCAAAAAAGTTTTTTGCTAACCGAAAATTAGAATATTATATCATCTCGGACTAGAGAAACTAGTTAGCAGACTGACGAAAATGTATTTTATGTATTGTATACATATAATTCAAATATATCATAAAAATAAGCAAGAATATATAAAACACTTTACATATTTTGTTTCTACATAGTATATATACGTTTGTAAAAGTTTTGCGTTTATAAATATTGACGTACAATTGAAAATTTATCAAATTACCAGGTTACCTGTCCTGTTGTTTTTCTGTTCCTTGTTTAGAAAAAAATATTAGTTGGATTAATTTTTTTCCTGAATGTTGGAAATGATATGGAGATCACTTACAGGGGGTGTAAGTAGCCTGGCATAGGGTCACAGATTTTAATGAAACTTTTCTTAGTGATTTTAGGCCCAAAAATATTTGACACACGCCTGAGGTGAGAAAAAAAAACTATGTTTATAAGCTCCATTTTTTGTCCAGATATAACTTAACAGATATAAATTTTTAAATAGATTTGATAATTTTTGACACCGCTATCGAACAAACAACAGCATGGGTCCATAGTAGAACCAAAAAACAAATGGAAGAAATTATATTTTTATTATTTATAATTTTTTTCTTTAATTTGTGTACCTAATTGCGTTTTAGAATTGTTACATAATTCCTGCTAATTTTGAGTACAATTTCACCTGGCTTTCGTTAGAGCGACCAGCCACCACCAGCTAGTACGTAGTCTTTCAATATCTTGTACTTTTCCTGGGAGAATCGTTGGAACTGTGTTATTGTTTGTTCCAATTTTCAAATGCCACCGAAGCTATTAACAAATCACTTAAAGCTGGCCCTAATTGTGAATATTCTAGGTTCAAATCACTGGGCAGGCAGCCATTTTTTATTTTATTCTATACCCTTACTACTGTCTAATATGATTACTCATAACAAAGAAATGCAGACTTACAAAATATTGCATATTAACCTTACAATCGTAATATTTTCTTTTGTCAGCCGAAGTTACCTCCGACAACTGACGAGCCTTACACAGCATCCCAGATAGTAAAAATAGCCTCACGTCAGGTTAAGTACGTGATGGTCAGCAGAGCCAGAAAGGAAGTCTTTACTACGTACAGTCTTCGGCTACATCTTGGACACTCTCGTCCATGCAAAATGTGCGAATGAAGTGCGTGTGAGACGAAAAAAAGAAGACAAGACTCCTTTCTTCAAAGCACTTTAAAGATGGTGCTACTTGTATCGGAGATAGGTCCTTACAGTGTACAAAAAGAAGACAGCTCTTACTGGTATAGAGGTGGTAACTAACTGTTTTTCTTTTCTTTTTGATTGAATCAATTTTTGAAAATTTTATTAATTTTTCTTACCCAACTTATGAAGAGATAGTATGAATGTCTACAATTATCTTCAGGGGCAGCATCCTTCCGTTTAGAGCAGTCTACCCAGCAGAGTCTCGAACTGAGAATTTGTTTCATTGTTTTTCACATATCTTATTCATTTTATATAAATGCATATAACAAAATATCGATTATATTACTTATTTTAATATATTATTCTCTTCATAGTTTTGTCAATTTTTCAAAAAAGTTTGTTTGCTAACAGAAAATTAGAATATTATATCTTGAATACCTTCTCAGGCTAGGGAAAGAAGCAGACTGACGAAAATGTACTTTATGCATTGTATTATTTATATATATGTAAGGTTGAACGTTACCACCAAACTTCGGCACAAATTACCAGGTTCGTTGTCCCCTTGTTTTTCTGTTCCTTGTTTAGACAAAAATATTAGTTGGAAATAATGCATAAATTATTGTGAAATACTAATCTATTGGCCCAAGTAAATATATTTATCGATTCACGTACTAGGAGGTATAATACTGCTCAAGAGATCACCGGTGAGAGAGCCCTCAGCGGGTGTAATCCCACTGATTGCTCATGACCCACAACGGAAGACCTTCCTGGAAGAGAACCAATCCCTGAGGGATCTGACTCAAGGATTAATGGCTGCTGCTTTTATTTCTATCAAACTGAGTAATCTTAACTAAAATAATTAACAGTCCTCATTCTCCTAGATTTCAACAAAGCATTTGAAACCATGGACTGCTCCAAGTTAAAAAATTAGCTTCGATTCTGTGATAGCTCTATTCGACCATTTATTTCCGACCGTTTCCAATTAGTTACTACCCCAAATGAACCTTCTTTTTAGTTCTTACATAAACGATCTCTTTAACTTTACTCATCATTGTTCCCATCACCTGTACGCAGATGACTCATTTAGATGACCCCCTCTCCAAATTTTTGCGTTTGCCCAGATTTGGGCTAACTGAAAGTACATCGTTGCAATACATGACGAACCCAGTATTTAGAACGATAACCCCCGCTCCGTTCCCCTATCGATGCCAGAACGCAGTCGAGGCAAAAACGCTTTAGTCTTTAGGTTATAGTATGTAAGTTACCCATTTTTGTAAACCGAAGGTGAGCCCCATCACCTAGTTCACTGTATTGATTTTTGTATTTTTAACTATAAAAAGAAAATCTGTTTTTGTAATACTACCCTCCTTAAAATGAATTATATGCAGTAATGCAGAAGATGGAGCTACTTATCACCAATGTATAATTCTTATTGTTCATAACTTGTTAGAAATGTTAAAAAAAACACAGGCTAACTGAGGTTTATCACAGTGAAACCCCAGGGAATTGTCATAGGCTCCGGTTTCCTCCTCAAATCCTTTTCCAGTATCCCCGCTTTAACCATCAATAACCATCCCATCACTTCCTGCTCCGTCGTTAAAAACCTAGAGACAATTGACTATACCTTCTCTTGGAACCAACATATGTTTCAAATTCCCCGTCTGTCAATAGATACCCTGAAACCAATCCATCTGCTCCCACAGCCTACAAGTCAACTCCTCGTTTCCTCCCTCATTTCCCCTCACCTTGACTGTATCTGTGTAGAGTATGGGAGTCTCTCAATGGGAGATAAGTTGAAGCGAATGTCTCTCACCTCAACAGCCAGTTGGGAAGGGATGTTTCTTCCATGCACGATGTTCCCTTGGTTCATTCCTTTTTCAAACCATTTCATCACCCTCCTTATATATACAATATTCTACTGTTCAAATCCTCAGCCCACTCTCAGAACACAAGATCCCGTCTCTCTGACCTTTATACTCCTGCCCACAAAACTGCAGCGTACGATCGGTCCTTCCTTCCTCGTTCCACTACTCTCTGGATTTCTCTACCTCCTATGAATTGTACTTCTGCATATTGTTTTAGTTTCTTATAGGTGGATCCATCTGTAACTGTATTTACTAAATGCTGTTATAGAATATTTCAATATTATTATCTTTGCTATAGAGGTTGTTTAGTCTACATTGTTATTTTTTTTTAGTATGATGTATTAGTTCTTTTTATTTGGCGGATGATAATTCTCCAACTAAACATTAATGTTTTTCATAGAGGACCTTGTACCGGAATAAAATTGATTTCTATTCTATTCAGATCTCTTGCTGTACCCAGAGTTAAAGTATAGGAGCATAATGCTATTCAGACATTTCAGCCAAGGGGTTTGTACAAACTGAAATGTACAAATATGTGACGGTTTCTTAAGGTCTAATGTAGGCCATCTGAGAATTTCTAGTGAACGAGGAAGGTCTTCCTACTTGGAATGAAAGGCAGTTTGGACAATTTGTGATACTCGGAATAGGATAGGGTTAAAGGCCTTGCGAAGTTCAAGCGGGTTCTAACTGCTACCTATGAATGAACCTATCTCCATACCCTACAATCTAATGTGAAGGGTTAGGGACCCGGTGATGTAGGTATGTAATAAGAGTTTATCTTATCTTCATTCTGTGTGTACCATATGATCAGTGATTTTCGTTATCATTGTTGGTTTTCTGAAAGTGTTGTTTGCATAAGCTTGCTTGTTTTGGGTCGATTGATTGATGGTTGGTCATTTTTTGTTAGGAAACTTAACAATCTAGGATGATTAATTATTACTAAAGTATCTTAGATTTCGGAACTGTGATTAGGCCTGGAGTTTAAATTAGACAGATCCCAGGATAGTGTTTATGTTCTCCAGTTGCGTTGTTACTTCGAGTTCGCCACCTGGGGGAAATTACTTTAAAATTAACGTTAAAAATTTAACGATGTTTCGTCGGTTTACTCTTTATAAACGAGACAATCGACTCTAATTAATGTTTCAAACTTTCATTAGCCCCGTTGTTTGGTTTCGAATAAGAACTTTGTTCTAGCTGTGCGTGTATGTGGAAATATGAACCAACTTAGTTCTTGTATTAATGGGGTGCCCCGAAACTAATACCGCGAAATCCAGAGGTATTTAAGGCGACTAAAGTATGCAATGCTTGGATTATTCACAATTTTACAGAGAAATCCAAACGAGGGAGGCTCTAGTTTCAAACAAGTAAGTAATCTTTGTTTATCTGTCTATCCATCAGGCTAACTGAAAATTTAACAGTATATTTATCAACACTCCAGCCCGTGTACGATCCTTCTTTATATAAGACAATACATTTCCAAGTTTATTTTATCTTTTTATTTCACAGCCCCTTTAAATTTACAGATAAATATATAGATCCTCAAGCGAATCTATTTACAAATTATTTTTGTATTTCCTGTAACATCGCTAGATTATATACAGGTTGTGTTATTTATAAAAATTATATAATGCCATTAACAAGTATAATGATACACATTATCCGTGACTGGACTGAACTGACTCTAATAAAGGTGATGGGGCTCACCTTTTTGATCAAACTTAAAACTAACTTACATACTAATTCTTAACCTAATGGAAGTTTATTTATTGTTACTAATGATGTTTAAAACTAACTAGCTGCTTCTTTGGCGAAGAATTGCCACGAGACGGAAGCATTTTTTAACGTAGAAGAAAAGTTTGGAAAGCAGGACTTATCTTCAAACTACGATCAATACTAACTTCTTGATACTGAAATCTAGTTTGGATAACCGCTGTTTTGCATTGAGTGAAAATTCATTGACTTCCTCGTCAAGCAGGGATCCCTCACTGACGTGCCACCACATCTACTAACGCAAAAAAACGCAATTTAAGCTTCTTTTGCGCTTCAAAATTACTTGACTCAAGTTAATTTTTGGCTTACAACCTGTGAAATTATAATTAATACTGTTAAATCGATACAAATGACCTTCATACTTCAATAGGATCAGTGCCTTTTGCTGAATCAGACAACCATCCCTAAACACAAACTGACACAGTTAAGTACTTGACATGTGCACTTGATAAAGACTCACACGAAACTTCCCTTGCCTTAAAAACTATTGACATATATGCCCAAATTTACGGCTATGCTAAGTTACGTACGAAGTTATTGTACCCTTCACAACAGCATTAAAACCCACTGATGGAAAGAATGCCTACACCTGACCAGGAGATTTCCTCAGCATATATTACAAGCAAGTTATTCTGTCATATTTACAGCATATTATTCACTGGTGGCGAATAAAACATAAAGTTAAAAAAACATGTGTATGCGAGGGAGGTGACAACCATGTGGATTGGGAGGGTAAATATGGTTTGAATGAGAACATTTATCACAATTATTAGGGGGACCGGAAAGTAATGTCGTTATCTACATTAAATTCAAGCAGATAAATTTTTAACAAGTTTTTGATCAATGATGTAATCATCCTCGTTACCAGCAACCTTTTGCCATCTAGTGTGCAAATTTTCAATGCCGGATCGATAAAAATCAATTAATTTTTGAGTAAAATATCTGGAGATGGCATTTTGGACATCATTCGAATTTGGAAATTTTTTGCCACTTAGAAAATGTAGCGATCGGAATAAATGGAAATCCGATATCGGGCGAGTATGGTGGTTGAGGCAATACCTCCCACCCCAATTCATTATTTTTTTCCAGGTTTCTTGCGGAAAAAATAGGCGCAGTGGGGTCTTGCATTATCGTTTTGCAGAATTTGCCTTTTTTATTGACAATCGCTGGGCAATTTTCAATTAAAGATTGATTTACTCGATCCAATTGTTCACTGTAAAGATCTGCATTCACAATTTTTCCAGGTATCAGCGATGAACGACCCCACGAACAATCGACCAAACACACAAACGAGTGTAAACCTGACTTAGCTGTACTTCGTGCCGATTCATGCGGAGATAGATTTTTGGATTATCATAGAGGACCCATTTTACATCTCCAGCCTCACCCACCATACTCGCGCGTTATTGCGCTATCGGATTTCTATTAATTCCGATCATTAAAAATTTGAAAATTCGGATGATGTCCAAAATGCCAACTCCAGATATTTTGCTCAAAAACCAATTGATTTTGATCGATCAGGCATTAACAATTTGCACACTAGATGACAAGGGTTGCTGATAACGAGGGTGATTACATCATTGATTAAAAACAAAAACTTGTTACAAATTTATTTGTTGACTTTAATGTAAAAAAAACAAAACGACATTACTTTCCGGTCCCCCTATTACTTATAGCCTAATAAGGCAGATTGTAATTTTACCATAATAAAGAAGTTTCAATATCAAAAAACATGTATCATGGTAATATACAAATCTAACAGTGCCCTACAGACAGTGCATAGCCCCCATCCTCAAACTGAGCTGCCGCTAGCCTCGGGGACGCTGGAAATACAGAATATTTTCGTGTCATAAATAATAAATGTGTAATTATAGCTTGAAAATATATTGTTTAAGGGATGGAAAAGTATTGTGAGTGAAAACATATCCCGGCTGGCTACGAGAGGGCTGTTAATTAAAAGCCGAGGGAGGTCGACAGCCCTTAACTTGACGATATCATCAAGGCTTAATTAAATGAGCAGCAGGCGATAAGAATCGAAACGTGATCCACTTGCAAGGAAAATAAATTAAAGAGCAGAAGGGGTTCATAAAAAAAAAACGGACAATAGATTCGCAGAAACATTTCTTTCATTCTTTAGTCAACTGGAATGTCTTTTGTGTTTTTTTGTATTTCAGTTTATATTTATCTTAAGAGAGAGCGTCACCAAAGCCACCAAATTAGAGCGACTTTATTGCAACGTATGGAGGTCTGAGTGAGTAGTTCTGTTTCAAGGCACAATAGCCACGATATATATACGCCTAGATTGATTTTATATCTTACTTAACCTCCATTTTAGTAACCATTTTGCGTGGAAGTTGAAGCAAACTCGCACGAAGTCTTACCGGCTTACGCATTTATTGACTTCCCCCAATCTATCACTGCGTCTCAAGCTATTGATTTACAAGAGTGTACTCAGGCCTACTCTGCTGTACGGTGCATTGCTTTTTTGTCATCTGACGTATATGACAGCTCGGCGACTCACACAATTTCAAAACGGTATACTGATGAAAGTGGTCAGACATACTTCATTCAAGCAACGGAGCAACAGTGAGCTTCACGAGATCTTTGAGCTGCCTACGGTGGATGAATTCATCCAACGTAGACATATCAAATTTTTCGACTCACTACAGTACTTGACAAACCCGGTGTTTAACACGATAACCCCCGCTCCGTTCCCCTATCGATGGCAGGACGCTGTCGAGGCAGGAACGCTTTAGTCTTAGGTTCTAGTTTTAGGTTATAGTTTGTAGTTCCCTCATTGTAATCTGAAGGTGAGCCCCATCACCTAGTCCTAGTGATTTGTAATTTTAACTTCAAATAGAAAATTGTTATTGTAATTCTACCCTTCTTCGAATGCATCTGCGTATGCAGTAAAAGGAGAAATTTGTAAATCGAAAATTCTAAATTGTAAAAAAAAAAACTTTTTATCAATAAAGGGGTTTTGAAATAAATTAAAAAAAAAACAAAAATGTTACTTAGACCATCATCTCCGTGTTAGCGGGAATTTTGCACAGGAAACTCAAACAAACACGCACGAAGTCTTACCGGCTCACGCATCTATTAACATCACCCAATTTATCATTACACCTTAAGCTAATGATATGTAAGAGTGTACTCAGGTCTGATCTGCTGTACTGTGCCACCTTTTCGTCACAATTTCAGAACGGCACATTCATAAAAGTGGTCAGACACACTTCATTCGAGCAGCGGAGAAACAGTGAACTACACGAGGAGTTTGAGCTGTCTACGGTGGATGAGTTTATTTGCCGTTGACATATTAAATTCTTTGACTCCAAAGAACACAGGACAAACCCCGTGTTCAACACGATCACCCCCGATCGATGGCAGCTAGTCGAAGGTGAGCCCCATCACCTAGTCCAGTCTATTGTATTTTTAACTGTAAAACGAAAAATGTCCTTCAATTGCATGTCCTGCTATGCAGGAAAAGGAACCATAAATCTGTAAATTTGTTCATGTTATTGTTCATTTGTTTGTAAACAATTTTTTTTGAATAAAGGGGTTTTGAAAAAAAAATGTTTTGCTTGGTTGGACCCATGTGTCTGCATTTGATTAAGGAATCAAAATTATCAGTCAGAGAAGAGAGAGAAATGATACAAATCAATCATCATTTGATGATTCCGACAGTCGATAATATATTTGTAGCCAATCCCAAATAATCCATGAGTTTTTTTAGGAATCGACACTTCATACAGTTTCTTTTAATACCCACCGAGGAACTTTTATTGTTGAAAATCCACAAACCTCTCATAAGTGGACTTTTGTTTTTGTATCGATTTTATCAGCTTGTTTTGTGAATCCAGTATTAAGCCCATTATATAATATTTTTCATGGCACAACTGTCAGGAAACAACAGGAAACAGACAACCAAGGAGGACTGCGGTTCAGAAGAAACTAGACCAATTACCACGTATGTATAAAAGCAATTTAATTTCATTCTTAGACAATCTATTGCAACTAATAAGTCAGAATAATTTTATGTAATGACTTAATGCTTAATAATTGACGATTAGATATGTAATGCATTTAACTGCCGAGGGCTTTTTACTTATTTTATTTTTCTTCCTCTTTGGTTCGGACTCGATACTACCGCAAGCATTAGTGCTACTCGATAAAGGCATTGTCCTCCCCCCTCCTTTTTTTTTTAGCCAAGGTCTTCGCCAAATGTAAGACGAAGCTTTTAGCGCTCACACAATCCAAGACTGCACTTTGAGTCAATACGAAATGAGGCCAAGTGCTCCTCAACAGAAATAAACAATGCTAGGTGGAATATTTGTCGCCTTAAAGCGCTAAAAATTCTCCTCAAGTGACTTCCGTAGACAGCCAAAGAAAAACAAAAACAAACAAAGAAACATGTCAACAGTTCGGATTCCTTCGATGATCTGTTTGTGACTGTGACTCTATTCATTGTACATGTAAGAAGAACCAGGAATATACTTTTTTTTTTTTTCACAGCCCCTTTAAATTTACAGATAATTATAGATCCTAAAGTGAATCTATTTACAAATTATTTTTGTATTTCCCATAGCGACACTACATTATATACAGGTTTTGTTATTTTATAAAAATTATATAATGGAATAAACAAGTATAATGATACACATTATACGTGACTGGACTGAACTGACTAATAAAGGTGATGGGCCTCATCTTTTTGATCAACCTTAAAACTAACTTACATACTAATTATTAACCTAATTTTTCCCCGACAGACTGTTGCCATCGAAATGGGAAGGGTGGTTGGGACATAGTGTTAAACACTGGGTTGGTCAGGTGCTGCAACGAGTCAAAAAACTTGATGTGTCTCCGGCGGATGAACTCACCCACCGACGGCACACCAAGCAACGGGTGCAGGTCAGCGTTCTTCAACCTCTCGAAAGAGGTATGTCGGACCACTTTTCGCATGATTCCATTCTGGAAGTGTTGGAGACATTTGGCTGTATTGTCAGTCAAGTGGGTAAATAGCGGGGCACCGTACAACAGAGCTGGCCGGAGGACACATTTATAGATCATCAGTTTGTGACAAAGCGACAAGTTGGGTGAAGCCCGTAAGACCTGCGTCGTACTTTTTTTACTATTTTACTACTAAAATGAGTAGAGGTACGATGTGTCGCTGTGTTACGACCTTTGTCTCTTTAACGGGGCTACACAGCAACAAAAAATACTAAAACTGCATATACAATTAAAATATAAATAAAACTTGTTTTGTTTTTAAGGTTCGTGATAGCATCGTTTCCTTCCGTCATGAGTTCCGTTTTCGACGACTAAGAGTGGTAAGCAATGACGTTTACTAAATTACTAGCAATGCTCCGCTAACAAACTCAAAAATGAGTTTCTTCTACATTTTGTTTTCTTGTTGATTGATTCGTAAATTTTTGTAAATCCACCATTTTGGGAAAATCTTCCGCATTTCATCAGACAACATTGCTATCGTCATCCGGTCTAAAAGCCATTATGAGCCCTCCGATGCTAAAAGCCGTGGCCACCGTACCTGAGTATAGATAATAGTGCCTCGCGCTCATTTACACGGTCGGTTACAACAGAGAATACACAATTAGTAAGAAAATAACACCGACCTTCCTCTAAACAAGCTTGGCTAATTTATATTGAAAGGTACATGATGTGTATTTGCGTAAACATGCCGTGTGACCGTAGTTCATCGAGGCGTTGAACTCTCTCAATTCCGGCGTGTCATATATAATTTATATAAATTTTAACAATAAAACCATTATGTTAGTTTTAGTATAACAACTGCTTAAATGCATACATGCAGAAATGAGCCACCCACAGCTCAATAATAAACTTGCATATATAATTTAGATTTTAAAAATATTAATAGAAGGGTTAAGGAGAAAAAAAAGGACAGGATAGCACAGATAGAAGAAAATCCCGCCTTCGATTTCGCCAATCATTTTTTCTTTGGCTATTAATTATTAAAAAAAATATATTTTTACAGTTTATATACTATGTTTTACAGGCAATAAAAAATGTTCATACCCCCTGCAATAAAAATTGCATTTTTTCTTAAAGCTTTATTTTTCATTATGCAGACTCCTCGACTAGCTTTTATTTCGTATGTAAACATTTTGACATAAAACTTTTTTTTTTCAAATTAAGATAAAGGTATCCCTCTTTGATCTACGCGTTGTATTGGTGAGTACTGAGGTAAAGTCGACAAATATCCGTGTTTTTGATTGTACACGTCATTGGCCTTGATTTAAAACGGACCTCTTCAGGTCAAACGAACCAGGTAGCATAACCATGGAAACAGACAAGTGGGATCTGCCACGATCTATCAACCAAGATATCCTAGTCAATATCATTTAGGGTTGACTAAATTTAGTCAGTACCTTATTTGGTCCCCATTGTTTTTTTCTAAGTAAAACCTCACCCTTCAGCTAATAATCTGCCCTTAATGTAGAAGATCATGAAGTATTTCATATAATGATGAGGCTCACCAAATACTCTTTACCAAATTCCACACAAAACACCAAATTCTCACTGGATAATATGAATACCAAATTCAAATACCTGGAAAATTTTTAAATTACATTGAACGAATCGTAATTTTCTAAATATATTCTAGAAGACTTAAAATTAACCCCAATTTTGACAGATCCACCTCTTCCACCCCCTGGTGGGCAAATTTAAAGTTTTTTGCCTGAAACCGCATTGTTAACCAGTCTCTTGCTAGGAAATTCGATAGGGCTATTGTATTTGTATTCTGGACATATATCCTTTTAACCTATGTAATGTTTTGACGATTTTAGAGATGTTTTATCTATAAACTATTTATTGATATACACAGGTGGTGTGAAAAGTTTAGAGATGTTTTAGATGCGCGACCTTTTATCTATTAACTATTTATTGATATATATATATATATCTATATATATTTGTATCTCTAATGATGTTTCATGTCTACGCACAATCTTAGTTTAAATATTCGGTGCCACCTCTGATTTGTAATATTTTGTTTTATTTTAGCACTAAAACTAACTTTTTCTGAAATATAGTTGCTTTTCGTCCTCCATTTAATTTATATATTTATGTATATATCTGTACCTCGGAGAGATACAACACTATGTCCATTTTTTTCCATATTGACTTTATTACAGAGTTAAAGGTTTTTTTTCATTTTATAACAACTGCATGATGTAAATAACAATAAATAGAATGTTCTGGTAAAATATTGTTTCAACATCTCAACAATAAATAGCTGTGCCAATAACACTTTTTGTTGAAAAAAAGTTTAAAACTCCTCTCCTGTAAAGTTATGAAAATGGACATAGTGTTGTATCCCTCCGAGGTACAGATATATAGTAAAGATTGTCCCCTGAAAATTACTTATGTACGTAATATTATAAGAGGAACCTTATATTAACAAGCAGACGAGGAGTGGCAATATGTGATATAGAAATATTTAATGATAACTTACACTTCTGTGTGGTCTCTAACTCTTAATAAAATTATTTATTCCAATTGGGAGTAGTTGTTTTCCACATGTTATGAAATTCTTTGTTCTGGTAATTATTGATAATGGCAATAAAAAAATGTATAGGTTTATTTATCTGTTAATTTATTTCTTTATGTTAAACATCTCTCTTGTCTGTTAGGATCTGAAATTCTCAAATCGGCATAATTTTATTTCTTAGAGTAGCAATAATCTTGTTAATTTTCTAATGTTTCATGAATACAATTTATCGAAAAGAAACGAAATCGAGAAGTATATTCAGATCTGCCCAATCTACTCAGTGGGTACTCCACTAGTACCAACTTCCGGAAATATTAAAAATTCTACTCACATAGAAGTATATCTCCACTATTTGGTCCCCATTGTTTTTTTCTAAGTAAAACCTCACCCTTCATCTAATATTCTGCCCTAACTGTACATTCATTCTGCAGGAAGGAATGGAGTTATCCTGCACTCACAATTCTTCACAGCAGAGGCATAAATGCCAATCCCGAAGCTGCCTCCTCCTTGCTGTATAAGTAATATAAAAACGGATTGGGAATGGCAGACTATGTTTAGGAATGTGTCCTGAATATTCTCCCACCCAATGGCAATAAATCCCTATATCCACCTGGGATATAGGGAGCGCCTGATGTATCGCAGGAAATGGAAAGAAGGGAGGCTGTTACAGGCCATCATAAAAGATAGATGATTCTGCAGATTTATCTGTGAGTTCTCCTTGGACGAGCGCCAACCGATCTCAGTCCCCAGCTATTGACAAATCGCGAACAGCACACTCCTGGCAGTGTATTAAACATTTATCTAGACAGACCTAACTAACCAATTATTTTATATTGTTCACTTTTATTATTTCCATCTTAAAACGAAATAGTTAAAATAATAGCCACAATATACATTTTATTTCAGGACCCACTTCCGCTGTATCCTAAAGAAATAGTAGGGTTTCTAAACAAAACAAAATAAAAACAACGCAAAAAACAATAAAACAAAATTACTTTTAAGGCTTACAAGTAAACAGCTAAGGGTTTAAGAGTTCTATTGAATCCAGCGAACAGCTGTTTTAAGTGCACATTTCCTTCCTAGGCAGGATTTCTACTTTGTTCTTCATTTGTCGGTTTATAACCAGGCATTTATCTAGGAAACTTTGTTGTTTGTTAACTTGACCCCTATTTTCAATATTTTAAAAATTATGATAATAAATTATAATCAATTTAATAGTTGTTGGTGGCACCTTTTACAGGAATTCTTATTATAAAAACGAACAAGATCTTCTTATGGTTAAAAGTTAAAACTGCAAAAAGGACTAAGTGATGGGGCTCACCTTCCGGTTACAATAAGGGACTTATAAACTGTCTTTACATACTAACGTAAGACTAGAGCGTTCCTGCCTCGACTGTCTTCTGCCATCAATAGGGGAACTGAGCCATCTGAGGGGAAATCGTTTTAAACACGGGGCTTGTCATATATTGCAAGGAGTCGAAGAATTTGATATGCCTGCGGCGAATAAATTCATCCACCGTAGGCAGCTCAAAAGCTCACTGTTTCTATCCGCTACTGGAATGTAGTATGTCGGGCCACTTTCATGAGTACGCCGTTCTGAAACTATTGGAGTCGCTTCAGGCAAATGACTAAAATGTGGTTCACCGTACAGCAGAGCAGGCCTGACTACACTCTTATAAAAATTGGCTATCGATATGTTTGTGTAAATATACATGGCTTTGTCGGCGGACGTCAAAAGGGGTTTGACTCAACACCCCTTGTAAAAAATTAAATATAGGTCATAGCCTGAGGGACCGGAGGACCGGGAGGACGATATCCGGCTAAGCACAAGAAGGCGTGAAGTTCACAAAATAGCTAGGTTATAAGAGGTTTAAATAGAAACCCTAGAGATCAAGGAGGACACTTCTCCCTCAGGGACGGTCGGTAGGGAGGGAAGTAGGAGTGCTAGGAGGATAAAGGATAAAGTTGAAACACTTTTTTTTAAAAGGAGGACGAGGGGAAGGACACGGATTGAGAAAGGGAAGAGAACAGGCTCGGGTCAGCAGGGCTCGAGGTTGCCCGTTAATGAAACACCGATGTAATTGTGACTATGGATATTAATATTTCATGTATAAGTTAGTGTAATCATTCATAGTTTCAATTATTTATATTTTTACCTCATTTAATATTTTCAGTCATGTATAGTACAAAACTAACTATAGCTCTACTTATAAGATAAGAATTTTACTTTTACTAGCTAAATCCCATACATTGATCTACACGAGATTTACCTTTGGATTAGAATTAATTGGGACAATATATAATCCAACCAACATTAGTCAATTTTATTAAATTATAACTTTACGGCAATGCAGTACACTCCACAGTTTGATAGAGTAATCCAATCTACTAGTTTGAATAATTAAATGGCATCTCAAATCGATTCAATTCAATTAAATGCATTATTTTCATTATTCCACTGTAGTGCAAAAGAGATCTCCGGGTAAGGTACCAATGATGATGTACCAATATATATTATCGTCAGTCTACAACAACCCCCTGGTATTAATGTGTCCATCGGTGAGTTCCCTCGGATTGAGGTTAGAGTCAATTTCGACTGGTGGAGGGTGGCTAGTCATTTTTTATAGCTTTTGCCTTTTTAGTATTTAGTTGTATTTAACGCATACGAAACCATTGCTATTGTTACTCTTTGGCTTATTGTTTTATATTTAACGTCACGTAAACTGCAGTGGTTATTGGCGGCGACTCTTCTCTTAGGTCTATCCTTGACTGTAGTAGTTGCTGAGTCCGAAGGGAGAGGCTATACTTTCATTCAAATACGGGGGAATTGTCTGTATGTTGTGTGGCAGCTAGTAGTAAAAAATGGGAAACGATCTTAAAATTATCAAAATCTGTTCCAAAGATTTACTTTATAAATCTGTGCATCTTGCAACAAAAAGAAGTTTCAGAGAGCCATGTCCGAGGAATACGGTGGCTGAGGTAACACTGTGTTGTTTTTTGCTAAAAAATTACGAACAATTAGTGAGGTGTGAGCGGGAGGGTTATCGTGATGCAATTTCCACGAATTGTTTTGGAACAATTCCGGTAACGTAAACGGCACATTAATTCTAAGCAATATACTTTATTTACCGAACGACGGCAGGAACTATATAAAATTCTCGTTACTTTTTGATCAAATCTAGTATATTTTACATTTTGCATTAAAGTAAGTTAATATTTTGTAAATGAGTCTTTTAACATTGTTTATGTGTTCTGTTAAGTTAATTTTTTATCTAGTATTAAACAAAGATACTTAACAGGTCTTGACCCGCATTAAGAGCACTTGACATAATATTGGGCTACTGGAGCACAAACGCAAGTGAAAAAAGAAACAGTTGTATAGAGTTGAATTGGGCCTAAGTAAAAAGATGACCGTGAAGAATGGAGATCCAGAGTGCCTGGAGAACACACGAAGATAGGCAACAGGCAAGATGTAGAAGAGGCGAACGGAGGGAAATGTATGACATATTTATTGTTATAAATCATTGAAGATCTTCAGTATTGGATGGTTTCCAATGGCTCAGCAAATGGGTTCAAGGTTTGTGGTGTCGTTATTACTCCGTTTCTCTGTGTATTTCCGGCACATGAACGAACTTTAGGCTGTGATTGGGGCGTTGTGTGCGACAGGTACTCCTAGTAAAAGGATCCGCTCACCCCAAATAAATCCCCTTTATTTTTCCCTTATCTATAATCTTAAAAATTTAAGAGCTAAGAAAAAAAGTTGTGTGCGATTCACATCTTGGCCGGTGGAGTCCTACATAGTACGAGGGTGGTCTGAAAAGTTTCCGACCTAACAAAGCTTTTATTTTAGCTTTCATTTATTTTATTATCATCTTCATGCTGAGGTCGGAAACTTTTCAGACCACCTGTGTACCTAGATATTTCTCCTTGTTATAAGTTGTAACTAAAAAATAACCAGAAGACTACCCAATGATAAAAAATAATTTATGTGCGAACTCATGACCCATATATAACTATTTATGATATGATTCAGATATAAGTTTCTCTAGAGAGATAACAAGTCTACCTCTAGGAAGTGTTCACGTTTGAAGGCGCGGAAGTGGAATTTCTTAAAAAAAAACCGACCTAATATTTTGGGAACGAGTCTATAAAATGTCTATTATTTTCTCTCTAGTCAAAGGCTAGGGCTTAGGAAAGTGTTAGATTGAAAAGAGCTATAAGGATAGACTGTGGAGCGGTATCTCTAACAGTGCGGACAATAGCCTAGATAGGATCTTCACAGCCTCCAGCCAAGGCAAATTGTACATTTTAGTGAGGGTATCTTCCAGCCCTCTAAGGCGCTCAGTGAGCTATGGCCGAGCTTTCTATCGTCAATGGCTCTGTCGATTATATAGTGGTCTATCCTTGGATGTAGTAGTTGCTGAGTCCGAAGGGAGAGGCTATACTTTCATTCGAATACGGGGGAATTGTCTGTATGTTATGCGGTAGCTAGTAGTAAAAATGGGCAAACGATCTTAAAATTTTCAAAATATGTTCCAAAGCTTTACTTTATAAATCTGTGCATCTTTTTTTAAATTTAAATATATCTTTAAATATTTAAACTGCTATATTTGTGCTGATTATGAATTAATGGCTAATAACAAATTAAAGTCATGATTTTGGTAAATTTTAAAACTCCTCAAAGCTCAAAGGATTTTTAACATTTAAAGTTGTAAATATTCCCTGGTGTCGAGTATTAGGAAATTAGGAAAGTCTTTTGTTTGGTTTTTTAAAGAAGATTTTTTGGCTATTTTTCCACTATCGCTCACTTAATTAATAATTAAGTGTTTGATATTCTGATGAGGCGTGAATACGAACCAATTTTCTAAAAATATAGGAAGGCACTAAAATTAACCCCAATTTTGACAGACCCACCTCTTCCACCCCCTGGTGGACAAATTTAAAGATTTTTGCCTGAAACCGCATTGTTAACCAGTCTCTTGCTAGGAAATTCAATAGGGATATTGTATTTGTATTATGGACATATATCCTTTTAACCTATGTAATGTTTTGACGATTTTAGAGATGTTTTAGATGTGCGACCTTTCATCTATTAACTATTTATTAATATATATATATATTATTGTATCTCTAATGTTTCTTGTCTACGCACAATCTTAGTTTAAATATTCGGTGCCACCTCCGATTTGTAATATTTTGTTTTATTTTAGCACTAAAACTAACTTTTTCTGAAATATAGTTCCTTTTCGTCCTCCATTTAATTTATATATTTATGTATATATATAGTAAAGATTGTCCCCTGAAAATTACTTATGTACGTAATATTATAAGAGGAACCTTATATTAACAAGCAGACGAGGAGTGGCAATATGTGATATAGAAATATTTAATGATAACTTATACTTCTGTGTGGTCTCCAACTAATGTCATTTGTCTTAGCGACTAGAGGGACTCTACTAAAATTATTTATTCCAATATTGGGAGTAGTTGTTTTCTACATGTTATGAAATTCTTTGTTCTGGTAATTATTGATAATGGCAATAAAAAAATGTATAGGTTTATTTATCTGTTAATTTATTTCTTTATGTTAAACATCTCTCCTGCCTGTTAGGATCTGAAATTCTCAAATCGGCATAATTTTATTTCTTAGAGTAGCATTAATCTTGTTAATTTTCTAATGTTTCATGAATACAATTTATCGAAAAGAAACAAAATCGAGAAGTATATTCAGATCTGCCCAATCTACTCAGTGGGTACTCCACTCGTACCAACTTTCCGGAAATATTAAAAATTCTACTCACATAGAAGTATATCTCCACTTTAGAGGTGGCCTTTGGTGCGCACTTCTGCGTGGGGCCGCAACACCCGGTGTCCTCGGCGCAGACATGGAGTCTAGTACAAGAGGGGTAATAGGTAGACATGCTGGGGTAGTGGTCGGCCACCCTGATGATCTTGGGCTTCGGTACTCGGCAAGACTCCTTGGACATCAGCTTGATGTGGGACTGCACCTCGCTCATGGCCTTAGGGTCTACGGCATCTGTACAACAAACATAAATAATTAACAATAAAGTAAAAGTTTAGTACAATAGATAGATAGATATTAGGTATATGTATATAAATAGATAGATAGGTTCATAGATATATAAATAGATATTAGGTATATGCATATAGATATATAGATAAATAGGTATATATATATATATATAGATAGATATATAGGTAGATAGGTACATAGATATCTAAATAGATAGCTGGTTATTAGGTGTATGTATATAGATTGACAGATATGTATATACATAAATATATAGATATGTATATAGATACAGATAAATAGATAGGTACATAGATAGATAGGTATATATATAAATAGATAGATAGGTATATATGTAGATAAATAGATAGATAGGTATATAGATAGATAGGTATATACACATAAATATATAGGTATATAGATATAGATAGACAGATAGGTACATATATAGATAGGTATATACATAAATATATAGGTATATAGAAGTTAACGATCGTCAACGAAAAACGAGAAGAAAAAGGAAAGAGGTTGAATGTAGTTACTGAACGAGAGTTGTCACAAGACTGTTTTTATTTGAGCCTTTTAAAGCCTCTCTAAATACATTCGGGATGTTTACATCCCGATGACTTGAGGATTAGGCTGGCTGCCTACGACGTCCGAACCTTAACTCCCCCCTGCCAGTTTACGCATATCTCTTCGTAAACTCCAAGGTCCGCCGCACGCAGCACACAGCCTGTAATCCCTTACATCACGTTTACGGTCTAATATATTCATAGTCCACACAAAAAACAAAGAAAAGAGATAATACAGAAATAAAACAAAAATAATAATAACAAAAAATACATTCGCCCTGGACCCGGTGGCTGCCAGGTAAAAAAAAAATGGAACATCCACAATATAAATAATGAAAACAAAAGCTCTCTCTGAGCAGCACATGTAAAGTATATGATTCCGGATCAGTTGCTCCGTATCGGATCGAGGGCACACCATCTTACGCACATTCAACACCCTCCCCCCTGTGTTGGGAGTTTCAACTGTTCAATGTGAACGGTTCGCCTCTTCTTTGGGGTGGTCATACTCTCGATGGTCACGAGATTATGTTCCCGAATTATGATGACCTTAAAGGGCCCCTCATACCGAACAAGTTCCTTACTACGAAACAAGTATGGACATTGTCTTGCTATGTGTCCTTCTTCCCCACACTCAAAGCACTTAGTGCGAGGGCACTGAGCTACCAGATGGCCCGTCTTTCCACAACCATGACATTTCCTTTCTTCTTTCCGAGGTGCGTACCTAGGCCTCGTCACTCCCAATCTTCTCTCTCTTGTCGCTCCCCTGTCTCTACCGGCAAACGGCGTTTCCTGTCTCCTCCACACTGCTTTTGGGGTCCTGTTTCTCCTATATGGGATCTGGCTCCAATCGTTGTCATCTTCGTTCATTCTTACTTCTTCTTCCCTTGCGCTAGCATCTATTATCGCCTGGGCGCATTCGAGGAACGATCGCTCATTAGGGAACCCTTCCTTCCTTCCCGTCTCCTTCGCTAATTGTACCTTTAAGATTGTTGACAGGAATCCCATCCTGCCCTCCACTTCCTCGGCGCTAGTTGTCTCCCTCATTTTCTCATTTATTTTATTGTAGCGGACAACCAGGACTGCCGCATACTGTCCACTATTCTGTCTCGGAGATTTCATTTCTCGAAACATTTGGAATATATCCTCCTCTGGGGTCCATCGTCCCCCCCATATGCTTTTTTCAGTCTCGTCTTTACTATCTCCCATGGGGTTTCCTCGTCCGCCTGTATCAGGTTCAGCACCTTCCTTTTCACCCTGCACACCAGGTCTGCCTTTATTGACTTAGCGTCACCTGGGTCGAGTAACCCTTCGTCCATCTTGGCTTGTATCCTCTCCATAATCCTATCTCCACCTTTGAGAAAATGATTTAACTCACCTATTTCCCCAGAAAATTTTTCGAGGTCTGAGATCATTTTCCTCATGTCCTGTGACGTCACTGCCCGCACCTTCATCCATGCCAGTGAGTTCGCATGGGCTTCAGCCATGGTTTCTTTAGGTAACTGTGGAACTTCAAACGCTGCCGGCCGCAATTCCACCATTACCGACTTTAATTAAATCACACGAAAGTGAATGAGAAGGAAAAAAAACAAAAACCAACTCGCACGTTAATGACTCGAACCCACTCCGCTCCCGGGTTTCGGCACCAGTTAACGATCGTCAACGAAAAACGAGAAGAAAAAGGAAAGAGGTTGAATGTAGTTACTGAACGAGAGTTGTCACAAGACTGTTTTTATTTGAGCCTTTTAAAGCCTCTCTAAATACATTCGGGATGTTTACATCCCGATGACTTAAGGATTAGGCTGGCTGCCTACGACGTCCGAACCTTAACTTAGATATAGATAGGTATATAGGTAGATAGATAGACAGATATGTATATAGATAGATAAATAGATAGATATGTATATAGATAGATGAATAGATATTAGGTTTATGTATATAGATATTGTTATATATTTTTTGAGGAATGAATATTTTATTTACAAGTTTTTGTATTCTTTTTCATCTTGTTATTTGTATACTTCGTCGCATACATATGCTACATTGATACTATGGTGTAAATAGTGTACGTTCAAATCAACAATATATTTTCTATAAACGTTTCCCGTATAAAACTCGGTGATGTAGTATATATATTCTAACTGATATTTTGGCGTAGTTAACTATTTCATGTACTAATAAAATTTTTATTACCATTCCGTAATTTGTTACCGTAATCTTGGTTGATAACATTTCAGATATTTTTGAATAATGTCGGTATCCAATTAATGTACTGCACAGATTTTGAATTATTTCAAGTTTTTTTTGCAGTTTGATTGGAATGTGGGCCTCCACACTGAGGAGGGATATGTCATCAATACGAGTAACGAGATTCTTTCTTTATCTTAAAATTTTTTTATTTATTCATCGATAGAAATTTGGTACCCTTCAAAATAATACAATTGTGTCAGCGCTTTTTCAAATCTTCGAAGCACTTTTCAAACTCACTTTTTGAAAAAGCTCTTAGCTCCTTCAGCGATTCTTATTTTATCTCATCAATGGTGTCATCCTTTTAAGGTTTTTTTTATCAACTTCGGGAACAAAAAGAAGTTCCAGAGAGCCATGTCCGAGGAATACGGTGGCTGAGGTAACACTGTGTTGTTTTTTGCTAAAAAATTACGAACAAATAGTGAGGTGTGAGCGGGGGAGCGATGTCGAGATGCAATTTCCACGAATTGTTTTGGAACGATTCCGGTAACGTGAACGGCACATTACTTCTAAGTAATATACTTTATTTACCGTACGACTTTTTGGCAGGAACTCATGATGCAGTACGCAATCATAAAATTCTCGTTACTTTATGATTAAATCTCGTATATTTTACATTTTGCATTAAAGTAAGTTAATATTTTGTAAATGAGTCTTTTAACATTGTTTATGTGTTCTGTTAAGTTAATTTTTTATCTAGTATTAAACAAAGATACTTAACAGGTCTTGACCCGCAATAAGAGCACTTGACATAATATTGGGTCACTGGAGCACAAACGCAAGTGAAAAAAGAAACAGTTGTATCGAGCTGAATTGGGCCTAAGTAAAAAGATGACCGTGAAGAATGGAGATCCAGAGTGACTGGAGAAAACACGAAGTTAGGCAACAGGCAAGATGAAGAAGAGGCGAACGGGGGGAAATGTATGACATATTTATTATCATCAACTAACTTTTTTAAAATCAATCTTTATTAGAAACATTACAATACGTAGTAGAAGGGCCGAAAGCGGTGAAGTTACCAAACGTCCATGGCTGACCGTTACGCCTGAAGGCGAAGACTGGAGAGAGCCGCAGACGCTCAGAAAATGAGTGGGTGCGTTGGCCATCGGCAGGACCACTAGTTACAATAAATCGCGAGGCCACCGACGAGGAAGATTCTATCCATTCCCATCGGG
The DNA here is from genome assembly GCA_930367205.1 of Acanthosoma haemorrhoidale. Taxonomy (NCBI): domain Eukaryota; kingdom Metazoa; phylum Arthropoda; class Insecta; order Hemiptera; family Acanthosomatidae; genus Acanthosoma; species Acanthosoma haemorrhoidale. The sequence continues at coordinate 104,684,874 of OV884015.1, read as the reverse complement.
ACCAATAGGATTTGGATTCCTTTGACTGTAAGGAACGCCCATTTCTCATTTGTCGTAAAGAAGTCAATTTCCTCCCGAGGACGGAAGGACAGATAGAAATAAAGTTTAAAGCAATTAAATTTAGAGCAGACATATTTAATCGATGGCTTTAATGAATCTGAAGACTGGTCTCTGCCCCTAGCAATTAAGCACAGAGCCACTCTCGCAGACATTCACTAATTGAATAGGTTTACGGCCGACATGCCTGCAAAGGTTATTGCGCACAATAATTACTTATTGCTTAATTAGTCAACGGGCAATGGCAGTGCGAAATGGAATTAGTCACAGGACTATTTACCGGTGGCCGGAAGGAAGTAGGATTAATCGGATATCCTAAATTATAATTGCCATCCTCCTTTGAAATATCAGTGGCCGCGCATTATACCTAGTCCTGCCGTAAGTTCTGACACAAGGCAAAATTTTAATTAATCACAGATTGAATTTTGATAGTGCCATTTATTCATGCAACATGTCTTACATATAAATGATTGAATGAAAAATAATATATTCAAAATAGCCACCTCTGGACTGTACACAGGCTTGTAGTCTGAGGGGGATATTGTCTATTGCAGTACGCAGTACATGTGGAAAATTGTCACCTGCTTTCAATATGGCAGAAAATGCGCTCTCCAGACTATCGTATCCCCTGTGGCAAGACATTAATGCTGAGGTGCCGAAGTTGGAAATCCAGAGGATTCAAACCTGGACTTCCCGAGGGCCTTAACAAATTTAGGATATACAATGACGCGGCTGACGAAGGAGCGTGAGGGACCTCCCAGGACTCCGCTTCCTCCTTCGCACGCGAGGGAGGTGACAACTATGAGGATTTGGGAGGTCTCTGGGCTGTTGGTATATACTGTATGAATGAGCGAGTGAATGATGAATTGTAAATGTGGTATGAATGAGATCATTTATCACAATTACTTATTTCCCAATGTAATTTTATCATAATAAAGTTGTCAATATATTATTACAATAAATTTAGGAACGTTTTCCTCCAACCCCCGCTGAGTTGATTGAGGCCCACAGTACCCGAATTTACAAAACACTGGGTTTTCCAGCAAAGAGACTGCTGTTCAGGGGCTTCGCTATGCGCTTCAGAATATCTTCCTGGTAGTTCCTGGCACGAGGTATGGCACCATGTTCGGAAAAAGTTTTGTGGTACCATAAAAGTGTACCTCCCGCCAAAACAACACTGAGCCTCGGATGGTGCACTCATTCCAACCTTCTAATCTGCTCTGGGGAATAAATTCATTTTCTTCCTTGTTAAAAATTATCTCCTCCGAAAACAATATCTTACGATGACGACCATCGGTGTACTTGTTTAGCGACCCCTTTGGTCTCTCTACTCTTATCTTCTCAAGTGAAGCAGTGAGCCTTCGTCCTGTCATTCTCTGATAGACCCCTCTTTTGAAGGTCATTTTTGATGATTCGGGACATTTTTTTTTGTTTTGTTAGTGGATTTATTCTAATTCGATTTTCAATTGTTATAATTTTTTGGTCTTGGTGTACGTGGTGGACCTAACCGGGGTCTGTCCTTTACAGATATTTGGTAGCAACGAACCAATTAATTAACCGCCACACGAACATTTAGTTAATTCCTAATGGTTTAAGAGCTTGAAAAATGTCTGACTTGTACTTACCCACCCTGTGAAATGTAATAATCCCATTTATATTTTCATTTAGGATACTCTGCATCGTGCCCGAGACTAACTGAAAGGGATTATAAGCTTCACATCGAATATGAACAACAAACAGCATTACCTGCATATCTAAGTCGAAAGGTTTTGACAGAAGTTCTGGCAGGACTAGGTATATTATCATAGCATCAAATATGTAACACCTAATGAACATTTCCGACTATTACAGTATGGCAATATAACCTCATGGTAAGAGCACCCTCGGGAGGGAAATGGTACTTGTATGTTTTCTCCCCGGGTTGAACGGTTACAGCTACTGATAAAGAGTGTTGAGTGTTGTGTACTGTAGCGACCGCTAACTACATAACATAAATCACCCTATACTCTATTGTATATATATTGTAAATTGGTTATAATATGTTGTAAATTAATTTTAACAAATGTAAATAACATTACCAAACCATAAGTCATACCAGTGTAAATATTGTAAACAATAACAGACGTAGCTGCAAAAAACTAGTTCAGAGGCCCTTAAAGGAAGAGTCAGGAGCGGCTAGGGGGCTGGGTGGGTCCCAGCCCAGAACAAGCAAGCGTCACCGCAACCCTGCGGTTTGGTTGGTCAGAATAACACCCCCAATCATTGGTTACTGACAAGCTATAAATAGGGCCTAGTTTGGGCCGATAAATCATTCTAACTACGGCTCTCTAACTGGTGAACCTGCAGCTGCACTGATGTTTCAAGACTTGGCCTTCTCATTTATGAAAACCTCGGGACCTCTCTTCCTAGCCTCGCTATGTTTTAGTCCGGCCTCGTCAGACCCTACACTCTTCTAGTGGGATTCTCTGCCTTCGTTTCGCTAAAACTAGCAGCTCCTTAGGAGAAACCTCTCCCTCGCGGAGACGCTTGCCGTGGCCCTACAAAATTTACCTAGTAGTGTCTCCCACGGCAATCCAGTCTGCCTCTCTATGGTTCACACTCGCCTTTGGGATCCTGACGGATTTCGCCTACCCTCAGATACCGAGTGTGTATTCGTGGTCATTCCAAGACCACATAAATTATCTACACTACCTACCCTATACCTCTTCTCCTGAACATATTGTATTGTCGGGGCACATACCTATCAAATATGGAGTCAGATAGTACGGTAGTATGACCCGTGATGAAGCAATTGTAACTAGGCCCCCCCCTCGTGACAACCCGACATGTACTGAACATAATTTAAAATACTTAAGATATACTTAAGCCAATGGGCATGGTTTACATTCGATTCGGCTCCCATGTCACTTGATAACAACTGCATAAACTACCCTACATCACATCGTTTATTCTTGAGCCTATAATAGCTAGGCCAAGAAGCTGTTACCTCGCCATGTTTGAGGTAACTTCTGAATATTTCAGGGTACTGTAGGGCATAACTTAAAAATTTTAGATAGAACAATTTATCATTTTCATAGCCACCAAGTTGTACAGCGTTCTGAATACCTCTTCTAGCTTGAAAAAAAAAATTATTCAGACGCCTATACCAAGTAAATTTATTCAGACAGAGAACATTTAAAACATCTGACGTTAAGATTGAATACTGAGTGGGTGCATTATACATTAGATGTGCAAAGGGCAGTCCATCAGATAACCTGCATGGCCACCTATCGCTTCGAATTAAATTGCCTTACTCCATGTCCCTGTCGCAATGTCCTCTCCTTCCTTTTATAAAATTTTCCTTATTGATAAAAATTCCTACCAATATTCTTCACGTAATAAAATCAAACTTTTTTTTTCCCAATCAAACTAAATCAATTAAAAATAAATCAAATTAATCCAAACTAACTCAGTTTATACTACGTAATGTAACAACCATATCGATCATCAATCAATGGCCACTATGATCGACATAACTTAAAACAAAAGCTGACCATAATTTTACCAGCAGTACAATGACTGTGCTAGATGATTAGGGTGGTTGGATAGGTCACTACGGATTTTCATGAACTTGGAAGGGATGAGTTCGAGAATGTAGGGTATAAAAAAATGTGGAACGCTTCACGATTTTGCGTGTAATCCTTGCGCAGGGGCCATGCTAATCTTCTCTGTATAGTTCCACTTTTAGTGTTTGTACCGCCGAACTTATTATACTTATTGTATGAATGAGCGAGTGAATGATAATTTGTAAATATGGTATGAATGAGAACATTTATCTCAATTACTTATTGTCTAATAAGGCAGATTGTAATTTTAGTACAGTAAAAAAAAGAAAAAGAAAGTTTTTTTTTTAATTTTACCAGTGCAGTAATGTTTTTTGAGCAATTAATCCTAATCAGTCGTGAAATATAACCGGAACATCTTGAAATGTATATGCTAGAATCAACTAGAAAAAACTAGCTCTATATAAACAAAAACTAGAAATTACAAGCTTAATCATATAAATACAATTTATTTTAAACGAGTCTTTTTTATGCTAATCCATAATATTCTCCCACTGCACTTGTTTATTTCAAGTCATATAATCATATTAAATATATTTTGCAAATTAACTCTCACAGCTTATTATACTTTATTATAAAGAGGCAATGCTTGTCCTGATATTACAGTTGGGAAGAATGGCCACCTTATCTCATGCGATTTCCAATATATAAATAAGACTAACAAGGAACTCACACACGAGGCTAAAAAGACAAGAACTAAACAGACG